>CM031568.1:8293785-8893785 GCA_018467065.1 Ephestia elutella | reverse complement strand
GGCTATTGATATTAGTACATGCCACATCGATTCAGATGCCGCTGCAGAATCTAACAATAGCGATTTATCTCCAAAAGAAGCGGTCAAAATATTTTGTAAGTTTTGCTTTTGCATGAGAAGTTTAACATTGCTCATTTAAATTACTCGGACTTGGTATCAAGTCCGAGTTATTTAAATGAGGAATAAAATTTAAAAATGCAGGAAACAGAAAATACGACAAATTCCAGTGAGAAGAATTTAATTGATTTACTATTGATGACGAAATATTCCCATTTATCCTACACATAATTGTTGTTCCTACTACAAATTAACCCATAGTTTAGGTAATTTAAGTACCTGATCCCGATCGCGGTACAAACTTTAGGGTAAACGCATAAGCCAATTTGGCAATGACTGCGCTATCGCCAAACTTAATAATGCTCTGGATATCGATGGAAATTAATTTCGCTTTAATTTAGAAGCCATTATATTGTCCATTACAAGCCTATTGTATTATTAATTTGTTTTACGATATTGATAAAAGAGGAAAATAAATGTTAAGCGAACAGAATGGCGTTATATAATGCTGGACGAGCGCCAACGTGTAAAGTTAAAAATCCTTTACTGTGCAATATTTGTATGCTATGCTGTGTGTATAGCATGAGCTTGAATTGACATCGATTGTTATTTTATCGGTGGTTGCCGGGATACCATGTCCTCTGTAATAAACTAAACAAAATAATAATACAGCAACGAAAAATAATATATTAATACATATAGGTACGTCAATCAAGGTACCTTTTTACTTCATCTCACACCCAAAGTTAGTATTATGGGAAATTATAAAATAATTGTGAGGAATTTAGCAATTCCAATTGCAGCGAAGCCCTTAGGCACAGCTAGTGATAACATAAGATTCATGATAAACGGGAAATATTATAACTTGAAACCGTCACCTTTCTGGCAAATAGCGCGCACGCTGGTATGGATTGGCACCTTTACAGCCACGAATCCCATGCAAGAACACAGTGCTCAGTTTGTCTTCATTATGACTACCCCGCTTACATTTTATAACCGAACCTTTACACGGCAGAATCCAGTAATGTATAAATTAAATTTATGGCTGCATAAAATTACAGGCTCACCTCTAACGAACATCAAGTCACATAAACGCACAGAATCTGCGCTGAGTCGACCCACTCATTACATATTCTGTTCCTGCGAGCGAATATTTCGACAACAGACATTATGGTAATTTGGCCACATAACGATCCATTTTACACCTGTTTACGAAAACGCGCTATCTTATACTATGAAGATGATTCTCTTTTGTACATTCAAGAAGCAGTTGCTTTTTTGCCGCTGTGTAAAATATAACCAACCATACTGTTTAAAGAGCATATTGTCGAGTAGCTGTACGATAACATGCTTCACTCATATAAGTCCAACGTTCTGTCGAAATTTTAGGAAACTAAAATTTTCAAAAAAAAAACCATTTTTACGTAATATTGGAATATGAATTAAAAATCTTTGCAAAAAGATCAGTGTGTGTATTCTACAAATTAGACGTTATTTATTTATTTACCTACAGAATAATCTGTGGACGTGCGATGTTGATCTACCTATGGTATTTTAGGCTAATTACCATATTCTGGTTTAGATTTGAGCATAAATCTGTATGTAGCTTCAAAATATTCTTGTGGTAATAATACTTTATTATGAAAATAAAAATATAACAAGCTAATTATTAAAAATAAAAAACACGACTGATAAGTTTTTACTCAAAAAGTACATACAAACATATAAATTATATACATTTTGAAAATCGCCTTTTAAAGCCCTTCAATTTGATACCCCACTCGATAAGATTGATGAAATTTTATTTTTTTGGTCTGCTATTTATCGCATATATAATCCGCCATTTTGTTTTTATGATGACGTCATATAGCCTATGTCACTCGGAGGAAAGCAAGGAATCTAAAAATACCTCTCACATCAAAATCTGTTAAGCCGTTCAGGACTTATGGTGGAATAAAGAAACTTACATACATACATACTTACATACATACATGAACCCTGAAAACATAACACTCCTTTTTTGGTCAGTCGTGTAATAAAGAAACTTATATACATACATACTTACATACATACATGAACCCTGAAAACATAACACTCCTTTTTTGGTCAGTCGTGTAAAAATAGGAAGTTTGGTTTATTAATTTTGGATTTATTACACAGTACCTAACAAGAAATTTAAGAATATTAATAAATCAAAATTCCAGGAAGATTCAAAGGCTGTTTATGAATAGGTATTTCGAATAGCTCAGTTTCTGATTTTAATAGACAATATTTATGATTCAAACTTTATAACTCTTCATTGTTGATAAAAACGCAGTCTCAAAAAAAGAAAATACTATTTCGTGTATCCAGAAAATATTTAAAAAAATATAATTGTCGTGCAGTAATGATGATTTCAATAGAGAGAATTTTGAGTTATTAAAGTTTCTCGATCTTGAACAGTTGACTTGAGAGTATTGCGAAACATCAAACGCTTCGCGTCATGAGACGTGCAGAATTAATAGATCATTTGTATAAACTGGCGAAAATTGGTGCAAGACCGCAAAAAATGGTGTCATCTAGTGTCGGAGGCCAAGATCCACTTCGGGTCGCTGCGCCGCAGTAGAAAGTAAGTATAAATAAGACACTCACTGGTCATGCAAAATATGTTAGTAGTAAAATTATTATTCAAATTATAATACGAAATAATTCACAAAAGTATTATTATCCTCATGAAATGACTGTAGAATAACGTAGTTAGATATGAATTTATGCAGGCCACCGAGAAATTACTTTAAACTTGTGTCGAACCGTGCCGCAGACAGAATTAACCGAGTGTATTTGACTTTAAACCATATAATGGCACAAATAAAGTTTGATTTGACGTGGCGGATGCGTTTGAATACATCAAAGGAAATTCAGGTGATGTGAAAAGTGCATCGTCGTTGAGACCTCGGTCAGTCGTAAACTACATTAAAGGGAAATTTGACCGGTCACGGCCGGCTTATGCTGCAGCTAATTTGAATTATATCACTTTCAGTCAATTGACAGACTTTGGTGTTTTTATGACTAATATGTTCCGGATGCGTCGCGTCGCGTCGTGTTGAAAACTGGCGTACTTTATCGACCAGACCACACATAAATAAGTGAGCCAAGTGTGGAATTGGGAAAAGACAGAGAAGGTAGTCATATGGTTAACGTAACATATGGTTTGTAGCATTTGTCTACATTTCGTATCAAGAGGATTGCAAAGTCAATCGACTAAAAACCACCTTTTTTCTGAAACTGAGCCGAAACCGCTGAACATGAAACTTGAAATTTTGCAGACAGGTTCAGGTTCGTGAGGACAGAAATGAATTTTTGAAAGTTTCTTAACCGCAATATTTTGATATGATGATTACCTAACCTAAATTTTAGAACAATATCGACATTCGTACAAACTTACGAGCGTAACAATAGAAAAAAAGATACAAATCTATGTACTACTTGTATAGAGAAAATATATATATGTATAGGGAGAGAACAATAGCACGCTGGAGGACCGCTGCAGGCTCCACAGTGAGTGCTGTCACTCACCACGAATCAGTATGGTGCGCTATACAGACGCACAACTCAACCTCGAGAGCCCTCAACGAAACATTAAAGTACTCTTATGTCGGGCTTGTCTTTTCTTTTGCAAATTCTTAAAATAATGTATCTATAACTGTGCACTAGGTGTGTTGGATCTTTATTGAGTAAGCTCTATTTTTGCTCGAAAGATCATTCTATCAAAAACTCTTCAGTAGATAAACCCTAGAATTTTTCTGATAAAGATAATGCAAAATTATGAGCGAGAAAGGGAGTCCGGACCCGTGCTTCACCTAGGTTCTTCATCTGGGTGAAGCACGGGGATTTACAAGGTCCCATACCCCAACTGATGATAAGTACAGTCAAGTGCATAGTGCGAATGATAAAAGATATTGAAGAATAAACTATGCTTTATAGTGCGAAACATTCAAAATTGAAGGAGACTGTTATGTTCAGTCGTTTGTGTGCAAGGCACGACACATCGCGTTGTGGCAAACGTGTATTCATGAGCCCCGGGCCCGGTGGATTCTCGGCGCTTTCGATTTTCCGACCGTATTGTTATGACGATTTTAATTCTTGATGACTTTGATGCTCCCCGTCTTCCCGTGTTTGAAATATGTTTGTTTGTTTGGGCTCGATAATGCTGGGGTAGCCATGCGATGTCAGATGTTACCTTAGTACAATACAGATGATTGTGGTGTTTGAATAGTATAGGCATTGACCCGATAAGTTTCGTAATTAGTAATTAGTACCTATAGCGGAATAGTGTCATTCGGGGTATTTATTATCGCTTGATAATAGTTGTATTATCACTTAATTCACTATTTTCACAAAATATTGGATTCCTTTATGGGACATGAGTAATCGGGATACCATGTAAGATAGTTGTTAACAGTTAACTAAATAAACGAACTTAACATATTTCCTGTAATCCTAAACAACTTTCAACTTTAATTAAAACCAAACAATTTTACAACTTGTATTAACAAAGCCGAACTCGATGTCCCGGCTATGTTTGCAACAATTTTAGTTTATGTTACTCGTATTAGGGCACACGAGCTACCTCGTCAAGTTCCGGATTCAATTTCCGGCGGGGAGAACTATGGCAGTCCTCCGCACAAACTGTACAAATACAAGTATTCGAATTATCATGATACCGTTGCGTTTTGTGTAGAATCCGATAACACGCATTTAATTCGTTCTGATGCATTGCTATAAAGCAGGCTTGTTACCGATACTCGTACCAAATTTTTCATATAAGCTCCCAGAAAGTACCGTTACTTTACAGTACTTTATATGAGAATTTTGTACCGGTACCAACCGGTAACCAGCCCTGCTATAAAGTTCGCTGCGCATACTGCAAAAACTGCGGATTTGTTCTTTCGGAGAACTTTTTGTAACATCAGTCAGAGTTTAGTTTTGTTACCATTGAACTTGACTTAACCCAGTCAAAAATATGATAGATGAAAGTTCTATATAGAAGTAAATTTTTTTACTAGTCTAGTTATATTACTATACGTTTTGTTTACAAGATCTATTAGGTATTAGTTAGCAAAACTGTTTTCAAACTGGCCTGTGTCTTCCTAGAAACTTAAGACAATACACAATATTTATCGATCGCTCTGATTGCACTAAACGTTATCTAATAAGCAGAAAACTGCCAACTTCAGGTAGTTCAGTGAGTTCGCAAGTATGTTCTTTTGCTCATAAATAGGGATATGTTGGGGGAGGCCTTTGTCCAGCAGTGGACGTCTTTAGGCTGAGAGAGAGAGAGAGAGAGGGATATGTTAGAGTATTATAACGAACCGTTAAATTAACTGGGATTGGTTACCAATTTGACCATAATGAAAGTTGATTCCAAATCTATTTGTCGATGACCCATCCAATATAACTTGCGTTTGGAAATGGTTTAAATTATTACCTCATTGTATGTTTATTATTTAACTTTTTTTTTAAGTGAATAGAACGTAACACGTAAGTTTATTATAATAGTTACAAAATTAAATGTTGCTGGTTGTCTATCTACTAAATTGAAAATGGATAAGAAAAACAACGCCACAGTTTTGAAGTAACAACAAGCTCTTAGGGCAATTTATGGTAATCAACTAGAGAAATTCAACGGTCCATAATCACAACAAAGCGATTCACAACCCAAACAAAACGGGTTACTTGCAAAACGAACTACAGATGGCGCTATCGATTCTAGAGCAGAGCCTGGATTTGCATAACACGGGACGGATCATCGGCTGTGATTGTTTCGACGCCAGTACAGCCCCATGTAATTTGTAGGATTGTAGGGATTGCGATGAATAAATGGGTTAGGTTTTATTTTTATTTAAAATGTTTCACCTTTTACGTTCGGATTAATTGAATTGTGATTGATCCGTTTTGAGCTGTCATGAATTTCCGACATTGTTCCTTTCTTTTTGCGAATTATGTCACTTTATCAAAGCATAAGCTTCGAGCAACAAGGACTTCCGCGCGCGGCCCGGAAGTTCGTGTTGCTCTATGCGCATAAGCATTCAGATAAAATTAGAAGTGTCTGTGATTTCAAATATAATAAAGTATTACTTTCTTAGTCTGTGGTACAAAACTGCCACTAGTAAAAAGGACGTTTCTATTTTCAATAAGAAGATTATTTTATACACTCCTTTGAGTCATTTACAAAGCCCGGATCATCCCTGACGTCAGCCTACGAAATAAAGGTTTCATTTGAAATGACCTCGTATGGCATAAAGGATCGCTTCATAACGTCGTGCCATCTATAAAGTAAATATGAAGCGATACTACAAAGTGCCCTGGGTGGGTTTCATCCTGATAATACATCACCTCTTTGTTGTAAAAAATGCGTTAATATTTCGCGAGGAATTTCATTACTGCGAGCCTTGTTGGCTTTCAAATAAATAGGCGTTTTATTGCTTTTCTTCTCTCGGTTCGATATTGTAGGGTTGAGATTAAACAACGCGTAAACAAAATATTGTGTTACTTAATAAGTAATAACCCGAAGTGAAGCGGGAACGAATACCGCGTGAAATTTCGATGAGGTTCTATTGGATGAGACGATACGGGCGGGAAGAGCGATGAGTCGGGCCCACAACATAATTGAAAATGTGAGTAAACAATTGCTCTTAGATTGTTTGCTTTGATTTCTATTATCTGTTTCATTTTCTCTCAATTTATCTAAATAATTAAATTATTAACAGTAACTTTGACGACCTCCGTGGCCTAACGGTTATCACGCCAGACTGCCCGGAGGTCCCGGGTTCGATCCCCGGTCAGGTCAAGATGGAAAATGATCTTTTTCAGATTGACCTGGGTCTTGGATGTTTATCTATATATGTATTTGTCATAAAATATAGTATCGTTGAGTTAGTATCCCATAACACAAGTCCCGAACTTACTTTGGGGCTAACTCAATCTGTGTGATTTGTCCGTATATATTTATTTATATTTATTTATTTATTTAAGCAAAAGAAAATATTATCCTAATATCCTACTAATATTATAAATGTAAAGGTTTGGATGTGAGTATGAGTCTGTGAGTTTGTGAAGATGTTTGTTACTCAATCACGCAAAATCAACTGGACGGATTTCGATGAAATTTGGTAAACGGGTAGAAAAATCCCGGGAATAGCACATAGGGTACTTTCTATCCCGAAATTTATAGTTAACCAATAGTTTAATAAATTAGTTAACCAATATACTGTGTGACTTTATGGAAAAATGAAAACATATGTAAATATATTTGGTTGGAAGTTATGTAACATTTTAAAACAGAAATCAAAAGGAGAATTAACAAAGAAACTTATCTGAAAATCATGAAGAATCAATTTTTGTGGACACTAAGTACATAAGCAAATTCCGTGAGCATATAAAGTTTTATTTTTGGAAATAAACAAAGTACCTACATACCACACCTCTTTTGAGTTACAAAACAAACCTGTTCATTGTGACGTTGACAATGCATGGAGACATAGGAACCCTTCATCACACTACAGGCTTCACGACGCTAGGTTCAGTGTACAGGATTAGAGTGCAAAAAACGCCCGGCGAGACGCGTACGGAAAATTGTACTCGAGGGAGAACACAAGAGGGGCGAAAATGAGAAATGCAAATAGGTTGTTGAGCTTTCCCCCACACGCAGAGTAAGCCTATGAACGCTTGACAAATAGTATTACACCACGATTGCGCTGCTTACGAGGAAATAAAATAACTTGAGATTAAGAGACAATATGTTGAAGCTTTTTTGCTTTTTGAATATATTAGTAATCTTAAATTTATGAATTGATATTGATTTTTATTGGTTCTTGGATATGTGTTTTAGAAATAAAGTTAATGTATCTTTAAGAAATTATAACAATACAAAAGAATATCTTTAACAATTTCTGTTAAAATAATTGAAATTGAAAATAATTAAATCAAAGTAATTTAATCAATCCCTTAACATAAATAATTGTTTATAAATTGTTGGAAGAGCATGATGGACGCCTACGTATTCATGTTAATAAAATCTTATTGAATCAAAATATGACTTTTTAATGTATAAGTAAGTAAATACAATAATTTCAGTTCTGATCAACACAAGCATTTATCAGCAAATAAGAAATAAATATTTAAGAATCCAGCGAGAAGTAGAAAGCTCATGGTTGAAAATTATATTTCCAATGGTAAAGAATAACATTTTTGGGTTTAAAATCTAGAATTTTGCTTGGTGGAATTTCGTTATCCCGCGTCTTGCGCACGCGGGGCACTATATTTTGTCAATATTTAATTTCCTGTTTTATGAAAAGGTTGAAGTGTCGAGTTTCCAAAATGAAGGAGCGGAAATAGAAATCAGCAGTTTCGTATGCGATAAAGCTGAATTTAGAACCATAATAGTAACTGGGTGCTTTTGAATAGCTATAAGTAGTAAACGGATGTGCTAATTCGTGAAAGGATCGGCCCAATTAGATAAAATATAATTCGCAACGTGGTTTCGGAACTCGTAGATTTATAGCGTTTTTGTCGGTTCTTGCACAATTCGGCTGTGCAATTTTAAAACATAGCAAGGGACATAAATTTTGAAAAAAAAAAAAACTTTTTTTACTGCATGCTACTTAAAAGCTACATTACGCACACATTTGTGTTTGTGGGAATATAGTGCTAATTACTATTTTTAATAAAACTATGAGAAAAACGCCTTTACTAGGTTTTAACCTAGCTTTTTAGTCATCATTTACACATCTGAAACAGTTTATCTTTAGTAAGTGCTTTCTAACGTACACGATTATAAATACATGATAAATAATATATTTACATTAAAGCCAAGGATATCCCGTTAACGTAACTTGCATAGTTCAGTTACGGCACGCGCTCAAAGTTGGCAAGACGTTTTTTCGCTCTCCTGAAAAATTTGTCTAATGTCCCTTGCTATGTTTTGAAATTGCACAGCCGAGATGTTGAGATAAACCAGGAGAGTCTTCTGGAATATCAACGTAAACTATTTATTGTCAGACGGATAAAATTAAGTAGGTAAGGTACATCGTTTTTAGGAAACCAGTTTTAAAAAGTCTGAACAGAGATAAAGTTTCGTCCAAAAATTAGAGTCTTCAATCAATGAGATCTCGCAATGGTGACTTAATGGGCTATTTAAAACAAATTTGTCTCAGCAAAAAATTGCTGTAGCCGAGAGAAGGAATGCGTCTGAAATGTACTGGAACCCCATTAAAGTGATTGCAGCTAGATAGCAGTGATAAAAGACACCAATTTCTTCTGAAATGCATCTCATAT
Source organism: Ephestia elutella (assembly GCA_018467065.1). NCBI lineage: Eukaryota > Metazoa > Arthropoda > Insecta > Lepidoptera > Pyralidae > Ephestia > Ephestia elutella. The sequence goes on along the minus strand of CM031568.1, from coordinate 8,884,413 downwards.
GGGCCTAAAAGTTTGAAATTTGGTGTCAAATATATAAGTAAATTGATGAAACTAAAAAAATATATTGCTCGGTATAACTGCAACATACTAAAATAGAGTATTAATGATACAAACATATTTATGACATTTCCATTTGGTCGTTTAATCATCATTTCAAGATCATTTCAAGTGTAGCACGCATTTTGTTTAAATTTACTTAAGAATAAATTAGAACATATTTTAAGCTATTTTATATAGCCAACGTTTAATATAAACCGATTGCCGTAGATAATATTCTTGACTCACTGCACAGATCCTTTTATCCGCTGAATGGTGTAATATGAATTTTTAAAATTTTCCACCGTCTTCAACTGCCAAGTAGGAATTTATAACAAAATATTCAGATTTGTTATCAATATGTCAGTATAGGATAAAACGGAATATTGTATGTTGGAGCGTTTTAATAGTTATTATTAAAAACGAACTAAACTTTAAAATATCAGCCGTGGAACTAAAAGTACAGTTTTCAAAATAATAGGTGCGACAAGCTACGGCTACGAGCTATAATTTCTCGTAGCGAGATAAATATAGCTACGACGTTCTACGCCGTAGCAGTCTACGCCCCAGTAAGATTTTTTCACCGTAACGTAGGGATGGGTTGGTCTCGTTAGCACTGGGAGTGATATTTCAAAACTAAACAAAGAGATGAGCCTCCTTTGCTGCGGGCTAACAAAGCGCAAATGACCCCTTTACTGTCGCCCATCCTTTGTGATCAAAGCCGCTGTCGCTAAATGTCGAAGAAGATTAATTATCATACAAATGAAGACAATGGTAACGAGGATAAAAATGGCCAGTGCGTATGAGTCGTAATTTATAAATCCGATTTATTTTTATCGCGCATTAATTTTGCTAAATTCATTTTCATTTTTTTTTTCATTTTTTTATTTGGGTAACATGTTTTTTTATCTTATAAATAGAATTAAACAGTTATTTAACAGCGTGTATGAAGGCTATGAGCGTAAAAGACGTGAGAGAGATTTGTAAGGATCATGGCAAGTGGAAATACACAATAAGTGCTTATCCCCGCAGATAATAGACGTCATAATAAAATATGTATGTTATGTTTAAATAAAATTCTGTACCTACCAATAATAACCTACAACTTATCCTATAAATATAGTGGAAGATTCACAATATCTATTTCAAAAAAGACGTGAGTAAAATGCACTACATTAATTATGAAACCTAAATTGAATATTTGAATTTCATGGCATTTGGGCTTTGTTAGCCGATGACGAAGGTAAATGGTTATTAGTCTATCAGAGGTCGAGACAAAAGGGTTGTCATATAAAAAAGATTATTCAAGGTTCAGCATTTTGCAGAATAAGCGAGTTTTACAATAACGGTACAATGTTATCATAAACCTATTCATGTTGAATTAATTAATTAGTTAATGAAGACTTTTTGTAATAAAAATAATATTTTTACTTCAATTATATTAATTATGAATAGTGGTATTTGAATAAAATTTTGCTTCTAGAAAATATTCGTAGTGCCATATACGGAGCTTCCTCTAAATATATCTTATTTACTGACTACAATTATCAAATTGAGTGACAACGGTAACAATAGGCCAACGTACAAGGCCGAGTTTGTGTCTGACAAGTTTTGATGTAGTCACTACTAGATCAAATGTTTGATGTACAATATCTGTGGTATTAACAAAGCTAGTTTTGGTTTGTTTGAGGCTTCGTTGTGAAGGCTGAAATACTACAAAGTTAAATATAGCTATCATGCATTTAACTCATTATGCGGTGTCTTCTATAATAAAGAGTTTGAGCTGTTCTTACTTGATTACAATTTAATTGCGAATGTTACTTGCGTGCTTTTCAAAAAAGATTTCCATATTCGCGGGGACTATTACAATAATTGCATGGTTATAAAATAGGGAGTTTGCATAATTGCAACGGTTCACTGTTTAATATCCAGCGGGGCGCGGGATACGCGGCGGTGATTAAGGCGATTATACACTCGACGAGCGCCGGCGCCGGTCTAATTTACCGCCTCACCACGACGACACCGCCATTTGCGCGCCCACGTGCTTTTAGTTTAACATCCAATTAATAGGTTAGCTGATCTATACATTATTAAATCTATACTCAAGTGGATTTATGAAGATATCCCAATTTAAGTAAAATCGTGTATAAATTTAAATAAGATTATTTTACTCCTTGACCTGTCTAAAGGTAAAGTTCGTTTAACTAAAAGTTTAAAAACTAAAAAATGAATATACTCATGGAAAACTTTCAAAACCAAGAAAGCAAGAATCTTTCAACGTAAATGTGGAACAAAGTGAACAAATAAAACCTAGTAGATGAATGTTTGACTTCTCGTTAAATAAGCAGCGAGTGGGGCGATCGCTTGAACAGTGTAAACCTAATCATCGAAAGCCAACAAAAGGTCTTCGCTGGCAGTTCGCAGCCGATCGATCCTCAAGTACCGCACACGAGCCTCGAGGGACTCAAAGGAGCACACTGTGGCTTAGCTCTTGTTTCACTAGTTGCTACTAGTTTATAAATAACTCATAAATCAATAATAAGAGCGTTTAACGAGAATTCGGTAGAGCAATCCAGTAAAACGTTACAAAATTTTAAATCAATTCTTAAGTGGTAAGCGGTGTTTTAAATTTAGATCTAGATATGAATACACCATCGTCCACCAGTGATAAAATATTTATAAGAGGAAATGTATCAGAGCTTACCTACTCGTAAACATTTATAAGTTGAAATCAGAAAAGCGAGAAAGTGAGGCTTTTAAAAACTTGTACACTCCTTTGTTGAGGAAACGGTCCGAGTCACAGCATGAAATGCATAGGAAAAAATGGAATACGGAAACTTTAAAGTGGTTCTATAGTAACTGGGCGTGTTTACATCAGAGTGGCCGGTAAAACCGTGCATACAAATCAGTGAAACCGACGAGTTCGGACAAAACTTTGTGAAATTAACTTTGATCGCATTTTAAAACTGTTAGTGTGGCTGAAACATCAAATTGCAGTTTATATCTGCGCCGTCTTACTTCAAATACTGTTTGAACGAGTTCAGTGTAAAGTTTAACTCATTTAGGCGGGGCTCCCTCGAAAGAAACTAAGATCAAATTCAACTCGGCTAGTTAACGCCTCGCTTTAGATTTAGTTGCGGAGTTAGCGATGACTAAGTTCACGACTCGAGTAAAACATTACTTTTGCACAAGTCGGCGGGCGAGTTTTACTTGCATTATGGAATTAACTGGTAATTTATGGCCTCATATTTTAAGGAAAGTTTTTGCTTTTCATCAAAACCAGTCATCAGCATAGGTTTATTGAATTTTTTTTATGTTATAAGAAAACTAACTAGTCTATGATTACTTCAATTCAATTAATACAATTTAGTAAAATTATAATAATGTATTACTTTATATCATAAATAAAAATGTTGCCACATTCAATATACCTTCGAATATATCAAATCTCCCTCGCTATCAAATCCAATTTCGAAGACTTCATAGGCACCTCGAATTTGCCAAGATATGGTGTATGGCGAATACCAAATGACGGCGCGGGTATTGTCCTCTTCGACACCATGAACTGTAAGGAAAACGACAGGAGTTATGTAAACTTAATACATACGATTACTATTGTTAATGACTAAATTAAAAGCTTTGTCTTGTGTCGACGTATAGCTCAAAATAAAACCAAATAACGCACATCGATATGCAACATAGGGCCAACGCATGTACACCGTCATAATAATTGACTGGGAACACTTTCATCGGTCAAGTAGCTGCCTTTACAAAGTAGTTAAGTATGCTAGCCATATTCTGAATATTTAACAAGTCCAATAAGTATTCTCAAGCGGCCTTGAGCGAAAATAAAGCAGATATTTCAGTCAAAGTACAGGAAGAACAGTGAGAGGGTTAGGAACGGGCCAAGTTTGGGCATTGTCGACGACTGCTTATTATCAGACGAAAGCAACGACCAAGGAAGTTCGCTCTTAAATATTTTTGGGATGAGCATTTTGTCGAATTGTTAACCATTCGTATGCGAGTACTTCTCAAGTTTTCTAAAAACTTGAGGCCTTAAATGAAGCACTTCAATGAATTCATACTTTTGTGAATTGTTGCCGTAAAAGTTAAATGAAAAATTTAATTTATTTTAGTCTTATCAAAAATGGCACATAAGTTTATGCCAATAGTTATTTATCTGTTTAGTATAAGACTACTAATATTAACAATTATTGTTAGGCAACCATAATGTAGTTAGTATCTATGGTATGTGCGAGTGTCAACATTACTTAACTCACAATAGGCAAATAAAAAATACACTACGCGAAAAGAAGCGACACTTAAGCATGTGTGCTGTAAAATAGGTTATGGCTATGTGTGAGTGACTGGAAGATAGCGGGGGCGTTGTGAGGCGCGCGGGACGGGGAACCAACCTCCACCAGATGTTTGTATTAATATGACTATCCTCAGGGCTGCTAGAAATGACGCGGTCTATCTCATGTCAATCATGTCATTACCGGTGAGCGCTATTGTCAAATACTATTGAGTTTAGAGTAAAGCCAAAATTTAGCTATTGATTATTTCTCATCAACCCTAGCGTTGAAAATCCAGCTCAAGGAGTATTTATTTTTCACTATGGTCACCGGCCCTCGATCTCTCACGTACAGGGAGTGTCACGGGTGTGCAATAGGTATGACAAAGTTCTTTGATGTCTCATCTCATCTTTCCCTCAAATCGTACTCTCAGTAAGTAATATTGAAATACTCATATATATGGATTCGTAGAGTTTGATATTTAACAACTACAATTAAAATAAAATAAATACCTTTTTCTCGCAGTAAGTGTTCGGTGCTGGTATTTTTGTCTTCTTCAGTTCTCTGAATGGAGACCCAAAAGAATATTCTGGTTTCTTTTTCATGACAAAATTAAAATTAGGATCATGTTCTCCGGGAGCAGGAAACTCTGGTTTGGGCAAGTTTCGTGGCATGTAACCAAGGGTGTATGCTGGTGGTCGCCTAAAGATAAGATTAATGTTTAAGCATGACTTATTTGCTCGCAGTTTCGCTTAGTTGCATATTTGAATGTCCTTGTAAGCTTTAATATAGAATTGTAACAAACTTTAATATAGAAAGCTTTAATATAGAACTGTAACAAACTAAATACAAGCTAACAAAACACAATTTCTATACAAAATAATTGGGCTCATGTTTGGTGATATGAACCGATACCAATCATTATATTCTGTTCATATTGAAAATCAATAGACACCTATGGGAAAGCGCGCTTTTACTATACGCGGCCAAAACAGCAGACAAACGCGAATTCATAATTCATAATATTATATATGTTACCGTTAGAACGCATAATAAGTCAATGTGCACATTAAGGCGTTAGATTCCCTTTATTCTTTTGTTTTTGCGGGCAAAGCATGACGCGGGCACCCCGCACCCCCGCTGCATAATCACGCGCTCTCAGAGACAACGCCAATACACACGAGCGCTCGAGTAATCAATAACATTTTATCAACAGTAAAAATAGTAGGTATGTCTGTAGGTACGGTGAATTTATATTAAACAAAAAAAATATTGTGTGATGAAGAAAATAATTTTAAAAATTTTATCAGTTTGTCTTTGTCTGTATGTTTGTTTATTTATTTTCACATGCTAATCATTAGAACTACTGAATTAATTTGAATGAAACTTTTTATAGGGTACTAGCTGTTGCCCGCGACTTCGTCCGCGTAACTCATGCCTTGACTTCATTAAAATCACGATAACTTTTTTTAAATGAACCGATTTTGATGAAACAAACTGTAAATGTTTTGCTGAAACAAAGCAATTGGTGAAAGTTTTAAGTAAATCGTTTCAGTGCTTTCGGAGATTAGCGTGATCATACATACAGACAGACAAAAAATTAAAAAAAAAAAAATTTTTTCTTTCTTTTTTTTTTTAACCCTCTATCCATTTTAGTCAAAGTACTAAATGTACAGACAAAATATTTTTACTGTTTCATTATACGTATATAGTTTTATTATATGTATAGGTATAGATAAATGATTTCGTAAATACAAAACTGACTTTCAATGGTAAGTAGATACCATTAAGATTTTTTTTTCTTTATTAATGAGAAAGTGAGTTTATTTGTTCGTTTGTTTGTTACCTCTTCACTAATTTACACACATACACATAGTTAGATGTACTGAGAAGGACATATGGTATCTTTCATCCCGGGAAAAAGCACTATTCTCATGGGAAATTCACGCGGGCGAAGCCGCGGGCAAAAGCTAGTTAGAAAATACATTTGTGCATAAAATTTCTTCCTTTATCCTTATTTCTCATGACTGAGGATCGGAATGATTATGTGGAATGAAACACTCATAACGACTACTTTGATAATTTTAATGGAGTGATTTGCCACAGCGATCTCCATTTCACACGCAAACTAAGTCGCGGGCACTAGCTAAGAAAAATATTATCTTATATACGATTCACTAATATTTCACAAAAAAACCTTTCACAAATTATCATTAAATATCGCATTCTACTAACCTATCATTTTAAAAATGGTAGTATGACACACAAAAATTTTACAAATCATTTTCACTATAAAAGGGGACCGGACAACTTTTTTTTTTATGCTTCTTTGAAGTATCTCACAATAATCATCCGTAAAATAATCACCTCCATAACCAAAGTATTTCCCAAGATATAGCAAAAAACAATTCACATTTTTAATTGATGTTTGGGCGATACCAAAACGCCCCTAACTAAACGTACATTCATATGACGTCACGCGTCGAAAATGGACTTTCCCTAAAAGTTTGAACTCTAATATATTAGCACTGGAGAATAAACTCATGCTGAAAAGTCGCAAAATGTGTTTAATTATGTGTATTCTATCATAAAATTTCATTTTTTTAACAATTCTCAGACCTTGTCCGGTCCCCTATTGGATTACATGTACATACATACCCACATAAATATTGTCACCCCCTTTTTCCCGTGGGGGTATAGTATTCTCTGCCTCTACCTATACTATAGTATCCTGCCTATAGGTAGGATTACCAAAATAGGTATCAATAAACTGTCAACTACACCACGATTTTAGCGCCACCTAGTGTGCACTAACGCTTGGCCCACTCGGCAGCGGCGGCGAGGCGTGGTGAACAAAACGACCAACCAAACAAAGACGGCACTTTGTTTCACCAAAATAATCTCTTGACAGAGTCATGGTTTTACAAATAAGGTCACAGCTAAAATAGTTTTTTTACAATGGTATGAAATGCTAGTCCCCCGATTCATAAAAATAAATGGCCAAGTGCGAATCAAACTCCCGCAGCGAGGGTTTCGTTTATGCAAAGCATCTCACATTATAGCTCTTACTGAAAGACCAACTAGTTTCAAAAAGAAACTTTGCAGTTTTGATCCCTAAATATATATTGATAGAAGTTTTAGACTTCTAACAATATATTTACAGTTTTCAGATTTATTGCTGTACAAGTACTATAAGACCTTTTTGGTTACCAAATTTCATAATTTTAGGTCAACGGGAAATACGATAGGTTTTAGTTGTCTTCTGAATTTGCATAATTTGCGAAAATTTGCTACAATTATTCACGGTTATATTTGTTGATTGAGTCGACATATAAATTTGATTATTTTACAGCTGAAAGAGACCATAAACCCAAGTAGTTGAAAATGACCAAGGTGACTGAAATTGACTGACAAAATCGGTCATTTATGGTCATTTTCATCAAAAGTGTTTTCACCGATTGCAAAGGAAGGGTCAGGTTTTTCACGAGTATTCTGTAGGTTTTTCCGCGGCTTTGCCGGTTGATATTTGAGACAAAAGAATCTATTAGTCTCATATATATGTACCTTAACAATTGAATTTAATAAAAGAAGTAAAAAAATAAAAAGCAAAATTTGACAACAGTTGATCGGTCATTTATCGTTTTCAACTTTTTTTAATTATGACCGGTCAGATTCGGTCATTTTACATCTCTAACCCAAGAATTAGATATGAATTTCAATTATATACCTTCATGAGTTCCTGAGTAAAATAATCTTGACAGACGGACGGACACGTGATCCTTTAAAGATTCGTTTTTGCCTTTTGAGGTAAGGAACCCTAAACACACGACTGAAGAGAATACCAAATACTACTAAATTTAAGTCTTGGCAACGTATCCATTGTAAAAAAAAATACAATAATCATTTAGGTATAAGATAATGTGTTTGTAAAATCGTATATTTAATAACTATGTGTAGTATTGAAGACTGTTTTAAAAATATAATTTTTGAATCGTATTTTATGAAATGACTGTGCAACAATATTTTCATACTAATGAAAAATAAAATGCTAGATATCAGAGTTTGGGCTAATGTCATTTTGACTTTTTATACGGTGTGCAAAAAATATTTCGACGAAAATTAATAATAATATCACTAAAATTTTTACCAATTATTCTTTATGGTATTTTAGTAGTTTTCTACTAAATTAATTAAATAAAAATAAGTTATACACATACATACATACGAACATATTTTTTAACTAAAGAAATAGATTCTTCAAATTTCGGTATGTAAATGCCACCAACCAACGCACCATGATCAAAGTTGAGTAATTTAGACATTCTTTGTATCAGAAAAAACTTACTTAGTTTTTACCGGATTGGTTGGTTTGTTGAAGATAGATAAATTAAAAATAATATTTTTATTGCATCTATTTTTCTGCAGACCATACTTGCGTCTATGAGACCGAGTGACATGTTTTCTTAGTTTATTAAATTTGTACATCGATTATCAAATTACTTATCAAATTACTAATTATACATATTTAATAGATATCTAAATACCAGCTTTAGCCCGCGGCTTCGCCCGCGTAATTTGTTTTAGGATTTTTGCTTACTGCTGCGGCGCAGCGATTCGAATTGAATCTTGATCACCGATCATAGCTGACGTCATTTCTTGTGGTCTTGTTTAGGATTTTCTAGTTTTCGTTTGTAGTAGTGTATAGAACCGGGAAATCCCGGTACTAAAAATCCCGGGATTTCCCGGTTTTTTTTGTGGCGGTACTAGAACCGGGAATTAAAATACAAGAACCGGGATTTTCGGTACTTTCGGGATTTTTTTTATTTTTTATTTATTTGGTTCGCCAACTGGCTGTGCAACACATAAGTTCATAAAGATATATGTGAGAGCATTCAAGTTGTCAGTCTTCTTACATTATTATTCAAATCGTTAATTGACATCATTAAAAACCGCATAGAACTCATTGTTTGGTTTTGTAATCAGTTGAAATTTATACCCTCATAGTTTATACGGACAAATCCGTTTAAATATTGGCAATTGACAACACTGACGATATGCGCGGCGAACGATGTAGGAGCAGAACTCTGTGGTGATTCGGAAGGATGTTAGATCGACGCAGAATGACGACTTCGAAACAAATGTAAAAATCGAGGTGGCTCTTTTCGAGACTGGAGGCAATCGTTGGCGACATTTATCACAAGTTTATGGTCATCTTCTGAGTGTTACATCCACCAGTGTTGAGCTAGAAAGGATTTTTTCTTCGGCTGGCCTGCGCTGCAGTGTAATAAAATTAGATCGCGTTTAGGTAATGTAACTTTGGACGCGTTGATCTTTTTGATTACAATTTGAGGACAATTTATTAACATTTTTTCCCTTCGATATTTGTATCAATTCTTCTTCCTTTCTTGCAACATGTGTCATGCTGCTTTTAAATCTTTAATTATGTTTTTTTTGCTTTGTTTTTGGTAACAAGGTATAATTTGTTTTTTATTTTAGCCACCTAGCCTCCTTTTTTGGTACCATCTGAAAATCAGCGCTTTGGCTTCTGCCATAGCACCACGCTGAGCTGTTCGCTATTTCGACAAATTTAGTTAAATTTAGTGTTATAAGTTTGTCGAATAAAGAATTTTTCTTTCTTTCTTTCTTACAAGGAAAAAAAAGCTTTCATAAAGACGAAATAGTTTATCTGTGATCGCTAGATTTTATTTGATTGGTAGATGGTAATCTGTTGGCGTAGATTTTATTTGATTTTTATATCTATTTGATTTATATTTTATTTGTAACTAGCTTTCGCCCGCGTCTTCGCCCGCGTGAATTTCCCACGGGAACCGTGCCTTTTTCCGGGATGAAAGGTACTGTGCGCAGAGAATCCGGACAAACGAAGTGGCGGGAAGAATTCTGTACCGGAACTTCACCGGGAAAAAACCACCGGTAAAAATAAGTACCGGGAAAAAATCTCCACGCGGCACCACGCTTGTCCGACTAGAACCTAACTTAAGCTATACGCAGACTGCTACCACCGTAGCTTATATAGGGAGCTACGGGCCCTATGTACTAATAACTAACTAACTAAATTTATTATGAAACTCACCAAGTTGACTTCTTAATCCAAGTTGGGGTGTCTTCGGAAGAGGTGGTGGTCCCTAAATCACCCAACCTACCCCATGAGATCTCAATCCCCAGAAAAAATACCTTGCTTTCTTCCAACAGTTCCACTCGGCGACGGATTCGGCGTCCCCAGGCAGCCACAGGTCACGTCGTTCACAACAAACAGTCAAAATAAAGGCTTTTTGCACAAACACAACCTTAATAGTTATTTAACAATGATGAAGTACAATACAAACGATGATTACAATAAAATTCACACGCCACGCCAAGCGGCTACAAACGAACCATGCAAGATGGTGGCCGAGAACCTGGCCGTTACTTCCCGCGACACGGCCTCGCGCGCGCAGTACAAAACAATACTAATGGACGAATGAAGGTCAATGCCGTTCGAAGCGTCCGCGCAATGTTGCCAGCAGGCAAAACAAAGGCCTGCTATTCACGGCGCAGTACACGCTCAATGCAATGCTTAAATTTTATAAACATCAACAAGTTTATTACAAACAGGTACCCTATGTCCTTCTCCGTACTCCTAACTATGTGTATGCGAAATTTCACATTTATAATATTAGTTAGGAAGTTAGGATTTTATTATAGCTAAGGGTTCCTATTGTTTTCACGGCGTTAAATAAGAGTACTTTCAATTATAGTTTGGTTTTAACTGGATAATTAATGAATACTAAGTTTTTCTATTGCTTAAGGCTGATTGTTAATTAGTCATTAATGATAATTAAAGATAAATTATTTATGGTTGAAAAAAAAATTTAAGTACCGAAAATCCCGGGAATCCCGGTTCCAGCATAGTCCAGTACCGAAAATCCCGGTTCCTTGAAACATATCCGGTTCTCTATACACTAGTTTGTAGTCACGAACTATTCCTATATCAGAACTGACAAATCACACAAATTGAGTTAGCCCCAAAGTTAGTTCGAGGCTTGTGTTATGGGATACTAATTCAACGATACTATATTTTATAACAAAGCTTTTACCCGCGGTTTCGTCCGCGTGAATTTCCCACAAGGACCTTGCTTTTTCCCGGGATGAAATGTACGTACCTTATGTCCTTCTCGAATCACTACTTCTATGTGTATGCGAAATTTCAGGAAGATTGGTTCAGTAGATAAAGCGTGAAGATGTAACAAAAAAAATAAATGCATAAACAAATATATATTAGTTAGAATTGCGATAGTTAGGATAGATAAACATTCAAGACCCAGGCCAATCTGAAAAAGATCATTTTCTATCTTGACCCGACCAGGGATCGAACCCTGGACCTCCGGTGTACGGTGTCCGGCGACGGCGTGATGGCCGTTGGGCCACGGAGGTCGTCAAATGGAGGAAAATGATTTCTATGGATATATTTTTTGACATTCTGCAATGCTCTTAAAATAATAAAATTGCCTTTAAATAAAATCAAATTTATATCAATTTACATCTACAAAAAATTCCTTATCTAATAGTGAAACTGGCATAAAAATCCATAGCGTGGTTTAGGAGGAGTAAAAGTTTAACAGACGGAGGTAAAGTGACCTTCATTTATTCTTGTAATGTACAAAAGTACAGGTACAGCCGGCTGATTACTGTATGTTTTTCTCTACGCTACATGGTAAACAAAGCGACAGGAATATTGACAGATGCGGAAACGAGCGACACGACCTCCTCGTCTGAAAGCCAGTGGCAGACTGCCGCCCGTCGCCCGCACAGAGCCCCGCTATGAAAAATGGGCGAATGATTTTTGTTTTATAAACATTAGTATGAAAAATGTTGCTCGATTTGAACGAAAATCTAAGCGATTGAAGTATAATAAATGGTGTCTCTTTTGATGTAAAAAATTTCCCGAACGTCATTGCCATTTCGGAACAGTAAGGAAATTATAAAAATGCATGTCTTTCCGTTTTTATTTTTTTTCATATAGTAGTTTTTATTTTACAATAAAAATAATCTAAACAAATGTTCTTAAAGAGTTGATAGTACACATATATTTTTTTCAGATTTTTCTGCCTAACCACAGCTGAGCTTTAGTCCTTACAAAAACACCATTTCACAGAACAACGGCAATCCAAACGCCTTAACTAGGTAATCTGCAGATGCTCTGATTCGATTCGTTCAAGTGTAAAATTTGAATTCAAAAAGCTCTTATTGGCATTTTACCTAGTTAATCTGCACAGAAACGAATGGTACATCGTTCAATTGCAGAAGACAGTGAACGAAATACTTTTGTTTCGCTCACCCGCTCCTCCCGCGAGGTTTAGGCGCGATTGGTCCAATTCGCGATTGGTCCAAAGTTCCAAAATATGTTATAAAGTAGTAGTTAGGTTTAGGTTATTTTTTTATGACCGCCCAGAAAGACTTTGAAGGCGGAAAAGAAGTTAGGTTCAGGTTATTTTTTTTAAGACCATCCGAAAAGAATTGAGGGCAAAAAATAAGTTAGTTTTATTGGACCAATCGCGAATTGAAAGTCTTAGAAATTTAATTTAATAATTACCTACAACTAATTAAAATGTTTTATTCAAACAAGAACCTGTTTTATGGAATTTACCGTATGCATAGTCGTTAGTCTGTAGATTATCTAGTTAATGTAGGAACTCAATTATTTTTTTCCACTTTAACTAACTCAGCCAGATAATTTGCAGAATACGTCATTAATCTGCACTCTAGCTGATTAACACAATTAACGGTAACATATATACAAACTTGCAAGGTGCGGGCGGCCAGTACATATTAGGTGGAGGCGTCCACATATCCCATGGTTGGTAAGGGGGTTTTGCGGCTTGTCTTATAGAGTACGCAGGCGGGCGCTTGCAGCGTAGCTTCGGATCCGGCGCATACGCAGCAGGACCTGGTTTCTTCGTCCTGTCACATATCGGTTCGATGTGCGGCGTCAATACACTGTGAGTTATTCTGAAATGACCTGAAATCATGAAGTAACTATTACAATAACTTTAGATAGCATATAGTTAAGTACTAACATAATATAAATCGAACGTAGATTAAGTATATGTTATCCAGACAAACCTATGTGGTTTTTAGGATGCATAAATCCTAACTAATATTATAAATGCGAAAGTGAGTTTATTTGTTTATTTGTCTGTTTGTTACCTCTTAACGCTTTATCTACTAAACCAATCTTGCTGAAATTTCGCATACTTAGAAGAAGTATACTGTGAAGAATATAGGCTACCTTTTACCCAAGAAAAAGCACTTTTCCCGTGGGAAATTCACGCGGGCGAAGTCGCGGGAAAAAGCTAGTTGTAATTAATTGTTTTTTTTTATTAAATTAGTGTAGATGCAGAGTAACTTAAAATGCAGGTGATTGTAGAAAAAAAATAAACGTCGCGCGTCGACGGAGTGGATGAATTACCTCCTACTTTGCCCATTCCTTGGATGTTGAACAGAGGTGCATACGGAGTGGTGACTGTTTTGGGCAGGCCCAATACTTTGGTACAGTGCCCAAAGGTGTACGCGGGAGCGCGTTTGATCTTTCCGTACCCGTTCCCACCTGTAAATACTCTCTCTTTAGTCGTATTTCCTCATGACTGAGGGTCGTGGTCATTATATGGAATGAAACACACACAACGACTCTCAAGGCAATTTTAATGGAGTGGTTTGCCATTGCCTTCTCCATTTCACACACTAGCTGATAATCATCAACCAGAGTGCAGGTTTCCTCATGATGTTTTCCTTCACCGGAAGCAAGTGGTGGTCGATGAACACTAACACGAGTCAGATTGGTATACAAACTCATGTAGCCCGGGCAGGATTCGAACCTGGGATTTTATATCCACAGGCAGGTGCCCTTCCACTCAGCCACCACCGCTCCTGTAAATACATACATGTGTAAATACAAAATGAGAAATTCAATTCGGATTAAATCAAATCAAATCAATATCTTTAGACAGACATACGTTGTTCAAATTGTATGGCTGGTAAGTGGTGAATAAATTATTCTTCTCGCGCTGACTCCTCATAATCAGCCCCTATATTTAATACAACCTAAAAATGGCTTTTTAAATTGAGGTATATGTACACTTCTAGTATTGGAAATTGTTTCACGTATTGGAAACAGGATACACAACACAGTAATGCAAAGTACATTATTTGAAGTTGAAGAAAACACTATTATCTAGGAGAGATCATAGATCTTAATATTTTCTCAACGAGAGCTGGTTATAGATAAACTAACATTTTTATTATTTGATAGTTTACTGACTTTTCTAGTTTAAGGTCATTTACGATTGCAAATTGATATTTTAATCTTGTTATTTTACCTACTAAGTACTACTTTACCTATTAACTTATTCTATATAGGATAGGACTATTCCATGTATTAAGTAAATATACTTGTAGATATGTTTTCAAAAGAACACGATCTTTTTTAGATTTTAAAGAGTCATTGTAACGTTATAAGTGCGTACACACAGAATACCCAGGCTTCAGCGCCAACAAAACCCCAAGTTAAAAAGTGGGATGTTTACATCTTCGTCAACCAAATTCCCGAAAAAGGCGACTTTGAACTCTTCTTAATTCATTTTCATCAAATGATTTCAAAACTTCAACAAAAAAATCGCCAAAATCAAACTAAACTTATCCCACATAACCTTAAACAACCTCATTTTATCAGCTGAAGTTCGAATACGAGTTATTCCGATTGGTCAGTACCACTCGTTGCGTTCGAGTGTTGTTCGATCGAAATATTTCGATTGTGAAGTTCTGAGAATACGCAAAATGTGGTGTCTTCGAAAAAAATTCGAATTTTGAAATTTTTTACGAACGTGAACTTTTTACGATTGCGTGAGAATTGGCTCCCTGTCACTATACCTGAATCTCCATCAGTGGCGGCGCTAGACCACACTTGGACGTCGGCGACATCAGGTACGCGAGGCCTTTTTTTTTTTTTTTTTTTTTCGCACTCGAAATAACTTTCATAGTGTTGCCAGATGACTCTAGATAATACCCCTAAAGTACTACTCACACACTTCACTCACGCAAGTGTATGAAAATAAATAAGAAAAAATAAATAAATTTTAAATAATTTGTAAAACTTTTGCGAGGCCCCCTCAGGTGCGAGGCCGTCGGCGGTCGCCGACGTCGCCGACGCCTAGCGCCGCCACTGATCTCCATCCCATCAGTTAGCCCACTATTCAGCTAAGTTTGGCCGAGTCTCACGACTCTTGACTCTCTTCTACCCCGTAAGGGATAAAGACGTGATTCTATATCTGTAATTGTAATAAATAAATGGCATTCTAACAGAAAATCGCCGGCGTTTCATATATGTTGGGGCCAGGTGACTTGGCCTCGCCACTCTTCGCTTGCCGCGGCTCGGTAGGCTTCGCTGGCACTTGCTTGATATGTTTCGCTTTGCATTCCCAACCCCACGGCATTTTGTTCACAAAAATACATACAAAACTCACACAAAACTATAATGGGTATTAGAAAACAAATCGACAATGAATTCGATACATTGTCAGTGTCGAAGCTGGCAACAAAGAGGTTAAATATGTCCTTTGATTAAAAACTTTGAAGGTCGCTAATAGACATAGGAGAAAAAAATCATGAAAATTTTTTTTTTTGCTATTTCTTGGTCGCTACCGGACCGTAATCAATAAATAACTTTTGTTCTTTGCCTAATAGTTAATTTTTAAATATTTAGGAAATGAGAAATAGATCATATAAAAATATTATTATTAGGAAGTTATCTACGTGTAAACTGTACATTAAATACTTATTAATTCATGTCAATACTTGTATGGTTTGTTACCAAATACACTATTGATTGATAGAATGATATTGAATGATAAGTCTGTACTGAAAAATATAAATGTTTATTGATAGGAAGATTAACACACTAAAGTTATTGCTAAAATGATGGAACGATAACCTGATAATTTGACCGGAAACTAATGGCATTAAATGACAGGAAAAACTGATAGAAGATGATAATGATAGAGAGAACACGCCACTGTGTGAAATTGCTTATAGTTAAACGTGAACTGACTGATTTTAGTAAAGCGAGCGCCGCGATGTATTTATTTGCTGATGCTCGCGAATTGTACGAGGCATTGACCCGTACATGCTCCCGGGCAGAAAGATGCGAAAGATGAGGTGAATTAAATCTAAGTACAAGATGATGACAAAATCGACTTAAAATTTATAAAAATATGATACAGTATTAAAAAACATATAAAAAGTTAAAATATAGATTAAAGTTAAAGTCTGCTGTTAGTGAACACTGAATCAAGAATAGGCGAAGTGCCCCGATCTTGTTTACGCGCACTATTATTGACTTTAACACTTTCACTATTTTTGCTAGATTCACCCCACTGACACTTCACATCTCTAAGTTCAATTGATTCGGTACATTGCTGCACTTCAGTCTGTTGCTCATGCTCTGTAGCCTCGGCGCAGGGGCCGCTGCGAGCTGGCCTCGCGCGTCTCCCCCGGCGCCAAGCGAGCGCAGCGCCGACCACCAGCGCAACGCCCACTATCCCGTAGATAGCGACGTAATGATGAACGTCGTGATAGGATACTTTTTCAATAAGTGATTCATTCTGTTTCATGATCTCTATTCTGTCTCTTATATCGTTCAGTTGCTTGTCATTGCTTTCATCCGGGTCTGTGATATGAGGATGCGATATTGTTAAATTGATGATATGATTGATAGGAGCCATCTCAGGAATATCGAGATGGGATTTAATATTGACAGTACTCTCTATTTTGCGATGGGAGTAAAAAGAGAAGTCAGCTGATCTGATAAGACAACCTTGACCGAGTGTCATTAGCCCGGCGTGAGTCAATTGAATAGCGGTAATGTGATCCGCACATATCAACTTTATGTTGCATGTATTGCAACAGAAATAAAAATAAATGTTAGGTTTATTTGTAGCTTTAAAATTATCTTCGCAGTGTTTTGAAGTAGATAAGCATGAGGAACTGTTGTCCTTGAGACAGAGATCGTGATCGTCATTCACACGATAGATAGGTGTTTGAAGATAACATAAAATAGTTTCAGAAGATTGTTGTAAACAAAGACTCAGTTCTTGCTCTGTTAATGATATAAATGCCTCTTTATGTATGTTGATTGCTATATACTCGCTGACAGGTAAAATGCTGAGCATGCTGTCGCTTGATTGTTTAGGAATAGGAATAATGTGATAGATCTCATATAAATCTCTTGATATTAAAGGAATGGATATTTCAAAAATGAGGTATGATTCTGATATTCTCGCTTTGACTGATAATAGTTTGTATATGTTTGATAGATTAGCGCTGTCTGCCGGTAATGATAAGTCCTTTGCTAATTGAGAAGAAATAATATTGAGTTCTTGTTGTAATTGAGTGGGGGTTAATAAATGTAAGTTGAGTCTACCGTGATAAACGTCAGTTATAGTATCTAAGATATCGTCTTGTATGTTTCTCAAAGTGTTCAATAGGTTGTTTGCTACGATGCTTGATAAAGTGAAGTCTATGATATATGAAGAATTTTGCGTCGCTGATTTTAGGGTGTCTAAAGATGATTCTAAATCAGACAATTGCTTATGTATTACTTTATGTTGCTTGTTCATGATAGTTTCTGTTCTCTTGATAAGGTTTAGCTCTGCTTCAACGATTGAGGTCTGATTTTTCCATAATAAGCCCAAATGATTTTGATTCTCTCTGATAAGTTCAATGTCTTTTTCGTATTTTTCTGCAAAATTACTGTCAAGTACTCCAAATAATGTGTTTGCCAAATTTCCCACGAAGTTGATAAGTCCTCGTCGTTGTCGCGTGCCAAAGTAAAAGTGCTGATCTCGCAACATGTCGTTATGATGCATGAGCTCCGAGTAGCTGTGATTCAATTGTAACATGATATTGCTGCATTGTGATTGTATTATCAATTTCGAACAGGTGTTTTCTAAATAATCAAGATATTTTGTAGATGCTTCTGTGCCTTGCCAGTATGGAGAGAGATCGTAGTATACTACTAGCTTCCAGTGATCCCTCACAAGTTCCATATTTGCTAATTTATCGAAAAATAAACTTTGATTGTTTTGAAATGGTGCGACGTTGTATGAACAAGTCGAACTAGAAATCAAAGTCATGAAAAATAGTAGAATTGCTGTTGCGGTAGTAACGAAATTGCATTTCGGTTTTGTAGCTGATTTTGGTTTCGTTTCAGTTTGTTCTTCCACGGATGGAGCCGATGATTTGCTGTCCTCTTCGGGATGAACAGGTAAGATTGATAGTTTGACGATAGGTCGTTTCAGATAGCCATTTTTCGTCTTTAAGGTTACAACTCTGACGTAACCGTCGCTTCCGGGATGCAAGTCGACGACACGCCCGAGTGCCCACTTCCCAGGAGGGAGGTTCGCGTCGTGAATGATAACTATATCGTTTAGGGCGATGTTAGGTTGCGGGTTTCTCCATTTGCTGCGTTTTGATAATGTTGTTAAATATTCATTTTGCCATCTTTTCCAAATGTCTCGGAAAATTTTCTGTGTATGATACCATCTCGTTCGCAAATCCTTTTCTGTGTCATATACTGATAAGACGGGACCGCTAGCGAGAAAGTGAGAAGGTGTTAGATAATTGAGGTCATCTGCATCCTCAGTCATTGGACATAGTGGCCGTGAGTTGAGACAGGCTTCTATTTGTGAACAGAGTGTGCTCAATTCTTCAAATGTTAATCGATGTTCGCCGATTACTCTTTTTAAGTGGTGTTTGAGACTTTTAACTGCTGCCTCGCATAGTCCATTTGATGATGGCCACGAAGGTGCTGTGAAATGAAATGTAATGCCCATGTTGGCTATTTCAGAGTGAAACTCATCACCGAAAATGCTCATTATTTCCTGATATTCTTGTTGTAGTGCCCTGTCGGCTCCTAAAAAGTTTGTGCCGTTGTCACAGTAAATATGACGTGGTGTTCCCCGGCGTGCTGACATTCTTCGCAATGCGGCTAAGAATGCGGAACTAGTTAGGTCTGATACGACTTCTAAATGTACTGCTTTGGTGGCCATGCACGTAAACACGGCAATATACCCCTTGATAGTTTTGATACCTCTTCCTACGTTAGCTTTGATAAATAGATGACCTGTATAATCGACTGCTGTATGATAGAATGGCCTAGAAGGTTTTGTCCTAGCCCCTGGAAGATCCCCCATCAATTGATGATGCTTGCTAGGGTTGTGTCTCCGACATATGACACAACGACGAAGTCTCTTTTTGGTGGCCCTGTTGCCACTAATGATCCAATATTTCTTACGTAAATATGCTGAAGTTAATCGCGCTCCCCCATGATATGTTAATTGGTGTGCTTGATAGATTAAAAGTTCAGAGAGGCGACTGTTATTTGGAATAATGATAGGATGCTGCATGTCGGGGTCAAGGTTTGCATGTCGAAGCCTACCGCCGACTCTGATAAGTCCGTCCTCGTCGAGGAACGGTTGTAATTCACATAATTTGCTTTTTGAATGAATGCTTTTCCCGCTACGTAAATCTGACATTTCTTGATAGAATGATAATTGCTGAATGTTTTTGATAATTGCTATTTTTGCTTGCTTTAATTCTGATAGTGATAAGTACTTGTTACGCTTTTTGCTTTTGATATTTTTAAATCTAAGTATCCATGCTACGATACGAACTGCTTTGCTAAATGAACTGCTTTTTGTTAACAGATTAAAAATGATATTATCGTTCGCTTGTTGCGCTACGACATTAGCTTGCTTTATGCTCTTAACCTCCAAATTGGTTGTATATTGCTTGCTTTCTTGCTGATTTTTGTTAAATGATGGAAGCCAGCTTGGTGCCTGCCACCACAGCATATGATTTTTTAACTGTGAGGCGGTTAATCCACGGCTAGCACAGTCAGCTGGATTTTCCTCTGATTTGATATATTGCCAACATTCTGCAGGCATTATTTGAGTAATCTCGCTGACGCGGTTGGCGACAAATGTTTTCCACCTGGTTGGATTGCCTTTCAGCCAGCCCAGTACCACCATGGAGTCGACCCAACCGTATGTTTGAATGTTATGATTGTTAAGACATTGCGTAACCTTTTTCATAAGTCTTGATAGTAGGAGAGCACCGCTTAACTCCAATCTTGGTAATGATACTGATTTGTTTGTTGGCACGAGTCTTGTTTTCCCGACCAACAATGATATATATGATTTCCCGTTTTTCGTTCGTAACGCGAGAATAAATTACACTTGCGTATGCCTTTTCTGAGGCGTCGCAAAAGCCATGTAATTCCAAATTGTCATTTTCTGCTGTGTTTAACCATCTTGGTAACTGTATTGAATTGATATTGTGAATGTCATCTCTAATTTTCTTCCACTCGTCATAAATAGTGCTTGGTATCTCATCGTCCCATTGTAAATCACATTTCCACACTTGTTGAAAGATAATCTTAAGTTTTGTTGTTAATGGTGACAACCAACCATTTGGATCGTACTGTTTTGAAATTTCTGATAATAATTTCCTTTTAGTGATACTTGATGTGTCGGATGCTGTGTCAAATCTCGATTGAAATGTAAATACGTCTTCTTTAGGGTTCCAAAGTAGACCTAGAGTTTTGCATTGCTGATCATTTTTAAAATTGAATTCTTCCTGATTTTCTAGTGAGTCATCTAACATCACTGGTGTATTGGCCTTCCACTTTGTAAGATGAAAGCCCCCTGCTTTCAACAAATTGATAAGTTCCTCCTTCAGAGGTCTGCATGACGCTTCTGAATGGGTGCCGTATAGCCATATACATTGATGATTCAAGTGCTTCTATGGCTTGATTGGAGTAGTTGCTTCTCTCATCTTGAGCGAGCTGTTTAAGCGTCATCATTGCTAAGAATGGAGCCGCCTTGGTACCATATACCACTGTAGTAAGCTGATATTCTCTGATAGGTTGTGACGTAGAGCTTCGCCATACAATTTTTTGTAGTTTTTGATCGTCGGGGTGCATCCAAATTTGACGAAACATTTTTTGTATGTCACTAGTAAAAGCGAATTTGTAGATACGCCATTTAAGAATTAAAGATTGTAAGTCCTGTTGGAGATTTGGACCGCACTCCATAACGTCATTTAAACTATTTCCTGATGAAGTTTTACCTGATGTATTGAAAACGACTCTAAACTTAGGATTTAAAGTCTGATATCGAATGGCATGATGTGCGCTAAAATACTCGGGATTTGAATTACTTGTTGATGGTATCATATGACCGAGTGACTGATATTCATTCATAAATGCTTTGTATTGTTTTTCTAAAATTTCGTTTTTGATAAATTTATTCTCTAATGATAGTAATTGGGCTACTGCTTTTGATTTAGACTTCCCTAATTTTTCGGCAAAATCTGATTTCATTGGAAGGCGAACTTGATAATGACCATCTTCACATCTTGTTGTTGTTGATTTATAATATTCTATACACTGTTGATTTTCTAATGATTCTGTTGAGTTGTCACTGATATCTTCTATCTCCCAAAACCTTTGAATGTCCTCTAAATTATTCAGTATGACGTTGCATTGAAAAGTTTTTGCGTTGCCAGTCAATATCCACCCTAAGCGCGTGTTTTGAGCTATCGGCGTATTAAGGCTCTCCCTACATATGCCTTCCAGCAATATTAAGGCGTAGACATCGGCACCTAGAAGTAAATCAACTGGTTTGCTAATGTGAAATTCGGGATCTGCTAAAGCAATATAATTTAGATAAGTCCATGTTGGTTTTTGGAAGGTATTGTTTGGTAATTGATTGATCAAATTCTTCATGATGACTACATCTGTTACAAATTCAAAGTCGCTATGTATAGACTTGCAGTTGATAGTAGTGATTCCCTTACAGTTGCTGTTTTTCGCCCCTACCCCTGATATGACCCCGCTGCATTTTCGTAACGGAAGATCCAAAAGTTGCGCCGCGTGAGATGTTATAATCGACGCCTGTGACCCCTGATCAATAAGGGCCCGTAGATGAATACGGGTTCCATCCCTTTTTTGAACTTGTAAAATTGCTGTTGCTAAAAGTACATGAATTTCGGGTTCATCACATTGCAATGACACGTGCGAATTAGCGTTTGTTCGTAATTGTTGCGAAATGTCAGATTTTTGTGAAGTTCCATTGTTGGAATTTTTTGACGATGCAGAATTATTAGGTTGACGATGTTGCGTAAATGCTTCATGCAAAATGGTATTATGCTTGCCATTACATTCGCGACAACGTTTTTCTGAAAAACATGCTTTATTGTTATGAGAATAGAGACAATTTTCGCAAATGCTTAGTTTCGTTAAAGTATTGCGTTTTTGATATGGAGACATATTTAAAAATATTTGGCAATAAAATATTCCATGATCATTGGATTTACATACTGCGCATTTGTAATACTTCGAGGAATTGCTGACTTTGCTTGTTGATTGTTGCGACATTTCCCGGCTATTTGTTGGAAATGACGACTTATTTATGAAATTATGATTTTGATATTTTCGTGATTGAGAATTATTGTTATTTGTAAAGGATTTATTTGGCATATCTGCTTTCTTTCTAGAAGATTCTAGCGTGGTAAACTTGTTTTCAAGGAATGATAGAAATTCTTGAAGATTGGGCAATTCTCGAGGTTTTTTCACGGAACCTAAGTAGTCGGCATGGGTTTCTGTATCAAGTTTTTGAGAAAGTAGGTAAACGAGTAATGGATCCCAGGAACGTACATCGACCCCTAGGTTTTTGATAGCATTGAGCGTTTCCAAAGTTGTGTCATGGATGCGCTTGATATGTTGATATGTGGGCTGATTAGAAGCTGGGATGTTGAGTAAAATTTCTATGTGTGAGTTAAGAATTAATCGCTTGTTATTATATCTATGATTGAGTATATCCCAGCTGATAGAATAATTATCTGATGTGATAGGAAGATGCTGTATAAGCCTTTCGGCCTCTCCTTTAACCTTGGTTTTGAGGAATTGCATTTTTTGTGCACTTGATATGGAAGGATTGGAATGAATTGTTTCAGTGAATAGGTCTTTGAAAGAAGACCACTGATGATAACTACCACTGAATGTAGGAATTTCAATGTTAGGTGTAGACTTCTCCCTATGCGACACTGACCATAATTTACGATTAACTGACTTAATGACTTCGTTATATTTTGACTCATAATTAAAGAAAGCTGTTTCATATTCCTGATTCCTTCCCCCAACTCACTGTCTAACTCCCAATGCAAAGTATCAATTACCGACCAACGCGTTTGTATAGTACGAAGTAAAAGATCAAATTCCCATTTTTCTGTTATGAGATCTAAATTGATAGTAGAGAAAGTATGCTCTAATGCTTTGAAGTTGCTGCTTTGCTTACGCAACATTTCCTCTGTTTTGCTACTGATACCCTGAGACTGAGTTGATAGAGCCTGCTGTCTAGGCTGTTGTGAAAAACTTGGTGCTGCTAATGTTGCTGGTTTCAGTACAGGTGTCGAAGGCCGGTCGTCCTTCGACAGAAAGTTAGAAATTGACGCACGAATGCTTTCGTACCGCCCTTTAAAATGCTCAAATTGATTTGTTGTAAAATAAGAATGGGACCTCGCATGCTCAAGGTCCAGTAAACTCGAATGATTCGTTTGATATTCCTGCCAATACGTGTCAAGGGTGTCCAACCTCCGTCTGATGTAGTCAGGCGTCTTCCGGTCAGACCCATCTTTCTTGAAGTTGGTATAAAGTTGATCAATAGCATTGAGAAGTTGCTGTTGAGTGGCCAGTAAGTCATCTAATGTAGCCATGATAGAATGATATAATTGGACAGATCTTACTTGATTTGCTGCTTTGACTTACTGCCCTGCTGCTGCTTTGATACTGATATTGCTTTTGATAAAGTTCTTTGATAGCTCAGTCCTCACTTGCAAAACACAGTCACTGTTTAGTCCCAATGTTTACTCACACCCAATCCCAATGTTAACACTATGTTCACTCGCGAGGTAAATGAATGATACTCGAAGGACCACAAATAATGTATGGTTTGTTACCAAATACACTATTGATTGATAGAATGATATTGAATGATAAGTCTGTACTGAAAAATATAAATGTTTATTGATAGGAAGATTAACACCTAAAGTTATTGCTAAAATGATGGAACGATAAACTGATAATTTGACCGGAAACTAATGACATTAAATGACAGGAAAAACTGATAGAAGATGATAATGATAGAGAGAACACGCCACTGTGTGAAATTGCTTATAGTTAAACGTGAACTGACTGATTTTAGTAAAGCGAGCGCCGCGATGTATTTATTTGCTGATGCTCGCGAATTGTACGAGGCATTGACCCGTACAATACTTAAGGTATAGTTTACATATAATACACATAATACACGTAAACGTCTTCATAACGTAAAAATGCACCTATTATTATATGTAATAGGTGCATTTTTACGTTATTGAGACAACCTGTTATTCTAGTATGATTTTCTATGTGAGCAAAGGAGTAAATTATTTCTTAGAATGTTTTGTATTTTGATTTGAAGGTGGAATGCGCGCGGAAGTCCTTGTTGCTCGAAGCTACAATATACAATACATTATATATAAACTTAATTAGGTACCTACTGTAAATGCTAAATCAATTGGTCTCGGTTTGTTACTAAACCATTGTACAAAAACTAAATACATATTGTGAGAATCAATTTGCTGAGCAACCAACGCCACCTACAAATGCGTTTCGTTGTTTGCACCGCACTCGCGGAATGCACGAGGCCAAATCACGCAGATCCGATAGCGTTTGAGATAAAAATGTCGGAGCGAGCAAATAAAAACTGTGGAATTTCCACGGGCGGAAATTGAGCTGCTGCGGATATCGTCGCACCGGCGACGTGCGACGGAGGAATGGCTTCCGCCCGAGGTAGGCCATCTTCATTATACCTCCATTCTTTCATTCCCATCCCAAGAAATCGTAGACGCTGTTTTATGAAAATGTTTTGATGGTTTCTATTTATTTTGGGGATTCATTAAGTATTTCTGTATCTTTTATTTATTGTTCGATTCGGTTATTTATTTACGAGTATTTATAACTTAATCAAATTCTATCGAAAAACAAATGATCGATAACATCTTGACAGATCTTAAGAGTACAAACTTATACTATAATATTAGTGCAAAATCTCGTATCATTTCTGTTTAAAAGCTAACATGCTGCCAAGTTATGCGACTCTTAAATTCTCAAACATTTTATTATTACTGTTATTTATTTATTGGCATAAGCGATGGAAAATTAAAAACGAGGCAATATGCCGGGGTCGCACAACATCCATTATTCAGACGATATAACGAGACACGAGAATCGCGAGATTTTAATAGATTTCCTCTAGGGTTACCAAGTAATAAAAGATCTTTCTTAAACTTCGCTGGAAACGGCTTCATTATTTCAGAAGAAGACTCTTACACGCTCCTTTAGATCCGAACCAGCAGTATTCAGTATTTTATATCAAAATTACATCATAATATCCATTGCTTATGAAAATTTGAGACAAAAGTTGGTAGTATTTTGAATTTATATATTGATCAAGCTAAAACAAAGTGTATATTTGTTTTAGCTTTATCAATATATAAAATAATCAAAATAATTAAAATAATAATTGAACGTAATTTTTGTCTATTTACAGCGGTTAATAAAACCATTATTTGCCTTGTTCTATCTAATTTATTTGGCAAAGCTTCCTGCGTATTTTTTATATTTTTTAATGTGTCTTTACGAATGTATGGTAAACATTGCGTCGTAATTCTAGACAAGACCATCGTAGTACATAAAAACGTATTAAAAAGATTGCCAGCCCTGATTTACCCATGAGCGCGTGATGCAGGGACGATACTCGCTATATTAACATATTAAGGGGTTCCGTAACGCTTTAAACCTCAATATTGTGCAATGCGTACGCAAATATGTGTGTCCGGACGGTAATATCGTCGAAGGAATAAACAAGCATCTTCGGTATTCAGAGTTAATCGTATTTTAATAAGGCTTACGTGTGCAGCTGATTTAATCGTTTTATACTTTTATACCGATTTAGAAGGATTTATTAGTCAATTTATAAAAGTACAATAAAAGCCGCATATTCTAAAAAAATGTGTTTACTGTAGACCGTGAAAAAACTGAAACCTTTTTTTTGTTCGTGTGTAAAGCTATTCTAAATTTCTAAATCGATTACATGCATAGCACTAGTACTGACTAAAATAAAGAACGAATTTACCTAAAATTAGAAGAAACGATTTTGGTCACGAACAAATAGAATATTCGACAAAATTCGTCAGATCAGTAGTTCAACAAACATACTTCACGAATTCTAGTCAATGCACGTAATTAATTACTTGGAGTTGGGATCAGTCTGTAATATCTGGAATCCCCGCGGCTACGTGGGTGTCGATATAGTTATTAACAATAAAGTGATCAAAAGAATAACTTTTCCTATACTTTGTTTATAAATATAGAGAATATAGAATTGAGTTTTCCAACTCTTAGGGTGTAGGTAGTATATTATCTTATTATTTATAATAACTTCTTCTAGAAACTTCAAAAAACTCCTAGTATAACGAACATGCGTGAGGAAAATACCATTTCAATTTACTTACATACATTTCATTAGGGCACAGACAAATTAACGCACTTATTTAGTTTGTGTGTTCAGTCACGTGTCACGTGGGGGTGTTAGAAGAAGGTTCGGCTATATATTAAAAACCATCATCTGGACCGTAAATAGAAGCCCTACAGACAGAATTGATGTTTCACATTTCCACTACACCATGAATCAGGAGATATAACCTACTTGATGATGGTTATGTTAGAGTGAATCAGAGACTTGCCCTTACTCTTCCCTCTTGTTCCGCACCGCATTTTGTGTGCAGAGGCTGTACGCACAACACATATCTTAAATGTTTCTGAGATTATTTAGAAGATGATTGTTACTCATTCCATCAAAATTCACTGGACGGATTTTGTTTTGGTTATTTTTGGTCGTTTACTGTACACGGAAAGAATAAATAACACACATTTTCCAGGTAAGAGAAATTAAAAGTATTATAAAACTTTTAATTTCTCTTACCTGGAAAGTAGTATTTGTTTGATTCTAGTTACGGGTTGTAGATACTACATCCCACTCTCGGGAGGGAAAAGAACGAAAAAAAACTAATCAATTTTAATAAAAAATAAATACCTACCTCGCATGAAAATTGATTCCTTTCGACGCAATTATTTTATTGTATAAGATTGGTAATTCTCTATACTTTCTGTTTTTGCTTTCTGTTAATCTCTAGCGGAGTTCAGTTTGGGAATAACTTTTCTTTTATTACACCACCAGTCTTGTTACACAAATTCGTTTTATTACACGCAGTAAAAGTTGTTATTGAATGATATTTTATCGTTTTATTAGTGCCGGAGAAATTCTTCAGGGTGCAAATAGCGGTAAAGTCATAAACATTGTGCACATTTTATATTTTTAAATTAAACTGTATCAACATCAGGCACAGACGTCGGACATGTACAAGAATAATTTTAGCTCATTTTATTTTAAAGCGACTATTCTAATGATATAGTTACCTATATATTTTTCCTGTTTATTAGTAGTTTAAAATCCTGAAAATTATCACCTTTTAAATCACTATTAGCTTCAAAAACTAAAATGTCTTTACAGTATTTCCTAATTTTAAAAATCTATGTAGTGGTTTTGCATGATTTTTCTTAAGGTAACTAAGTACTATTAAATATAAATAAAAACGCCGGCTACGCAGCCATCTTTTTTTTCACCCGCGTTTCGAGAGAGCGAGAGTTGTGCCAGCGCCTCCGCAGTAGCCGTGGCGGCGCTGTACCCCTAGTGTTGCCCTTACACAAATCCTTTAATATTTACGCTGTAGTGTTACCAGTCTACAAATCCTTAATAGTCGACCATCCTGATGTGAGCATACGGACCCGTATGAACCCTGTAATAAGTCAATGTTATTTCACCTAGTCATGCCATGGCCGCAACTAAATCCGCGCTGGTCCAAACAACTCCAACGAACTGTTTAGAGGTGGCTGAACCAGCCCTGACTGAGTTGGTGTTGGCTGAACCAGCTCTGAGCTTGTGCGAGCTGCACTAGCTTTGACTGGATCTGTGCTGGCTGAACTAGCCATGACTGAATTGGTGTTAGCTGAACTAGCTCTAAATCTGTGCGAACTGCACTATCTCTGAGCCTGTGCGAACTGCACTAGCTCTAAGCCTGTGCGAACTGCACTAGCTCTAAGCCTGTGCGAACTGCACTAACTCCAAGCCTGTGCGAACTGCACTAACTCTAAGCCTGTGCGAACTGCACTAGCTCTAAGCCTGTGCGAACTGCACTAGCTCTAAGCCTGTGCGAACTGCACTAGCTCTTAGCCTGTGCGAACTGCACTAGCTCTAAGCCTGTGCGAACTGCACTAGCTCTAAGCCTGTGCGAACTGCACTAGCTCTAAGCCTGTGCGAACTGCACTAGCTCTAAGCCTGTGCGAACTGCACTAGCTCTAAGCCTGTGCGAACTGCATTAGCTCCTAAGCCTGTGCGAACTGCACTAGCTCTGACTGAAACCGTAAATATTATCAAGGACACTTAAATTGTAGGATAAGTGAAATGTCATTGAAATTAATAACAAGTGCGTTTTATTCAAATATCCTACCAGTACGGTTAAAGGACTTACAACAATTTTATTTGAGATAGTATCACTAAAATTGACATGTTAATCACAAATATGTCTTATTAAAGCATCCTACCAGTATTGCTAATAGAACTTCAAATTATCATAAACCCAAATGAATGTTTAACAGAAGTAGTAGTAGTAGTTGTAACTAAAATTAAAGAAATAAATATTCTTATCACTATGACCAGTGACAATAAAGATACTATCATTTAAAATCATCTGATTCATTAGTATCAATTCGGAAAATCTTAAACTTCAAACAATTTTATTTAATCTCCTGCTAAGAACATAAAGTTATTATAAATCAGCATAAACTTTCTAATATCATCAGCATCATAATCAGCATTAACATTTTAATCACAAATATGTCTTATACCAGCTATTTTACCAGCATAGGACTAAATACTATAGTGAATTGCAATGGCTGTTTTAACAGAAACAAAATGACATAACCAAAACTAAAGCAATCAATGTTCTTAACTCATGAACTATGCTATAACATACATCATCAACAGTTTCACTATCAATCAGAAACTTCTTGAAATCATAACAGCCAAAGTTATTTTAACAGAAATAGCGAAATCAAAATATTAATCACAAATATGCTATCATAGCTAATAGAACTAAAATTTATCATAAATGACCACAGCTGTCTTAAAAGAAATAAAATTAAAGTAATCAATGTTCTTAACTTATGAGTAATGATATAACAAGAAGTATCATTTAACATTATTCTGAACTATCATATTCACTATCAGAAACTTCTTGAACTCTAAACGGTTTCATCTTATCTCCGGCTATGATATTTTTATATTTTCTACCCCGTACATTTAAGGATTCTACAGTATACCTATCATTATCAAGAACTCGTATTATTTTATAAGGTCCAGCATATTTATCAACCAATTTTCCACTTGTAATTCCCTTTTTCAATATCCTGCGTTCAACCTGAACTAGATCATTAACTTTGTACTCTACTGGTGAAATATGTTTATTGTCATACCGAGTCTTCATTCGTTTAGCATTTTGATTTAAATTCTCAGTAGCTTCTTTCTGATTTGCTCTAACATCTACAGTCTTTTGTTCAGGGTGATTAACATCTAACTGGAAACGAGGTGTATACCCAAAAATTAATTCAAAGGGTGTTTTCTTTGTTGAGCTATTAACTGTTGAATTAATACCACGTTGAACCTGAGGTATGTAGTCCTCCCACATGTTATGTCTATCACCTATGCAAGCTGTTAAAGACTGTAGCACGGTACGGTTGACCCGTTCAACCTGTCCATTTGCTCGAGGACAGGCAACAGCATTCATGACATGCTTTATATTCCTACTAGAACAATAGTTCGCCATTTGTTGGCTAGCAAAACATTTACCACGATCACTTATTATACGAGAGGGTGCACCAAATATCTTTTCATGCAATACCAGAGTTGACAAAACATGTTCTGAACGAGTATTCGGGACAGGTTGCAACCAGACATGTTTTGTAAATCCATCAACAACTAATAAAAGATAAGTGTTGCCTCCACCAGACTCACAAAATGGTCCCAAGTGGTCTAAGTGTATTGTTTCAAATGGCGTACTACCTTTATCTATGGGATATAAACGACCCCTTTGAATCCCAGACGGCTTCTTTGCGAACTGACAGGAAATGCAACTTTTCACGTATTTTGTGACAAAGCGACGTAGTTTCTCAAACCAATATTTTGTTTGAATCAATTTAATGACTTTCTCTTGACACATGTGACCATTATCATCGTGGAACATTTTAACAAGACGCCACCTGACCGATTTTGGGATGACAATTCTTTTTTTCCATCTACTAACTTACACAACTGTCCGTCTACCAAACAGAACTCTCTCACATTTTCATTATCTGAATTATCGGATTTTAATTGATTGATTATTGCATTAACTTTAGAATCAGCTTGTTGTACAGCAATTATCCATGTAGTCTGATCTATGTGTAGCAGGGTATCGACAACTGGGTTACGGCTGAGCGCATCAGCGTGTTGCATATGAGTACCAGGTCTGTAGATCACTTTGAAATCATACTCGAGTAATTCAAGCCACCACCGACCTATTCGTGGTACCATGTCTCGTTTGGTCCATGTCGAACTCAAAGCATTGCAGTCAGTTACTACCGTGAATGGTCTTCCCCAGAGATAGACACGAAACTTCTTAAGGCTCATTACAACGGCAAGCGCTTCGAGCTCATACGAATGGTATTTACTCTCAGCTACCGTGGTCTGCCGGCTGGCGTACGCCACTGGTTTAAATTGACCATCTGACTGTTTTTGCATTAATATACCTGCAATGCCTAAAGCCGATGCGTCTGTATGTACTTGAGTTTCCAATTTCGCATCAAAAATGGCGAGAACAGGACGCGAAACTAAAGCGGACTTTAAATCATTAAAAGAATTGTCTTGCTCCTTTCCCCAACTCCATTGTGAATCTTTTTTAAGAAGCAGTGTTAAGGGACGTGCGCGCAATGCAAAAGACTCTATGAAACGTCTAAAATAACTTGCTAAGCCGATAAACTGTCGCAATTGATGGATAGAAGTAGGTTTGGGAAAGTTCTGGACACATTCTATTTTCTTAGGAGAAGGTCTAATCTCATTTTTAGTTACATCAAAGCCAAGATATTCAATCTGAGTTTTAAGGAAAGAACACTTTTCCTTACGCAGAGTCAAGCCAGAGTCGGAGATTAGGGTCAATATAGCTTCCAGATGTTCCAAACCATCAGAAACAGTACCAGAATAGCACACTATATCATCCAAGTAAGCACCAGCAAATTGGAACCGCAAATTGCCAAGCATTTGATTGATTGCCCTTTGGAATACCGCCGGTGCATTAGCCAGGCCAAAGGGCATTCTCTTATACTGATACTGCCCAAATGGTGTTACAAATGCTGTATACTTGCGACTATCTGGATGTATCCACAGTTGATGATAACTAGAACACATGTCAAGAGTACTGAAATACTTTTGACCTTGTAACTGATCAATTTGATCCTGTATTAATGGCAAAGGATACCGATCCTTGCGCGTAAGACTGTTTAAATGTCGGTAGTCTACACACATTCTAGTATCACCATTTTTCTTTGATACCAATATTATCCTACTAGCATAAGGCGAATTGCTTGGTTCTATAATATCTTGTTCTAATAAATCGTCTATTATTCCTTTAACTTTCTCTATTTCTGGCTGTGACATTCTATAAGGCCTATAGTAAAATGGAGTAGAACTTGTTAGCTCAATTGACATTTCTATTCTTGATGCCCCTATTCTACCTTTTTGGTCCTGCAAAACAATGATCATATTGTTTCAATAATTCCTCAAGTTTTATTAAATCATCCCCTGTTAAATCAGTGTTTAAGTCAGAGTATGAATCTACAGTTGTTGCGCGAGCTATGCATTTTGTTGAGAAAACAGTTAAAGGTGAATAGTTGTGACTAATTACCTTAATTTCACCATAACTCTGGTGTAAGTTTAGAGAACTCCCTAAAACATCTATTTCCTTTCCCATTTCACGATGGTGTGAAGCTTTCACAAAAACCGTTTCAGATTCATACTCTTTCTCAGACTCTGGGATTGTCACTATAACTTTGTTAAGCCCGTAATAAAGAGTCGTGTCAGAAGCTACTGACAATTTTAATATTTTATTTTCAACTGTAGTGCTTTGAGGCAATTCATTACAGTTATTATTCTCAACATTTGAAATGATTAATTCCTCGCTATTCTTGGTAACAAACACAAGTGGTAATTCTGTAAAAGGTCGACCTACTATCATATCAGTTTCTTGTAATCCATCTTCAACTACTAACACTGGAACAGTAGCTGAAGCATGATCCAGTGTAATGTGAGTTTTTAATTCCCCTAAAGGAGTGATCAGACTACCACCATAGGCTTGAATTGAACGCGAAGAACCCCTACTATATTTCAAGCCAGTACGGGATAAAGCACTTGTAGTAATGGTATTACATGCACTACCAAAATCGATATAAGCTGTCAGCTGAATACCATTGACAATAACATTTTTATGATATTTCCTGTTATTTACATCAATATCAGATATACTGAATAACTTTGGTGGTTTAATCTGAGGTGCTCCTCTTTTAGAGCGATAACATGTATCACTAGTATGACCCAATTTATTACACGTAGTGCACACTTTTCCTCTTTGCAATCTGATATAGAGTGTCCAAATTTCTTACAACGATCACACTGTTTAATCTCACTTGTGCACTGAGTTGCAAAATGGCCCTTGGTGCCGCAGTTGTAACAGGTTATGTCGGTTCGATTTGGTACTGTTTTACGCATTGTTCTAGATTTACTACTGTCAGTACTAATTTTACTTTTATTGCTTGTTTTCAAATCTGAAGCCACATCTGTTAAATACTCAAGCAAACATTTTGTGTCACGACATGCAGCACCACGAGCACCTGATTTTAAAAGTGGATCATTTAATGTAAAAATTATTACATCACATATGACATGATCAGGTTGATCACATTTCTTTCCTAGTGACATTTTTTTATAATAAAAATCTAACACATTTTCACTACTTTCCCGGACTACAGTAACAAAATCATACAATTTTGAGGCTATTCCTCGTGTCTCTGGAAAATTAATTGTTAACTTCTCCTTCCACTGACACCAGCTGAAGTCTATGTCCTGTTGGGAATCGAACCATAACCGAGCATTCCCTGATAGTTTGGAAGTCATGTGATAAATAAGGAGACGTTCGTCCCAACCAAATATTTTACCCAAAGATTCTAAGCGAAATAGCCAGTTTTTAACCGTCATTTTATCACTGTTACAGTTTCCACTAAACACGGGAATATTGTCTGAACCGTTAAATAATTTGTTCATCTGACCTTGACTCGAACAAACCATGACAGGAGCTTCGATCGTGGCCGGCGGCGCATTGCAGAGGCTTTGCGCCTCCAACTCCGATGGTAACTGCTTGGAGACAGCGCCGGCATTGATCTCACGATCGACGCCGACAGCACTAACGCCATCGCTGACCGCCTCCGAGCTCATGCCAGCTACCGGAGTCGCGGGAACTAAAGCAGCAGGTGCAATGGCGTGGGGCAAAGGCGAAGTTGCAGGCATTGCTATAGCTGGGGACGCCATCATGCTTTGCGTGGTTTCAGAGCTTTCCGGATGCAAAACTTTATATAATAGATTTTCCAAACTGTCTAATCTAGATTCAAATGATCTTTTCTTTCGTTCTGGAGATCGAGATCGTACGTCGCGATCGCGACGGCGTCGACGCGGCGACCGGGATCGAGAACGGGAATGTTTTCCCATTATGCACT
This sequence comes from Ephestia elutella, assembly GCA_018467065.1. NCBI lineage: Eukaryota > Metazoa > Arthropoda > Insecta > Lepidoptera > Pyralidae > Ephestia > Ephestia elutella. Next base: position 8,850,015 of record CM031568.1, on the reverse strand, counting down.
TTCCACTTTCACTTTTATAGACTTTTACACAAATTCCAATGAATATTTTCTCATTATCCACTTTTTCACTTTTATAGGCGTAAGGTTACGCAAATTCCACTTACTGAACTATTAAATATAAATAAAAACGCCGGCTACGCAGCCATCTTTTTTTTCACCCGCGTTTCGAGAGAGCGAGAGTTGTGCCAGCGCCTCCGCAGTAGCCGTGGCGGCGCTGTACCCCTAGTGTTGCCCTTACACAAATCCTTTAATATTTACGCTGTAGTGTTACCAGTCTACAAATCCTTAATAGTACTTAGTTGCTTAAAAGATAGAATAAAAAGTACTTTTTGATACCTACTCTTTGTTTTTATTCATCTAAGCTAAACTTACGCGGGCGAAGCCGCGGGCGACAGCTAGTAGCCTATATGTTGCCCAGGCTTAATAGCTATACAACAAAAAAGTTTCATTCAAATCGGTTTAGTACTTTCGGAGATTAGCGTGATCATACATACAGACAGACAGACAAAAAATTAAAAAAAAAATTTTTTGGTTTCTATTATCTTTTTAAGTGTCCCTCTATCCATTTCAGTCAAAAATACAAAATTACAGACAAAATATTTTTACTGTCTTATTATATGTATAGATTTTGAAAACTGGAACACCTGATGAAGAATATCAACAGAACAGCTAAACTATTACATATATATATGGAAATTGCGCCTTAGCAAAAGTCGTTCAACCTGATAAGCATTTTCTGCTGACGTATAAAAATTTGAGATTAAGGAACATCTGATGAAGAACTCTAAGAGACCAGCTACTCTATAAAATAAATGGAAATGGGGCCTTAGCAAAAGTCGTTCAACCTGATGAGCATTTTCTACTGACGTATATAAATAAACAGGACACGGGATAGGACAAAGAGGGACTCGGGGTGGGAGTGGTGGTACACGGGAAATTGTAGATAACGAGCAGACGGAGATCGTTTTTTGAATGAAATATCACTTTTAAGTTATTTTAACACCGCGAATGAACTACCAGTACCTAATATATTCCCGCGGGACACGGAATAATCAAATGGCTGAAATTTTGAGTACTAGAGTTTAGGTTACTACAGTTTGGAACTTACTTACTTACTTACTCCGCTGGCTCAGTGACCCCAAAGTGGATCTTGGCCTCCGAAACGAGAGAGCGCCATATTCTTCTATTCTGCGCGGTGGCTCGCCAGTTATCCGTTCTCAGCTCACGCAGATCAGCCTCCACAGTGAGTGTGTCAGTTTGGAACACAAAAAGATTTTTCATCTAAACGAAACTCACGCGGGCGAAGCCGCGGGCAACAGCTACTATTAATATAAAATGTGGTTCTTGTCCCAAAGTAACATGCCTCGCGACGCGACTAAAACTTTAACACATCTTTTGTTTCAAGCTCAACTATGTTAGCTTCCAATAGCCGCATAAATAATTCACAATTTGTACGCCTTGTTCTACAAACATTCATGAAAGATTTGACTTTGGCAAAGAGGGAGAAATATTTTAAATTCTGGAATCGGATTCGTTGCTGATATCTTTTCTGCTCACTTTATTCTCAAGTTGTGATGTGATCGACTAATGCGAAAACTATTGACACAGATATTTATTTGTATTTATTTTTAAATACTGTACAAGTGTACAATAAAACGTTATAGTGACGCTATAATATCAGTTCAGTTCATGATGCAAAACAATTTCCTCCAAAATTAATTAGTGAACATTATACTAGTAAAATAAAACTTTTTTCCAAAAAAAATGAACCGACTTCCATCATAAAACTTAAAATCATGAAATAACGATAAAGAAAAATGTATTAGCATTCTACCTACTGAATGAGGTGAAGTCGGTGCCAAGTGCAGGAGTAATTGTTTAGCTAGGTATTTTATAATACATGATTCTAATATTAACTTAGATTATTTAATATTCAATTTGGCACCGACTTCACCTCATTCAGTAGGTAGAATGCTAATACATTTTTCTTTATCGTTATTTCATGATTTTAAGTTTTATGATGGAAGTCGGTTCATTTTTTTTGGAAAAAAGTTTTATTTTATCATTTTTAGTTTAATAAAAACTTTTCTTTCACTAGCCGAAAATAAAGAATTAAGAATTCGAAACTTTTTATGTCAGTTTGATTTGAAATGTCAGAACATGTCAAATTGTCTATTATTTTGGCACATAAATAGACCGAGATCCCGTGACGACCAAACCTTATTTTAAAAATGCTGAATGTTTCTCTGCGTGGTATATACGGGTAAAAAATATTAGCGACTAGGTATGAAGTTTGGATCTTAGTTGCTTATGCAGGTAATATGGATAGTAAGGATGATTTTTATAGGTAAAAAAGCAACCTTGGGGCCTCCCAAAGTAATATAAAATTAAGCTTTTATAAAACAAATATAACTATAACTTAGTAAGGTTACAATATCTAGCAGGGGTTTATATCTGCACCAATTGCTTGGTAATGGATGGCGTGATTTCTAATATTATTAGGAAAATAAAATCTTTAAAAAACTTTACTTTGAGGAAATTGAGTTACCACTTTAAATGTTATTGCTAAAAGTAATCTGCCTAAGTAATCATGCACCAACTTTTATAGTCGCTAATCGCTATTTCTATGTTGGGGACATACACAGAAAATCTTGAGTTTTAACAAAATAAGGAAGGGCATGCTATCGCGGGCTTTTGCTCTATAATGCAATGTTGGTATTTTTATATTTTGTTAGGTATCTTTAAAATTACCGAACAGATTCTGACGTGGTTAAAATGGGACCAACTTGGGAATACACCATTACGAATAAAAAAACAATTTTGGAAATCAGTCCACAATTGGCGGAGAAATCGGCGAACATACATAAAAAAAAAACATACATACATCGAAACATATAACCTCCTCCTTTTTTGGGAAGTCGGTTGATTAATCCCCAGCACTGCATCTGTCCTCGTCTAAACTGCAGAGAATAATGAAAATAGTTGAAATATAATTGTATCGGCTTTAGACAACAATATACACAGTTTTTATTGTAGATATGTTGATATGTCCAATATGTGGAACCTGTAGAATAATCTCTATCCATACTAATATTATAAATGCGAAAGTTTGCATGTGAGTTTGTGAGTTTGTGAATTTGTGAGTTTGTGAGGATGTTTGTTACTCAATCACGCAAAATCTACTGGACGGATTTCGATGAAATTTGGTACAGAGGTAGATAATGACCTGGAATAGCACATAGGCTACTTTTTATCCCGGGAAAAAGCACTGTTCCCGTGGGAAATTCACGCGGGCGAAGCCGCGGGCAAAAGCTAGTTTATTTATATACTAGCTTTTGCCCGCGGCTTCGCCCGCGTGAATTTCCCACGGGAACAGTGCTTTTTCCCGGGATAAAAAGTAGCCTATGTGCTATTCCAGGTCATTATCTACCTCTGTACCAAATTTCATCGAAATCCGTCCAGTAGATTTTGCGTGATTGAGTAACAAACATCCTCACAAACTCACAAACTCACAAATTCACAAACTCACAAACTCACATCCAAACTTTCGCATTTATAATATTAGTATGGATAAGCTCCGAACTGTATATCGAATTGGTAGGAATCAGTAATGGGAAGTTTTTTTGAATAAAATTACTTAAAAGGATTTCGGTAGAAATGCAATGCACTCAATCAGAATGGGTCCGCCTAAGCTTTTTAAAAAGTTCCCACTTCAAATTGACTTTCCCTGTTCGTCGGAGTTGCCGTATGGCTCAGTTGGTTCTCGCTTGGTGACCCATTTCAAACGTCATTGTTCCAAAATCAACATGGACCATTATCTTAGAATAGATGTGGTAGATGCGATTTGGTTGAGAGTTAAGTCTTACATTTTTTTAACTTCAATAGAATTTATCTATGATGGCACGTTCATGACATATTATTCGATTTCTTCGGCGTTCATGGCTTCATATTCTTCAGTATATTGGTGCTAGTGCTACGTGGAATCTTTCTTCTTCTTAAATACTTGTTTACTAGCTGCGCCCCGGTGCTTCGCTCCCGTGGAAATTATGAGATAAAAAGTACTCTATGTGCATTTCCCGGTATTTTTCTACCCGCGTATCAAAATTCAAGAAATCCTAATTGTAGATTTTGCGTGATTGAGTAGCAAACACTAAAGCAGCAACGGTTTTTTCGTACGTTCCGTTATTATTTAAATCAAATATTTATGGATTCTCGAATTTCATGTTAGTAACTTGTCACTATTTTTGTGCCTCGAATCCTTACGAATCTGGAATCATGATAATACGAAGTTGCGATATTCAACATGAATAATTTATCCACTCCACGTTTGGGGAATCGCGAATAGATTTTTCTGTTGAACTCACGTCCTTCACATCATGAGGTTGCTTGTTGTTTAATTTAACAATGTTTCTTTTTTACTCACAATATTTGTATTGTCAAAATGAATGAAAGAATAAAAAAATATATATTCTTTTCCAACTAATTGGCATTCTCTTACCAGTTGAAGAAGAAACAGCTATTTAATAGCTGTTTTTCTAGAATGTTATCTGTTATCGGGACGCCATAAGTGCTTTGTGCAGGAAGGTCCTAAGACGGAGATTTATCAGTAATTGCTGCTGAATATTCAAGATGCTGACGATCCGCATTCGTGTCTTGATTAGTCTACATGCTCGAATATTCCCGAAAACACATGCCTAATAGATTCAGTGTATCCTTTAAGGTAAAAATTACATTTGCCTTCTTAAAGGTATTTTCTAAAATATAAAATTTAAAGTAAATATTTTGAGAAAACACAAAAATTGGCAAAGAAGATCTGTGCCACCTGATATTAAAATATGTACAAAAAATTCTGTAAGACGGTCGCCCTAAGCATTTGTTTACAAAGTCGCTATTTATTATAAGTATATTTAAGCCACTTAAAAGAAAAATAACCTTTTAATACTCTTATTTCCACTTTGAGTTTGGCATAGCATTTGTTAATAATTAACAAGTCTCAAAAAAGTTCGGAGTACGTAAGAGAGGAAAGTAATTCCCCAAGGTTTAATTTATTCACAACGAGTAGATTGTTTTCCGCGGCCTAGAGCGAGCCTACCGAATCATCTTTGCGCAACCCATTATATTATTTGATTTCTAAATATTCAGGCTAGATATTAAAAAAATATAAATCTACATAGTATATATAGCATATATAGTTTGAGATATATTTATTACACAATTAAAAAAACAGATAAGAAATAGGTACACTACAAAGCAGTGATTGCAACGGCGGACTTATCCGGATCTCAACTTCCAGTTCAATCTTATAAAAAGAGGTCGTTCCTATTATTCATAGGTTATTCATTAATTTAATTATCCCGATTAACCTTCAAAACTCGCTTTACGTAGACGGCTTTCGGCTTGACCTTTGTTTCAAAACAGGAGTTTACCTTATATGTATGATAACACAGTCTTCATCATGAACTATTGAGTTAAATGTAGAGTACTTTGATTAACTCGAAATTGAACTGTGGATTGCTTTAAAGAGAGTCAGTGATAAATGTTCTTTGTTAACTAAAAAGAGAATGTATTTAAACGTCAGCCAACGAATCTTTGCACAGCTCTCAGTAACTAAAGATAATCCTTTTCAAACTGAACTCTTCGTAGATTCCACGAAGTTAATTAATTAACAAGCTAATTATTAAAAATAAAAAACACGACTGACAAGTTTTTACTCAAAAAGTACATACAAACATATAATTTATATACATTTTTCAAATCGCCTTTTAAAGCCCTTCAATTTGATACCCCACTCGATAAGATTGATCAAATTTTATTTTTTTAGTCTGCTATTTAACGCATATATAATACGCCATTTTGTTTTTATGATGACGTCATATAGCCTATGTCACTCGGAGGAATGCAAGGAATCTAAAAATACCTCTCACATCAAAATCTGTTAAGCCGTTCAGGACTTATGGTGGAATAAAGAAACTTACATACATACATACATGAACCCTGAAAACATAACACTCCTTTTTTAGTCAGTCGTGTAAAAACCTGATGTGAATTTATTGAAACCTGACGTGAAATATTGTAAAATAAATATTTAGGTAGGTATTGTTTATCATGATGTGTATGTGGAGTACATTATACAAAAGGTCTAAATTCAGCAGCTTCATCCTGCGACTATAAATTTGATATCTGACCAAATGACCACTCTTACTTTTGTGGTTAAATAAAATGGTGTTAGGAGTTAGAAAACTTCTCACATTTTATAACTTCTCGATTCGAGCCGGCTGTATTCGAACAAGCGTTATTCGGCCAAGCGTTTTTCAGCTCAATATCATTCAATACCCACGCGATATAAAAAATACGCGACATAGGTAATAATTTTATAAATTTGACATCTGACCGAATGGCCAGTTAGAAAACTTCTCACATTTAATTATTCTTCTTTGGCTCCAGCCGGCTGTAATAAGCGTTATATGGCCGATCGTTTTAGCTCAATCTCATTCAATACCCGCAAAACGCGACATAAAAAGTACGCGACATATTTTATCAATAATTTTATGCTTTTAATGAACGTGGTTATTTATTAGTTTATTGCAGCGACTTCTGGTAAAAGTGTAGGCGTTTTCTTCACCAGTCGTAAATCCAGTTTTATTTGATTAGGTGGCTCGGAGAAGCCACCACCGGCCGAAAATAACACATTTTATTGCTTACTTAAGTAAGTACTGCGCTCACTAGGGAGATGATTATTCCTTATGTAGTTACTTTTACGTATGTCTACTTTGGTTATTAGTTAAACTATTAAAAATAAACAACAATTTAAACTAGGTACTTAGTACTTATTTTCATAAAAATAAAATTTAACAAGAAATGAAGTGAGAACAGTCAGAAGACCCTTATAATTGAAGAAGCACTAATGAGAGTTCTTTTAATTGCAAATCCTTCAATTTTTTTTCTATTATTTTCAATTAAAAAATAATTGCGATGAATCTACAAAAAATAAGGTTTATGTTACAATGGGAATAAGAAATGACAAATTGTGCGTCGTCATTGTTTACGCTTGTTGAAAACAAAGGCGATTCATCATTTTATAATAGAGGTACATTATGATACAAGTGTCCAAAGTTGGTCATTACGCACAAGAGGCGAGATTGGCGCGCGAGCCGAAGGCGAGCGCGCTAATAAAGCCGAGTGTGCGTAATGACCAAATGGACACGTGTATCATACGACGTTTTTCAACACACTTGTGAGTAAAAAAAAATAATGTGGTCCTCACATCTAATTATCGGAAAATGATTGCACCCTTTTGTCATTCCTCCACTTTTTAAACATTCGTATGCATGCCGCCAAATACTTACGTTTGATTTTGGAGGCAAAAACTATTACTTGCATTACGCGCCTCGTTAATGATTTCAGGTGGAGTTAAATTTACATATTCTTCCATACTAGTCGACATTTTATTAAATATTTAATATGCTAACACGGCGAAAATCGGAAAATGTCCCTAACAAACACAACATAATAAATATAGTCTGGTTTTTTATTCGCGTGCCGCCGCCCGCCGCCCCGCGCCGTGCGCAGGGAGCGCGCGGTGCACGCTGCGGATGGTATATCGCCATACAGCCAGTATGGATGTATAAAAATCATTATCTTTGCTTATTTAAAAATTGTTGTTATTTTCCCTATTTGATCTTATATGTATTATGCGGCTAAATTAAAAATGCTTTGTGGAATTCATAACGCGCATTAGTTTTCTATCTTTTGTATAGCGCAGTATGGTAATTTTTATTTCCAAACACCTCCGTAATATATTCGTAATACCTTTGTTGGAGCGCCGTATAATTAGTGGCCAGCTTTATATTTAAAAAGAAATTGTAAACCCGCTTATGGCAACATTGATTCATCTTTGTACACGCAATCTACACGATTACACAGCACGTTGGAAGCAGACAAAACTCTTTTAATTTTCAAGACCCAAGCCCCAACATCTTGTGGACCTTCGTCGCCGCATCCAGAGTGGACCAGAGCGAGGTTAAGACGCATTGAAGGAAGCAGCTGGAATTTCGGTACGGTCAGCCATCCTTCCTAACCTCTTCCCTGTGGGTTCAATCTGTGCTAATCCCGTGCTTTAATCACGTTTCAGTGCTTGTGCTACGCTTAGGAGTCAGCTTTGTGCCGCTGCTAGCATCGGCTGACCCAACCACGCAACGTGTAGGTACGAGCAGGAACATTCGCAAACCGTAAGTCCTTTACAAACCAGCAAAATGAGCCTAGTTGATGATGGAGCTAAACCTAAATCACGCGATAAGTCTCCATATAGTAGGCCCCCTGTAGCTCAAAATGAGAGTGACAGTGCTAAATTAAGTGAGTTCGTAAAAGCCAGAGGTATTATCAAAGGTAGGCTTACTCGATTGATGACCTTTGTCAATAACATTACGCATGACCAGCTAAGTACGCAAAAAACCATTGATTTAAGGCTACGCATGCATGGCGCAGCTAGTTTATTTACTGAATTTTCTGAGGTCCAAACTGAGATCGAAAAAACAGTAAAAGACTCAGATTTGGACGTCCAATTGAATGTGCGAGAATTGTTTGAGGATAGCTACTATAGTACTCTGTCGCAGGCTGAATATCTACTTAGTAACGAAAAATGTGTAGATGATAAAAAGACAAATATCTCTGATAGTTCTAATGCATGTCACAGTCATAGTAAATGCAAATCAATTAAGCTGCCTACAATATCTATGCCTACATTTGATGGTTCGTATGAGCATTGGCTTGAGTTTCGAGACACATTTTTATCCTTAGTTCATAACTCAAAGGAAATCAGTGATATCCAAAAGTTCCATTACCTAAAGTCCTCATTAAAGGGTAGTGCAGAGCTAGTCATCGATTCTGTTGAGTTTTCGGCAAGTAACTATGCAGTGGCGTGGGAATTGCTATTGAATAGGTACAATAATAGCAGTCTTTTAGTACATAACCACGTTAAGGCCTTATTTACCATACAGAAAGTGTCAAAAGAATCGCCCAATTTGCTTAGACGGCTGATAGACTCAATTCTTAAAAACCTACGCGCTTTAAAGATATTAGATGAGCCTACTGAGCACTGGGACACGCTTGTCATATTCATAGTAACCTCCAAGTTAGATGAGATAACTGAACGTGAGTGGGAACAATATAAGTGTACTATTCGCAAACAATCCGACACGAAATCGTCCTTAAAGGTAGACGACCTACTCACATTCCTTAGGTATCGCGCTGAGATGTTGGAAACATTGCAAGTCTCACATAATAAGGCTAATTCCGACAATAAAAAACAGACGACACATAAGACTCACTGCAATGTCTCCAGCAATCCACAGCGAGGTCACAACACTAGAAATAACAAGCCGTGTTTAATGTGCAACAACAATCATCCACTGTACTCTTGTCAAAAGTTTTTGGAAGCTAATTTAGACACTAAGTTACACCTAATAGCCACCCACAAGCTGTGTGAGAACTGTTTACGTCCTGGACATACGTTAGATACATGCAGATTCGGGCCGTGCCGTAAGTGCAATAAAAAACATAACACATTAATTCATAGTGACACGGCCACGGTCAAAGATACACGATCAATGACGCTGCATTCAAGCTGCACTGATGACGAGTCACACTATGCACCGCCCGCGACCCTCGCGTCGCCCGCTCACACCATCACAGTGCCGATTCATACATCTCAAGTAAACAAGTCACACATAGATAACTCTCGCTATTCATTTAATAATCAATCGGCTATGGGTACGTATTCTGTGTTATTATCTACTGCCATGATCGAGATCGCTGACAAATATAACGAATTTCATGTCGCACGCGCGCTACTGGATTGTGGTAGTCAATTATGTTTTATATCTCAGGACTTATGTAATAAAATAAATGCAACTATGATACAGTCCACTTGCGAAATACGAGGAATAGGTAACTCAGTTACACATTCGACACAAATATGTGATGTGAAGGTGAGATCGCGCATAGGAACATATTCAACTCGGATCAAATGTTTCGTATTGCCTCACATAACATGTACATTACCGGCAGTTGTATATGATCAAAGCGCACAGTCTATCCCCGACCATATACAGTTAGCTGATCCATTATTTCATAAATCACAAAATATAGACATATTAATAGGCGCAGACTTATTTTGGGATTTACTATGCGATGGTAAAATAAGGTTACCTAACGGGCCTTTTTTACAAAATACAAAATTCGGTTGGATTATTTCAGGTCCTATTCATAATTCTACGCACAATAAGAATAGGTCTTTCCAATGTAATTTTACACACGCAATTGAAACTCAGCTACGACAGTTTTGGGAACTTGAGGAGTTGCCTAGGACATGTAATACGCACACAGACGACGAGCGTGCCTGCGAGGAACATTTTGTCAACACTACTACACGCACTAGTGATGGAAGGTTCTGCGTCCGCCTGCCGCTTAGGGAGTCCTTGGTGAGTCATTTTCTCAGGCAAAAAATCGTTTTTTAGCTTTAGAAAGACGCCTCGAACGCAATCTCACTTATAAAAAATTGTACGCTGATTTTATTCACGAATACCTTGATCTAGGTCACATGACAAAGGTAGATTCCTACGGAAATACACACTACTTTTTACCACATCACGGTGTATATCGCGAGCATAGTTCTTCAACCCATCTTCGCACGGTTTTTGATGCAAGTTGTTCTACTAGCAACGGTGTGTCATTAAATGACATTCAGCTCGTCGGGCCGCGACTTCAGAGTGATTTATTTGATATTTTACTAAGATTTAGGCGATATAGGTTCACTGCATGTGCGGATGTACAGAAAATGTACAGACAGTGCCTATTACATGAATCAGATCGCGACTTGCAGTTGATTGTCTGGCGGGACAATCCATCCGAACCTTTAGGTATTTATCAGCTGAACACAGTGACTTACGGCATGGCAGCGTCGCCTTTTTTAGCTGTTAGATGCCTCAAGCAGCTTGCACTTGAGTGTAAGGATCCGGACGTGCAAAGAATCATCTTCGAGGATTTTTATGTTGATGATATGATCACCAGTTGTGATGATAAGCAGGAATTGTTAAATTTATGTAATAAGACGTCGGAATTTCTACAGTCAGGTTGTTTCCCGTTGACAAAATGGATGTTTAACTTTCCCTGTGATCAATCATCAGCATCTTTTAGCGCAGGCAAGGAGTTAGCGTTAGGTGAAGGCGTTCATTGTAAGACTTTAGGTTTAGGTTGGTATAACACTAGTGATGAATTTTATTTTAATACGCAGTTCAAGGGTGACACTAGTAAGGTAACAAAACGTAGCATTTTATCACACATATCTCAAATATTTGATCCCCTCGGATTAGTAAGTCCAATCGTAATAGTTGTCAAGATTTTACTGCAGCGACTTTGGTTATTGCAATTAGCTTGGGACGATGAAGTACCTAGCGACGTTTCACGCACTTGGGCTCAGTTTGTAAACGCCCTACCGGCGCTCGGTACCATTCGTGTTCCTCGTCATGTAATATGTATGAATGCTACGCGTTTGGAGCTTCACATTTTTACCGATGCTTCGCAAGCAGCGTACGGCGCATGTATTTACGTACGCTCAGTCAATAACAATAATGCATCGGTAAGATTGTTATGCTCAAAAAGCAAGGTTGCTCCTTTAAAGCCTGTTAGTATTCCGAGGCTAGAATTATGCGGTGCTTTATTAGGTGCTAGACTATACAGTAAAGTAAATCAGTCTCTGCATCTTAATTTTGACAACATCATATTTTGGACTGACTCAACAATAGTTTTAGGTTGGTTAAGTATGCCACCAAATTTACAAAACACTTTTGTACAAAATCGGACAGCAGAAATACATGAGTTGACGGGAGAACTTCCTTGGCGGCATGTAAGTGGGAAAAACAACCCAGCTGACCTCTTATCGCGCGGTCTTTCACTGGAAGACCTCTCCACTTCTATATTATGGTGGGAAGGTGCAGACTTTCTCCGTCAACCTGATTTTAGTTGTAGTGAAGTGCCATCGCTATCAAATAATGTATTCGGTGATTTGCCAGAATTGAAATCACATGTTACGCTATCTTCTTCTATGGTTGAGAATGTTTCTGAGTGTAGTTTGTTCCCTTTCAACAGATTCTCTCAATTTAATCGCATGAGACGCGCCGTCGCGTATTTAAATCGCTTTATTTTTAATTTACGCAATTCTCACAACCGTCGGTCAGGCGTTCTCACTGTCGATGAATTAAGGGAATCTGATGTAACGTTAGCCAGGCTGTCTCAATTAGAATCTTATCCAGTTGAGCACACGTCACTTACAAAGAATGGTAGTTTAGGCAACAAACACAATTTGGCGAAACTGAGTTTATTTATTGATGACAATAAATTAATTCGAGTAGGCGGCCGTATTTCAAACTCACCAGACTTTTCTTTAGATAAGAAGCATCCAATACTCATTTCTGGTAAACATCCTTTTGCAGAATTGCTTTTTCGATTTGAGCACATTCGCTTGCTGCATGCAGCTCCACAAGCGCTTTTATATAACTTGCGAGAGACTTGGTGGCCTATTGGTGGTAGGAATCTCGCTAGGAAGATTGTGCATAACTGCGTCTCGTGCAAGCGTTTACGTGGCAGAACTCCCACTCCAATAATGGGGAATTTACCGATGGAGCGCTTGGATTCAGGGTTCCCTTTTATACGTGCTGGAGTCGATTACGCCGGGCCAATGCTCATGCTAAATCGCAAAGGTAGGGGCGCAAGTACTAGCAAATGTTACATTTGTCTTTTTGTTTGTTTCGCGACTCGTGCCATACATCTAGAACTAGTCAGTGACTTGTCCACAGACGCGTATTTACTGGCTTTAAAAAGATTTATGTCCAGACGTGGCAAGCCACACGAGATATTCTCAGACAATGGTCGTAATTTTGTCGGGCTTATGAACGACTTTAAGAAATTTTTAAATAATTGCTCACCGGAGATACTAGATTACGCTATCAGTCAAAATATAAAATTTTCGTTCTTACCTCCGTATTCTCCGAATTTTGCTGGTTTGATGGAGGCAGGAGTGAAATCCTGTAAGTACCATTTAAGGCGTGTCGTAGGCAATGCACATTTAACTTACGAGGAATTTAGCACGGTCTTGGCGTAGATTGAAGCCGTCCTAAATTCCCGTCCTCTTAGTCCTATGTCCACAGATCCTCATGACTTCACTCCATTAAGTCCAGCTCACTTTTTGGTTGGCCGTCCACTTACCACACCGGCTTGCAATGACGTTATGGACATGCCAACAAACCGCTTGACTCGCTACCAACGACTGGAGCAAATTCGCCAACACTTTTGGGCAAGATGGTCGAAAGAATACGTCTCAGAGCTGCAAGCAAGGACCAAGGGAATCAAGAATGACATTCCGTTGAAGCCAGACATGCTTGTCGTCATCAAGGACGATAACTTGCCTCCCTTGAAGTGGCACCTTGGGCGAATCATCAGCACCATTCCAGGCAACGACGGCGTGGCTAGAGTGGCTAATATAAGGACCTCCAACGGCATCGTGAAACGCTCTTACAGCAAGATCTGCCCACTGTTCGAGTAGATCCAGGAGTTCCAGCGCAGGATCCTTTGGAACCAGGAGCTTCTAAGGCCGGGGGCATGTTGGAGCGCCGTATAATTAGTGGCCAGCTTTATATTTAAAAAGAAATTGTAAACCCGCTTATGGCAACATTGATTCATCTTTGTACACGCAATCTACACGATTACACAGCACGTTGGAAGCAGACAAAACTCTTTTAATTTTCAAGACCCAAGCCCCAACACCTTCGTAATATATGGCATTATGGGCCTAAATTCGATGTAATAAGACCCACTTTACGAGCAAGTGTGTTGAAAAATATTTAATAATCCAAGACTGGCATATTAAAATTACCCAACGAAACTATACAGGTAAGTAAGTTGCAAATTACTGGCAAGGATTGTACAGGAGTAGAACTTTGAGTATTTTTATTATGGTAGGTATATGTTTGTAATAAACTTGTTGATGTTTGTAAAATCTATGCATTGCATTGAGCGTGTGCTGCGCCGTGCGTGGCCGGCTTTACGCACAGCCATTTTGTTTCCTACTGGCAACATTGGCGCAGGCGGCTTCCGCCCGTCGACCTTTAGTCGATCTTGCAGTATTGTTTTGGAGAGCGCGCGGTGAGGTCACGCGCATGAAATAACTCGTGCTAGGCGCGCCATATTGTCTGGAGCCACATGGGCCTAACGGATTTAGCCTTTGTGATGTGTAGATATTAATTAGTTTGGATTATAATTGTGAATTTCCTTTTTGTTAAATAACTATCACGTTTGTGTTTGTGAAAAAACCTGTTATTAGACTGTTTGTTGTGAACAACGTGGCTGGCTGTTCATATCTACCTGTTGTCGAGTCAACCTTCGGGAAGAAATCTACCTATTTGTTCTGGGGAATTGAGATCTCATGGGTTAGGTAGGGTGATTAGGGATCCCCCCTTTCCGAAGACACTCAAGATTGGATCCGAAGATTAAGAAGATTCAGTTTGGTAAGTGGTTTGCAATTGTAGTTATTGTTAGTTAGTTATTAGTACATAGGGCCCGTAGCTCCCTATATAAGTTACGGTGGTAGCAGTCTGCGTATAGTTTAAGTTAGGTTCTAGTCGGACAGACGTAGTGCCGTGTCAAGTTCTTATCGTTATTTCGATTTACCGCCATTTTAAGATCCGGTCTGTTTTTAAGACCCGGTCTTTTCCGGTACAGAATCTTCCCGCCACTTCGTTTGTCCCGGATTCTCTGCGCACATTTTCTGGTAGGAGAGCGTAGTTGTTCTACCCTCTATTTGTTCGTTTGTAAAAAATAATTAATTGTTTTTTTTTTATTTTGGTTGTGACTTGACGCGATGGCGAAGGTCTCCAATGCTAAGGCGACACTCGCCAACGAACTGAGATGGTTTGTGACGGCCGGAGGACTCCTGTCCCGGAAGGACAGGGAGGGCGCCACACTGTTAAGAGCGGATCACCTCCACTCACGATTGAGTAGCGCGGAAGCGGCCATGGCGGTGCTTACCGAAGCCGAACTTGCCGCGGAGGTCTATACAGGTCACATGGCGGACATGGACCAGATCCTGAATCTCCACGATGATATCGCGGAGGCGGCGGCCGCAATAAGGGCGAGACAGGCTGGCGGACCAGCCCCTCGCACACCTGTTAGACAGGAAGGACCAGCGGTTACTGGTCGGCTCCCCACCCTTCAGCTGTCCCACTTTGGGGGTAGGATGGAGGAGTGGGTAGCCTACAAAAATATGTTTGAGTCCCTGGTCGTATCACGACAGGATTTGTCGAAGGCACAGAAGATGGCCTACCTCCTCTCCACTCTGGAGGATGAAGCGCGGTCGCTCATCCAGCACCTCCGGGCGGAGGACGACCAGTACGATACGGCTTGGGAGTTATTGAACTCCCGCTACCAAAATTTACGTTTGTTAGCGGATGCGCACGCCGCACAGTTGATGGCCCTGCCCAAGGTGGCCAACAGGGCACAGTTGCGCCTGCAGTTGCTCACGCCCGTTACAGTGGCCTGTAACGCGCTCCGCACACTGGGGCTGCCGGTGGACCAATGGTCTTTTTTGTTGGTGCACATTGTATTGGGCAATTTGCTTAATGACATCCGCTCGCGGTTTGAGCGCGAAAATGCGGAGCGGGATAGCACCACCCTACCAACATTCACTGACTTGGTGAAGTTTTTGGAGTTTGAGGCACGGGCCGCTGAGAATACCATGACGGACTCAGCGCCATCCAGAGCGCCTGAACGTAGGCCCTTGGAACCCTCATGGCGAGGGAAGCCCCAACAGGGACGGCAACCGCCACCGCGTGGAGCTGGTGTGCGGGTTGCACACACGGCAGCAGTCGCGGGGGACGCGGACTGCCTGCAATGTGGCCGGATGGGCCACAGCCTGCTGCAATGCAGGGACTGGCAGAGACTGCCAGTACAAGATCGGCGCCGCATGGCAAGGCGGCATGAACTTTGCTTCTACTGTTTGGGCAGTCACTATGCACGTGACTGTCCCAAGGCCATACCATGCAGTGCATGCCGTGGGCTGCACCACGTGATGCTCTGCATGAACCGGAACGGGGATGGCCCCCGGTTGTTGAGGCAGGGGTCCCCTATGGGCGGGGGCGCTCCTGCGCGAAGCCCTCCACCATCGGACGGAGGACGCGGCTTCGCTCGTCGCACCCCCCCTCGGGAGGGGGGTCGCGTACCTGCGCGGGTCTTGGCGGACCGGGACCACGCGCCCCAAGGTCATTGGCCAGTATGTAGCTGGCCAGGCCCCGGATAGGGCCCCCATGGGCGGGGGCCCTAGACCGGACGTGAGAGTGGGGACACCCCCCTCCACGCGGGTTACCACTACCCAACACATGCAGCCGCAGCGGTTTTCTCCGCCGCTGCACGAGTACCCACGGCTGGAGTACCACCCGCCGTACCATATGTATGGCCGGGCCGCGGGTTATGCCCCCCCTCAGATGGGGATGTGCACTCGCCCGCCATATTATCCGGGTCAGTGGCGCGCCCCTGGTTTGGAGAGAGTGGGGAGCCCGTAACTAGCTTGCTCCCTTGCTGGGACAGAGCCGCGGACGGTTCTGCTCCCTACCGCGGTGGTCCGCGTATGGGGTCGTGGGGGGGAAGCCATGAATTTGAGAGCTCTGTTGGACTCAGGGGCTCAAAGCAGTTTGGTTACCACTCGAGTGGCACACCAGTTAGGTTTAGTCGTGGAAGACTCGCCTGTGCCACTTCTTGGAGTTGGTGGCATACAAGTGAAGTGTCTGACGGGCCAGACACTTGTCACCTTTTCTTCGCTGAAGTCCTCCACAATGAGGATCACGACTTCGGCTATGGTAATGGATACCATTGCGGGTTGGCACCCCTCGACAGACATACCGCCGGGTGTGTTGTCTTTGGTTTCGGGTCTGGATTTGGTCGACCCCTTTGTCTTTCATCCCGGCCCAGTGGACTTGCTCCTGGGCTCGGACGTATTGGGTTGGATTTTGTTGGGTACCCAGAAAGTTCTGGGTTCGTCTTCACTGATGGCAGTGTCCATTATCTTTGGTTTCGCCCTGATGGGCCCTGTGTTTGATAATAGCACCGTGGAGGAGCCACCGGTCGTCGCATCTGCGTCCTTGGCCAAGACCATGCAAAGGTTTTGGGAGGTGGAGGAGCCACCTATGAGTTCCAGGATGGATCCGGAACACGCTGAGTGCGAAGCCTTCTTTCGATCAACCACGGAGAGGTTGCCCTCCGGTCGGTTTGTAACTAGATTACCATTTGTTGCTACACGTCCTAGCCTAGGGCAAAGTAGGGCGCTTGCGGAGAAACGACTGCTGTCCATGGAGCGACGTATGCAGCGTGACCACGTACTTCGCGATAAATATATTGAATTTATGCGCGAGTACGAGGATTTGGGTCACATGTCTCCGGCTCGAGTTGATTGGAGCTCAACTGAGCATTATTTTTTGCCCCACCACGCGGTGGTGAAGGCCTCAACAGGCAAATTGAGGACCGTCTTCGATGGGTCCGCACCCACTTCGAACGGGGTTTCGTTGAATCTGTGTTTGCATTCGGGTCCCAAATTGCATAGGGACATAATTGACATCATCTTGAACTTTAGAAGACATCAAGTGGTTTTTGGCGCGGACATCCGGATGATGTTCCGCCAGACAGTCATACATCCTGAGGACAGGCGATTCCAGTTGATACTCTGGCGTGAGCGCCCTGAGGATCCTGTGACGGTGTATGAACTCAACACAAACACGTATGGTTTGAAATCTAGTCCATATATCGCCATCAGATCATTGCTTGAATTGGCAGAGCGGGAACGGATCCGCTTTCCCCGTGGGGCTTCCGTGCTGTCACGTGACTTGTATGTTGATGACGTGTGCACCGGAGCCCAAAGTATTGACGAGGCCCTCCTACTGCGGGATGAATTGATCGAAATATTGAAGACAGGTGGCTACGAGCTACGTAAGTGGTTGTCCAATGAGCCTAAAGTTCTAGAAGGGATCCCGGAGGATCACCAACAGAACCCTCACCTGTTTGAGGATGTGGATGATCCCAACAGGATAGCGGTGCTGGGCATGCAGTACCAGCCGCTAACCGATATTTTCACATTCCAAGTGGACTTGGAAATACCAAAAGTCTGGACTAAGAGAACGGTGTTGTCCGTAATAGCTCGTATGTTTGATCCAAGCGGTTGGATCAGTCCAGTGATATTCTCTGCGAAGTGTCTTCTTCAGAGACTTTGGACTTTGGGCGTCTCGTGGGACGAGCCGCTGTTTGGCTCTCCATCGGATGATTGGCTCGAGTTGTTTTCATCGATTAAGGAAGTCAATCGGATTGCCTTGCCTCGTCGAATATTGCCCCCCGGGACATATCGAGCCAGCCTGCATGGCTTTTGTGACGCGTCGGAGCGAGGCTACGCCGCGTCAGTCTATATGCGGACAGTTGACGCCGATGGCCGGGTCAATGTCTCGCTTTTGTTAGGGAAGAGCAAGGTCGCCCCCATCAGGACTAGGCTGACTATTCCCAAGCTTGAGTTGAGTGGAGCTCACCTTCTCTCTAAATTGTTGCATCACGTTGCCAGTGAGCTGGCGGCCACGGTCGAGATACGAGACATCTTCGCCTGGTCGGATAGCCAGGTCGCGCTTGCATGGTTGCGCGCGGCCCCACATACCTTGGAGGTTTTTGTTGGAAACAGGGTTTCCCAAATTCAAAATATTGGAATTGATATAACATGGAGACATGTGCCGGGAGAGCTTAACCCAGCGGACTGTGCTTCCCGAGGTTGTACGGCACCAGAATTGGTGTCACACCCGCTCTGGTGGGGTCCAGAGTGGCTGATGGGATCAGAAACATCTTGGCCTGTCTGTCAGACAGATGTTACTTCTTTGAGTTTGACTGGGCTCCGTGTACATGCTGTAGTCGCTGAGACGACGTCGGAGCCGGATTGGCTACTTGCTCGGTATAGCAGCTTGGATAAGCTTCTGGGTGTTACCAGTTGGATTAAGCGTTTCATACATAATTGTAGAAACCCACAGGCAAAGCGGTTGGAGCCGATTGCAGGTGCAGAAGAGCGCCGGAGCGCATTGTTGCATTGGGTCCGTGTCGTGCAGACCGGACGGTTTGAGTCAGAGCTTCGTATTTTGCGCGACGGACGCGCTAAGTTGAAGGGCGCGGTCGCTCGTTTGAACCCGTACATCGACTCGGATGGGCTTCTTCGGGTTGGAGGCAGGCTCCGGAAGGCGGATCTTCCATATGAGACTCGCCATCCTCTGTTGTTGCCCAAGGGCGGACCCTTGGTGCAGCTTTTGGTGTCTGATCGACACATTCGTAACGCCCATGCTGGGTGCAATGCTTTGTTGGCTATTTTGCAACGCGAGTTTTGGATTTTGTCTGCCCGAAGAGCAATCCGTAGTGTCCTGTTTCGATGTATTGCATGTTATAGGTTGAAGGCATCCACGATGCAACCACAGATGGGTGATTTGCCCGCTGATCGAATCCGACCTTCGAGGCCGTTTGACGGCGTTGGAACCGATTTTGCCGGTCCCTTTTCGATCAAGGCTTCTCCCTTTCGTAATGCCCGTATTGTGAAGGGCTATTTGTGTGTATTTGTTTGTTTGGCCACCAAGGCTGTCCATTTGGAGGTGGTATCGGCTCTGACTACGGAGGCCTTCGTCGCCGCGTTGGATCGCTTTGTTTCGCGTCGAGGTCTACCTTCCCTTATTAGGTCTGATAATGGCACAAACTATAAGGGAACTGTAAATTATCTTAAGGATGTTTCTGTGTTTATTGATAAAAATTGTACTAGTTTAAGTCAAATTGCTGCCCAAAGGGGAATAACCTGGAAGTTTAGTCCCCCAAGTTGCCCCCATTGGGGAGGGATTTTTGAAGCGGCTGTGAAATCCGCAAAGACCCACCTCCGCCGCATTATCGGAGAAACGGCTCTAACTTTTGAAGAGCTGGCCACAGTGTTTTGTAAAGTTGAGGCGGTCCTCAACTCTCGTCCTCTCTGTCCGCTATCTCCAGATCCAAATGACTTGGAAGCTCTCACCCCTGGTCATTTTTTGGTGGGAGGGCCTTTGAATGCCCTGCCCGAATACCCGTGGAAGGACGAACGCGTATATCGGTTGTCGCGTTTTCAAATGTTGCAGCAAATGAGCCAGGACTTTTGGCGTCGCTGGTCGCTTGAATATTTGCATTTGCTGCAGCAAAGAGTGAAGTGGACAGACAGGACTGAGCCTCCCAGGGAGGGTGATTTAGTATTGTTAAAAGAGGCAAATCTGCCCTCATTGCTTTGGCGACGAGCTCGCATATTACGTTTGATTCTTGGCGGAGATGGCACTCCGCGTGTGGCTGAGGTGTTGGTCGACGGTTCGATTTTAAGGAGAGCTGTGACTTCTCTCGCCCGCCTTCCCGTAGAGTAAGCTAGCGGTCTGCTTCTCAGACCGGGACGGGGGGATGTTTGTAATAAACTTGTTGATGTTTGTAAAATCTATGCATTGCATTGAGCGTGTGCTGCGCCGTGCGTGGCCGGCTTTACGCACAGCCATTTTGTTTCCTACTGGCAACATTGGCGCAGGCGGCTTCCGCCCGTCGACCTTTAGTCGATCTTGCAGTATTGTTTTGGAGAGCGCGCGGTGAGGTCACGCGCATGAAATAACTCGTGCTAGGCGCGCCATATTGTCTGGAGCCACATGGGCCTAACGGATTTAGCCTTTGTGATGTGTAGATATTAATTAGTTTGGATTATAATTGTGAATTTCCTTTTTGTTAAATAACTATCACGTTTGTGTTTGTGAAAAAACCTGTTATTAGACTGTTTGTTGTGAACAACGTGGCTGGCTGTTCATATCTACCTGTTGTCGAGTCAACCTTCGGGAAGAAATCTACCTATTTGTTCTGGGGAATTGAGATCTCATGGGTTAGGTAGGGTGATTAGGGATCCCCCCTTTCCGAAGACACTCAAGATTGGATCCGAAGATTAAGAAGATTCAGTTTGGTAAGTGGTTTGCAATTGTAGTTATTGTTAGTTAGTTATTAGTACATAGGGCCCGTAGCTCCCTATATAAGTTACGGTGGTAGCAGTCTGCGTATAGTTTAAGTTAGGTTCTAGTCGGACAGACGTAGTGCCGTGTCAAGTTCTTATCGTTATTTCGATTTACCGCCGTTTTAAGATCCGGTCTGTTTTTAAGACCCGGTCTTTTCCGGTACAGAATCTTCCCGCCACTTCGTTTGTCCCGGATTCTCTGCGCATTTTATTTTAGCGGCCTTTGACTTTAAAGGCCGCTAAAATAAAATATATAAAGCGGTTACTAGAATTTGTACCCGAAACTGAAAGGTATTTTATAAGGATCTAATTAGTACTAATCCAGAGAACCTATGTGAAGAATTGGATTCTGCAGACGAGATTGAGTGACACTCGAAATTCAATGGATGGATGTACTACATCCATTAGGAATAACCCTAAGTCCATCGTTTTTGATTGAAAAAATACTAAGTCCTTCGATTTGTAATAAGTCCAAAATGTTTATGTTTTTATTTCTTTGAATGGGTATTCTTTTGAGTTTTGTTTCTTTTTTCAAATAAAGCTATTTGATTGTTACTATTACGTGTATTTTTTTCACATTTTTTACTCAACAGATGTTATTTCAGCATTGATTCAAAACATTAAAACAGCCCAAACTCAAAAGTGACTTTTTGGACTTGGTGATTTCATGAATTGGGGCATCCATATTGGAATAAAATTTGAAATAAATTTAATTACCTACACCACACATGTAATTTTTTTAACCAACCCTACGGAGTAGGGAGTAAAAGTAAAAGTTAAAATATTACGTTTTTGCTATCATATTTTATTGTCTACTAGCTACACCCGGGGGCTTTACTCCCATAGGAATATTGGGATAAAAAGTACCTTATGTGCTAGCCCTGATATTTTTCTACTAGCATGCAAAATTTTATCGAAATCCGTCCAGTAGATTTTTTATGATTGAGCAAGAAATATCACATCCAAACTTTTTCATTTTAAAATCGGGTTTCTTTCCCAATCTTTATTGCTGATGAAGCAAATATTATCTAATATCTGTACTTGATAATGTCCATAGACACTTTTACACTTTTTAGTGTCCCGATCAGGTACCGGTTACTCACCTGCAATGAATCACACTATAAATGGGAAAGTTTGGATGTGATATTTGTTGCTTAATCACATAAAATCTACTAGACGGATTTCGATTAAATTTGGTACACTAGTAGAAAAATATCTACCTAGAAACAAAATGTAAAATGTAAATAACGGCAAATTTAATTTTCTACTACATTATGTAGAACACTTTTCTAGCGAAAATGCACTTAAAAGAAAATATAAGCGAAAAACCGAACAAAGTGGTGATATTTTTTTTATTTTTCCAATTTGGCGGCGAGTGCAAAAGCTATTCAATTGTGCCATATTTATTTTAAATACTTACAACCATCCTAAACAATAATATAAAAATAATTGAGTTACTGGACCTCACGTAATTAACCCCTAGGGAAGGTTCGCTCTATTTACTGCGCTATTCTACCCTGATATATTTTTGAGTAACATTACCTATACTGTGCGCAGAGAATCCGGGACAAACGAAGTGGCGGGAAGATTCTGTACCGGAAAAGACCGGGTCTTAAAAACAGACCGGATCTTAAAACGGCGGTAAATCGAAATAACGATAAGAAATTGACACGGCACTACGTCTGTCCGACTAGAACCTAACTTAAACTATACGCAGACTGCTACCACCGTAACTTATATAGGGAGCTACGGGCCCTATGTACTAATAACTAACTAACAATAACTACAATTGCAAACCACTTACCAAACTGAATCTTCTTAATCTTCGGATCCAATCTTGAGTGTCTTCGGAAAGGGGGGATCCCTAATCACCCTACCTAACCCATGAGATCTCAATTCCCCAGAACAAATAGGTAGATTTCTTCCCGAAGGTTGACTCGACAACAGGTAGATATGAACAGCCAGCCACGTTGTTCACAACAAACAGTCTAATAACAGGTTTTTTCACAAACACAAACGTGATAGTTATTTAACAAAAAGGAAATTCACAATTATAATCCAAACTAATTAATATCTACACATCACAAAGGCTAAATCCGTTAGGCCCATGTGGCTCCAGACAATATGGCGCGCCTAGCACGAGTTATTTCATGCGCGTGACCTCACCGCGCGCTCTCCAAAACAATACTGCAAGATCGACTAAAGGTCGACGGGCGGAAGCCGCCTGCGCCAATGTTGCCAGTAGGAAACAAAATGGCTGTGCGTAAAGCCGGCCACGCACGGCGCAGCACACGCTCAATGCAATGCATAGATTTTACAAACATCAACAAGTTTATTACAAACATCCCCCCGTCCCGGTCTGAGAAGCAGACCGCTAGCTTACTCTACGGGAAGGCGGGCGAGAGAAGTCACAGCTCTCCTTAAAATCGAACCGTCGACCAACACCTCAGCCACACGCGGAGTGCCATCTCCGCCAAGAATCAAACGTAATATGCGAGCTCGTCGCCAAAGCAATGAGGGCAGATTTGCCTCTTTTAACAATACTAAATCACCCTCCCTGGGAGGCTCAGTCCTGTCTGTCCACTTCACTCTTTGCTGCAGCAAATGCAAATATTCAAGCGACCAGCGACGCCAAAAGTCCTGGCTCATTTGCTGCAACATTTGAAAACGCGACAACCGATATACGCGTTCGTCCTTCCACGGGTATTCGGGCAGGGCATTCAAAGGCCCTCCCACCAAAAAATGACCAGGGGTGAGAGCTTCCAAGTCATTTGGATCTGGAGATAGCGGACAGAGAGGACGAGAGTTGAGGACCGCCTCAACTTTACAAAACACTGTGGCCAGCTCTTCAAAAGTTAGAGCCGTTTCTCCGATAATGCGGCGGAGGTGGGTCTTTGCGGATTTCACAGCCGCTTCAAAAATCCCTCCCCAATGGGGGCAACTTGGGGGACTAAACTTCCAGGTTATTCCCCTTTGGGCAGCAATTTGACTTAAACTAGTACAATTTTTATCAATAAACACAGAAACATCCTTAAGATAATTTACAGTTCCCTTATAGTTTGTGCCATTATCAGACCTAATAAGGGAAGGTAGACCTCGACGCGAAACAAAGCGATCCAACGCGGCGACGAAGGCCTCCGTAGTCAGAGCCGATACCACCTCCAAATGGACAGCCTTGGTGGCCAAACAAACAAATACACACAAATAGCCCTTCACAATACGGGCATTACGAAAGGGAGAAGCCTTGATCGAAAAGGGACCGGCAAAATCGGTTCCAACGCCGTCAAACGGCCTCGAAGGTCGGATTCGATCAGCGGGCAAATCACCCATCTGTGGTTTCTTCGTGGATGCCTTCAACCTATAACATGCAATACATCGAAACAGGACACTACGGATTGCTCTTCGGGCAGACAAAATCCAAAACTCGCGTTGCAAAATAGCCAACAAAGCATTGCACCCAGCATGGGCGTTACGAATGTGTCGATCAGACACCAAAAGCTGCACCAAGGGTCCGCCCTTGGGCAACAACAGAGGATGGCGAGTCTCATATGGAAGATCCGCCTTCCGGAGCCTGCCTCCAACCCGAAGAAGCCCATCCGAGTCGATGTACGGGTTCAAACGAGCGACCGCGCCCTTCAACTTAGCGCGTCCGTCGCGCAAAATACGAAGCTCTGACTCAAACCGTCCGGTCTGCACGACACGGACCCAATGCAACAATGCGCTCCGGCGCTCTTCTGCACCTGCAATCGGCTCCAACCGCTTTGCCTGTGGGTTTCTACAATTATGTATGAAACGCTTAATCCAACTGGTAACACCCAGAAGCTTATCCAAGCTGCTATACCGAGCAAGTAGCCAATCCGGCTCCGACGTCGTCTCAGCGACTACAGCATGTACACGGAGCCCAGTCAAACTCAAAGAAGTAACATCTGTCTGACAGACAGGCCAAGATGTTTCTGATCCCATCAGCCACTCTGGACCCCACCAGAGCGGGTGTGACACCAATTCTGGTGCCGTACAACCTCGGGAAGCACAGTCCGCTGGGTTAAGCTCTCCCGGCACATGTCTCCATGTTATATCAATTCCAATATTTTGAATTTGGGAAACCCTGTTTCCAACAAAAACCTCCAAGGTATGTGGGGCCGCGCGCAACCATGCAAGCGCGACCTGGCTATCCGACCAGGCGAAGATGTCTCGTATCTCGACCGTGGCCGCCAGCTCACTGGCAACGTGATGCAACAATTTAGAGAGAAGGTGAGCTCCACTCAACTCAAGCTTGGGAATAGTCAGCCTAGTCCTGATGGGGGCGACCTTGCTCTTCCCTAACAAAAGCGAGACATTGACCCGGCCATCGGCGTCAACTGTCCGCATATAGACTGACGCGGCGTAGCCTCGCTCCGACGCGTCACAAAAGCCATGCAGGCTGGCTCGATATTTCCCGGGGGGCAATATTCGACGAGGCAAGGCAATCCGATTGACTTCCTTAATCGATGAAAACAACTCGAGCCAATCATCCGATGGAGAGCCAAACAGCGGCTCGTCCCACGAGACGCCCAAAGTCCAAAGTCTCTGAAGAAGACACTTCGCAGAGAATATCACTGGACTGATCCAACCGCTTGGATCAAACATACGAGCTATTACGGACAACACCGTTCTCTTAGTCCAGACTTTTGGTATTTCCAAGTCCACTTGGAATGTGAAAATATCGGTTAGCGGCTGGTACTGCATGCCCAGCACCGCTATCCTGTTGGGATCATCCACATCCTCAAACAGGTGAGGGTTCTGTTGGTGATCCTCCGGGATCCCTTCTAGAACTTTAGGCTCATTGGACAACCACTTACGTAGCTCGTAGCCACCTGTCTTCAATATTTCGATCAATTCATCCCGCAGTAGGAGGGCCTCGTCAATACTTTGGGCTCCGGTGCACACGTCATCAACATACAAGTCACGTGACAGCACGGAAGCCCCACGGGGAAAGCGGATCCGTTCCCGCTCTGCCAATTCAAGCAATGATCTGATGGCGATATATGGACTAGATTTCAAACCATACGTGTTTGTGTTGAGTTCATACACCGTCACAGGATCCTCAGGGCGCTCACGCCAGAGTATCAACTGGAATCGCCTGTCCTCAGGATGTATGACTGTCTGGCGGAACATCATCCGGATGTCCGCGCCAAAAACCACTTGATGTCTTCTAAAGTTCAAGATGATGTCAATTATGTCCCTATGCAATTTGGGACCCGAATGCAAACACAGATTCAACGAAACCCCGTTCGAAGTGGGTGCGGACCCATCGAAGACGGTCCTCAATTTGCCTGTTGAGGCCTTCACCACCGCGTGGTGGGGCAAAAAATAATGCTCAGTTGAGCTCCAATCAACTCGAGCCGGAGACATGTGACCCAAATCCTCGTACTCGCGCATAAATTCAATATATTTATCGCGAAGTACGTGGTCACGCTGCATACGTCGCTCCATGGACAGCAGTCGTTTCTCCGCAAGCGCCCTACTTTGCCCTAGGCTAGGACGTGTAGCAACAAATGGTAATCTAGTTACAAACCGACCGGAGGGCAACCTCTCCGTGGTTGATCGAAAGAAGGCTTCGCACTCAGCGTGTTCCGGATCCATCCTGGAACTCATAGGTGGCTCCTCCACCTCCCAAAACCTTTGCATGGTCTTGGCCAAGGACGCAGATGCGACGACCGGTGGCTCCTCCACGGTGCTATTATCAAACACAGGGCCCATCAGGGCGAAACCAAAGATAATGGACACTGCCATCAGTGAAGACGAACCCAGAACTTTCTGGGTACCCAACAAAATCCAACCCAATACGTCCGAGCCCAGGAGCAAGTCCACTGGGCCGGGATGAAAGACAAAGGGGTCGACCAAATCCAGACCCGAAACCAAAGACAACACACCCGGCGGTATGTCTGTCGAGGGGTGCCAACCCGCAATGGTATCCATTACCATAGCCGAAGTCGTGATCCTCATTGTGGAGGACTTCAGCGAAGAAAAGGTGACAAGTGTCTGGCCCGTCAGACACTTCACTTGTATGCCACCAACTCCAAGAAGTGGCACAGGCGAGTCTTCCACGACTAAACCTAACTGGTGTGCCACTCGAGTGGTAACCAAACTGCTTTGAGCCCCTGAGTCCAACAGAGCTCTCAAATTCATGGCTTCCCCCCCACGACCCCATACGCGGACCACCGCGGTAGGGAGCAGAACCGTCCGCGGCTCTGTCCCAGCAAGGGAGCAAGCTAGTTACGGGCTCCCCACTCTCTCCAAACCAGGGGCGCGCCACTGACCCGGATAATATGGCGGGCGAGTGCACATCCCCATCTGAGGGGGGGCATAACCCGCGGCCCGGCCATACATATGGTACGGCGGGTGGTACTCCAGCCGTGGGTACTCGTGCAGCGGCGGAGAAAACCGCTGCGGCTGCATGTGTTGGGTAGTGGTAACCCGCGTGGAGGGGGGTGTCCCCACTCTCACGTCCGGTCTAGGGCCCCCGCCCATGGGGGCCCTATCCGGGGCCTGGCCAGCTACATACTGGCCAATGACCTTGGGGCGCGTGGTCCCGGTCCGCCAAGACCCGCGCAGGTACGCGACCCCCCTCCCGAGGGGGGGTGCGACGAGCGAAGCCGCGTCCTCCGTCCGATGGTGGAGGGCTTCGCGCAGGAGCGCCCCCGCCCATAGGGGACCCCTGCCTCAACAACCGGGGGCCATCCCCGTTCCGGTTCATGCAGAGCATCACGTGGTGCAGCCCACGGCATGCACTGCATGGTATGGCCTTGGGACAGTCACGTGCATAGTGACTGCCCAAACAGTAGAAGCAAAGTTCATGCCGCCTTGCCATGCGGCGCCGATCTTGTACTGGCAGTCTCTGCCAGTCCCTGCATTGCAGCAGGCTGTGGCCCATCCGGCCACATTGCAGGCAGTCCGCGTCCCCCGCGACTGCTGCCGTGTGTGCAACCCGCACACCAGCTCCACGCGGTGGCGGTTGCCGTCCCTGTTGGGGCTTCCCTCGCCATGAGGGTTCCAAGGGCCTACGTTCAGGCGCTCTGGATGGCGCTGAGTCCGTCATGGTATTCTCAGCGGCCCGTGCCTCAAACTCCAAAAACTTCACCAAGTCAGTGAATGTTGGTAGGGTGGTGCTATCCCGCTCCGCATTTTCGCGCTCAAACCGCGAGCGGATGTCATTAAGCAAATTGCCCAATACAATGTGCACCAACAAAAAAGACCATTGGTCCACCGGCAGCCCCAGTGTGCGGAGCGCGTTACAGGCCACTGTAACGGGCGTGAGCAACTGCAGGCGCAACTGTGCCCTGTTGGCCACCTTGGGCAGGGCCATCAACTGTGCGGCGTGCGCATCCGCTAACAAACGTAAATTTTGGTAGCGGGAGTTCAATAACTCCCAAGCCGTATCGTACTGGTCGTCCTCCGCCCGGAGGTGCTGGATGAGCGACCGCGCTTCATCCTCCAGAGTGGAGAGGAGGTAGGCCATCTTCTGTGCCTTCGACAAATCCTGTCGTGATACGACCAGGGACTCAAACATATTTTTGTAGGCTACCCACTCCTCCATCCTACCCCCAAAGTGGGACAGCTGAAGGGTGGGGAGCCGACCAGTAACCGCTGGTCCTTCCTGTCTAACAGGTGTGCGAGGGGCTGGTCCGCCAGCCTGTCTCGCCCTTATTGCGGCCGCCGCCTCCGCGATATCATCGTGGAGATTCAGGATCTGGTCCATGTCCGCCATGTGACCTGTATAGACCTCCGCGGCAAGTTCGGCTTCGGTAAGCACCGCCATGGCCGCTTCCGCGCTACTCAATCGTGAGTGGAGGTGATCCGCTCTTAACAGTGTGGCGCCCTCCCTGTCCTTCCGGGACAGGAGTCCTCCGGCCGTCACAAACCATCTCAGTTCGTTGGCGAGTGTCGCCTTAGCATTGGAGACCTTCGCCATCGCGTCAAGTCACAACCAAAATAAAAAAAAAACAATTAATTATTTTTTACAAACGAACAAATAGAGGGTAGAACAACTACGCTCTGCTACCAGAAAATGTGCGCAGAGAATCCGGGACAAACGAAGTGGCGGGAAGATTCTGTACCGGAAAAGACCGGGTCTTAAAAACAGACCGGATCTTAAAATGGCGGTAAATCGAAATAACGATAAGAACTTGACACGGCACTACGTCTGTCCGACTAGAACCTAACTTAAACTATACGCAGACTGCTACCACCGTAACTTATATAGGGAGCTACGGGCCCTATGTACTAATAACTAACTAACAATAACTACAATTGCAAACCACTTACCAAACTGAATCTTCTTAATCTTCGGATCCAATCTTGAGTGTCTTCGGAAAGGGGGGATCCCTAATCACCCTACCTAACCCATGAGATCTCAATTCCCCAGAACAAATAGGTAGATTTCTTCCCGAAGGTTGACTCGACAACAGGTAGATATGAACAGCCAGCCACGTTGTTCACAACAAACAGTCTAATAACAGGTTTTTTCACAAACACAAACGTGATAGTTATTTAACAAAAAGGAAATTCACAATTATAATCCAAACTAATTAATATCTACACATCACAAAGGCTAAATCCGTTAGGCCCATGTGGCTCCAGACAATATGGCGCGCCTAGCACGAGTTATTTCATGCGCGTGACCTCACCGCGCGCTCTCCAAAACAATACTGCAAGATCGACTAAAGGTCGACGGGCGGAAGCCGCCTGCGCCAATGTTGCCAGTAGGAAACAGAATGGCTGTGCGTAAAGCCGGCCACGCACGGCGCAGCACACGCTCAATGCAATGCATAGATTTTACAAACATCAACAAGTTTATTACAAACATATACCTACCATAATAAAAATACTCAAAGTTCTACTCCTGTACAATCCTTGCCAGTAATTTGCAACTTACTTACCTGTATAGTTTCGTTGGGTAATTTTAATATGCCAGTCTTGGATTATTAAATATTTTTCAACACACTTGCTCGTAAAGTGGGTCTTATTACATCGAATTTAGGCCCATAATGCCATATATTACGAAGGTATTACGAATATATTACGGAGGTGTTTGGAAATAAAAATTACCATACTGCGCTATACAAAAGATAGAAAACTAATGCGCGTTATGAATTCCACAAAGCATTTTTAATTTAGCCGCATAATACATATAAGATCAAATAGGGAAAATAACAACAATTTTTAAATAAGCAAAGATAATGATTTTTATACATCCATACTGGCTGTATGGCGATATACCATCCGCAGCGTGCACCGCGCGCTCCCTGCGCACGGCGCGGGGCGGCGGGCGGCGGCACGCGAATAAAAAACCAGACTATATTTATTATGTTGTGTTTGTTAGGGACATTTTCCGATTTTCGCCGTGTTAGCATATTAAATATTTAATAAAATGTCGACTAGTATGGAAGAATATGTAAATTTAACTCCACCTGAAATCATTAACGAGGCGCGTAATGCAAGTAATAGTTTTTGCCTCCAAAATCAAACGTAAGTATTTGGCGGCATGCATACGAATGTTTAAAAAGTGGAGGAATGACAAAAGGGTGCAATCATTTTCCGATAATTAGATGTGAGGACCACATTATTTTTTTTTACTCACAAGTGTGTTGAAAAACGTCGTATGATACACGTGTCCATTTGGTCATTACGCACACTCGGCTTTATTAGCGCGCTCGCCTTCGGCTCGCGCGCCAATCTCGCCTCTTGTGCGTAATGACCAACTTTGGACACTTGTATCATAATGTACCTCTATTATAAAATGATGAATCGCCTTTGTTTTCAACAAGCGTAAACAATGACGACGCACAATTTGTCATTTCTTATTCCCATTGTAACATAAACCTTATTTTTTGTAGATTCATCGCAATTATTTTTTAATTGAAAATAATAGAAAAAAAATTGAAGGATTTGCAATTAAAAGAACTCTCATTAGTGCTTCTTCAATTATAAGGGTCTTCTGACTGTTCTCACTTCATTTCTTGTTAAATTTTATTTTTATGAAAATAAGTACTAAGTACCTAGTTTAAATTGTTGTTTATTTTTAATAGTTTAACTAATAACCAAAGTAGACATACGTAAAAGTAACTACATAAGGAATAATCATCTCCCTAGTGAGCGCAGTACTTACTTAAGTAAGCAATAAAATGTGTTATTTTCGGCCGGTGGTGGCTTCTCCGAGCCACCTAATCAAATAAAACTGGATTTACGACTGGTGAAGAAAACGCCTACACTTTTACCAGAAGTCGCTGCAATAAACTAATAAATAACCACGTTCATTAAAAGCATAAAATTATTGATAAAATATGTCGCGTACTTTTTATGTCGCGTTTTGCGGGTATTGAATGAGATTGAGCTAAAACGATCGGCCATATAACGCTTATTACAGCCGGCTGGAGCCAAAGAAGAATAATTAAATGTGAGAAGTTTTCTAACTGGCCATTCGGTCAGATGTCAAATTTATAAAATTATTACCTATGTCGCGTATTTTTTATATCGCGTGGGTATTGAATGATATTGAGCTGAAAAACGCTTGGCCGAATAACGCTTGTTCGAATACAGCCGGCTCGAATCGAGAAGTTATAAAATGTGAGAAGTTTTCTAACTCCTAACACCATTTTATTTAACCACAAAAGTAAGAGTGGTCATTTGGTCAGATATCAAATTTATAGTCGCAGGATGAAGCTGCTGAATTTAGACCTTTTGTATAATGTACTCCACATACACATCATGATAAACAATACCTACCTAAATATTTATTTTACAATATTTCACGTCAGGTTTCAATAAATTCACATCAGGTTTTTACACGACTGACTAAAAAAGGAGTGTTATGTTTTCAGGGTTCATGTATGTATGTATGTAAGTTTCTTTATTCCACCATAAGTCCTGAACGGCTTAACAGATTTTGATGTGAGAGGTATTTTTAGATTCCTTGCATTCCTCCGAGTGACATAGGCTATATGACGTCATCATAAAAACAAAATGGCGTATTATATATGCGTTAAATAGCAGACTAAAAAAATAAAATTTGATCAATCTTATCGAGTGGGGTATCAAATTGAAGGGCTTTAAAAGGCGATTTGAAAAATGTATATAAATTATATGTTTGTATGTACTTTTTGAGTAAAAACTTGTCAGTCGTGTTTTTTATTTTTAATAATTAGCTTGTTAATTAATTAACTTCGTGGAATCTACGAAGAGTTCAGTTTGAAAAGGATTATCTTTAGTTACTGAGAGCTGTGCAAAGATTCGTTGGCTGACGTTTAAATACATTCTCTTTTTAGTTAACAAAGAACATTTATCACTGACTCTCTTTAAAGCAATCCACAGTTCAATTTCGAGTTAATCAAAGTACTCTACATTTAACTCAATAGTTCATGATGAAGACTGTGTTATCATACATATAAGGTAAACTCCTGTTTTGAAACAAAGGTCAAGCCGAAAGCCGTCTACGTAAAGCGAGTTTTGAAGGTTAATCGGGATAATTAAATTAATGAATAACCTATGAATAATAGGAACGACCTCTTTTTATAAGATTGAACTGGAAGTTGAGATCCGGATAAGTCCGCCGTTGCAATCACTGCTTTGTAGTGTACCTATTTCTTATCTGTTTTTTTAATTGTGTAATAAATATATCTCAAACTATATATGCTATATATACTATGTAGATTTATATTTTTTTAATATCTAGCCTGAATATTTAGAAATCAAATAATATAATGGGTTGCGCAAAGATGATTCGGTAGGCTCGCTCTAGGCCGCGGAAAACAATCTACTCGTTGTGAATAAATTAAACCTTGGGGAATTACTTTCCTCTCTTACGTACTCCGAACTTTTTGAGACTTGTTAATTATTAACAAATGCTATGCCAAACTCAAAGTGGAAATAAGAGTATTAAAAGGTTATTTTTCTTTTAAGTGGCTTAAATATACTTATAATAAATAGCGACTTTGTAAACAAATGCTTAGGGCGACCGTCTTACAGAATTTTTTGTACATATTTTAATATCAGGTGGCACAGATCTTCTTTGCCAATTTTTGTGTTTTCTCAAAATATTTACTTTAAATTTTATATTTTAGAAAATACCTTTAAGAAGGCAAATGTAATTTTTACCTTAAAGGATACACTGAATCTATTAGGCATGTGTTTTCGGGAATATTCGAGCATGTAGACTAATCAAGACACGAATGCGGATCGTCAGCATCTTGAATATTCAGCAGCAATTACTGATAAATCTCCGTCTTAGGACCTTCCTGCACAAAGCACTTATGGCGTCCCGATAACAGATAACATTCTAGAAAAACAGCTATTAAATAGCTGTTTCTTCTTCAACTGGTAAGAGAATGCCAATTAGTTGGAAAAGAATATATATTTTTTTATTCTTTCATTCATTTTGACAATACAAATATTGTGAGTAAAAAAGAAACATTGTTAAATTAAACAACAAGCAACCTCATGATGTGAAGGACGTGAGTTCAACAGAAAAATCTATTCGCGATTCCCCAAACGTGGAGTGGATAAATTATTCATGTTGAATATCGCAACTTCGTATTATCATGATTCCAGATTCGTAAGGATTCGAGGCACAAAAATAGTGACAAGTTACTAACATGAAATTCGAGAATCCATAAATATTTGATTTAAATAATAACGGAACGTACGAAAAAACCGTTGCTGCTTTAGTGTTTGCTACTCAATCACGCAAAATCTACAATTAGGATTTCTTGAATTTTGATACGCGGGTAGAAAAATACCGGGAAATGCACATAGAGTACTTTTTATCTCATAATTTCCACGGGAGCGAAGCACCGGGGCGCAGCTAGTAAACAAGTATTTAAGAAGAAGAAAGATTCCACGTAGCACTAGCACCAATATACTGAAGAATATGAAGCCATGAACGCCGAAGAAATCGAATAATATGTCATGAACGTGCCATCATAGATAAATTCTATTGAAGTTAAAAAAATGTAAGACTTAACTCTCAACCAAATCGCATCTACCACATCTATTCTAAGATAATGGTCCATGTTGATTTTGGAACAATGACGTTTGAAATGGGTCACCAAGCGAGAACCAACTGAGCCATACGGCAACTCCGACGAACAGGGAAAGTCAATTTGAAGTGGGAACTTTTTAAAAAGCTTAGGCGGACCCATTCTGATTGAGTGCATTGCATTTCTACCGAAATCCTTTTAAGTAATTTTATTCAAAAAAACTTCCCATTACTGATTCCTACCAATTCGATATACAGTTCGGAGCTTATCCATACTAATATTATAAATGCGAAAGTTTGGATGTGAGTTTGTGAGTTTGTGAATTTGTGAGTTTGTGAGTTTGTGAGGATGTTTGTTACTCAATCACGCAAAATCTACTGGACGGATTTCGATGAAATTTGGTACAGAGGTAGATAATGACCTGGAATAGCACATAGGCTACTTTTTATCCCGGGAAAAAGCACTGTTCCCGTGGGAAATTCACGCGGGCGAAGCCGCGGGCAAAAGCTAGTATATAAATAAACTAGCTTTTGCCCGCGGCTTCGCCCGCGTGAATTTCCCACGGGAACAGTGCTTTTTCCCGGGATAAAAAGTAGCCTATTTGCTATTCCAGGTCATTATCTACCTCTGTACCAAATTTCATCGAAATCCGTCCAGTAGATTTTGCGTGATTGAGTAACAAACATCCTCACAAACTCACAAATTCACAAACTCACAAACTCACATGCAAACTTTCGCATTTATAATATTAGTATGGATAGAGATTATTCTACAGGTTCCACATATTGGACATATCAACATATCTACAATAAAAACTGTGTATATTGTTGTCTAAAGCCGATACAATTATATTTCAACTATTTTCATTATTCTCTGCAGTTTAGACGAGGACAGATGCAGTGCTGGGGACACGGAGGAGGGAAGGGGAGGAGATGCGCATAGGCATTTTACAAATGAAAGACAGTGTCCGCATTGGGAGGGGAGCGGGGGACGTATACTTAGCTTAGACAACACTTCAAAAATGAACTCTAAAGCATTGACGTACGACTTATTTTATCTTATTTTAACAAACTGTATAGCCACCTATTAGCCAGCAGCAGAATTATTTTCGCGACCTGTTTTATCAGCTTTCGCAAACTGTTTTGAGTTCTGCTATTACTCACTAGATGGCTTTACTGACAGGCGCGGATTCAGCGCTGCGGGCATAATGGGCTGGGATGGGCATGCCCACAAACTGGACTGGATGACTTTGAAAATTATTTTCACAAACATTTCAAATCATAATGTTTTGTAACTTTTATAACCGTCCAATCTTAAAATTACAATAATATAATGAAAGGAACGTTTTCTGCGTACTTGTCTCAATGGCACAGAAAAGATAACCTGGGCTACCTTTCCTAGATAAACATAAGATATGGGGCATTCGATTTTTTTTTTACGTTTATTGCGCAAAAGAAACATAGTTTTTATTTCTAGTAATTTTTGGTTGTTGTGCCCCACCTGTGACCAATATTTTTTTGTGGCTGGATCCGCACCGCACCTTCATTTTAAATGTTGCCAGATATCGAAAATTTACCATTTTTTAATGAACTCTATACATTACTTATAATTTAAAAACATTTACAGCTTGTTACTGAAAACACAATAGTTACTAAAACCACGAATTTTTAATCTTAAAATAAAATGAAAAATCGAAATTACAGATCATAAGACAATTATTTAATTAGTTTTAATGTATTTTTATAATTTACTAGCTGCGTCCCGGGGTTTCGCTCCCGTGAGAATTTCGCGATAAAAAGTACCCTATGTGCTATTTCCGGTATTTTTCTACCCGTATACCAAATTTCATCGAAATCCGTCCAGTAGATTTTACGTGATTGAGTAACAAACATCCTCACAAACTCACAGATTCACAAACTCACAAAGTCACAAACTCACAAAGTCACAAAGTCACAAATTCACATCCATACTTTCGAATTTATAATATTAGTAGGATAGTAGGATTTATTT
This sequence comes from Ephestia elutella, assembly GCA_018467065.1. Taxonomy (NCBI): domain Eukaryota; kingdom Metazoa; phylum Arthropoda; class Insecta; order Lepidoptera; family Pyralidae; genus Ephestia; species Ephestia elutella. Next base: position 8,813,886 of record CM031568.1, on the reverse strand, counting down.
CTTCACTCTCGTATTTTTATCTTCTTAGCGTGGCGACACGGCAAAAATCTTTTATTTCAGTTGCAATGTATATGCGCGTATGTTTGTTTTAATGCCCGCGTTTAATTCTTGGAATATTGCATCAAATTTTTCAGATATCTTGAGCTGATATCTGAGTTTAAATTTTTTATACATTACAAAATTTAAAAGGAAGTCGGTTAAAAAACATAGATTGAAAATAATAATTAATGTGTACTTGGATTTTGAAAATTGTACACCTAAAGGCACCTATATATATGAAACTTCGTCATTTTAGAAGTGAGACAAGAAGTTTTAGATAGCACTGGAAGGGAAATGAAGCGGTGGTGGCCGAGTGGTAGGGCGCCCGGGTTCAAATCCTGCCCGTGCCGAGTTTGTATACCAATCTGACTCATGTACCTATGTTAGTTTCCATCGACCACTACTTTCTTCCGGTGTAAGAAAACATCGTGAGGAAACCTGCACTCTAGTTGATTATCAGCTTGTGTGTGAAATGGAGAAGGCAATGGCAAACCACTCCATTAAAATTGTCAAGATAGTCGTTGTATGTGTTTCATTCCATATATTGGCCACGACCCTCAGTCATGAGGAAATAAGACTAAAGAGAGGAAGGCAAATTCACGCAAGCGTAGCCGCGGGCAAAAGCTAGTCACTGCTAAAAAAAAATACGCGTAGTTCTTGATTGGATAATTTGTATTTTATTTTGCAGGATAGATTTAATTAATATCGTGTAATCAGGTAGTGTGTGGAAAATGAAAGCGGGACCTAAGAAAACGCGGCAAATTAAAAAAATCTTCATATGATAATACTGATTACAGTAGGAGATTTTTTTTTTGATATTTGCGTTTTTTATTTTATTTACGACAACTAATTTAAAAATAATTGTGTTTACGAACTTATTTCTAATCAAAGGAATAGGCCAAGTCTTTAGTAGTAAAAAATGAAACAAACAAAGAGCGGGACGGTACTATAATGTACTAATGTAATATAAGGTATGTATGTATGTGCATGGGTGTATGTAATTTTAAATGCACATAAATTGTGGTGACCTATCATTACATACTCAATTTATTTCTTTTTAAAGGCTCCGTTTGGTATGTCGGAGCCTTGACTATCATAGATTGAGTAAAAAACGGAGTGTGTAGATTTATATTTATTGGTATTAAATTCATATTTAAAAATGAAGGTACCCAAATAATTTGTTAACATCAAATAACACAAAACTTTGTGAAATGGAACAAGCAAATCCAAAGAGTTAAGTAATATTACAAGGAGGGCACTTCATACAAACGGGGCGTTTTATATACCTAGGTACTACTACTACAAATGAAACTGTACATCCGAGGGAAAGCTGAAAATAAATAATAGGTTATCTATGTTTATTTTATTTATATGTAAATAGGCACAACCTCGAGAAATCTCACCATTTCTTCAATGGAATCGTCATGCTGTGCTTATATAGGTACTTTATGAAAACTAATTTTAAATTTTCCCTAATTAATGGTAAATGTTTCACCATCTGGCAACATTATATTACAAAAGCAGGCTAAAAAGTTCTGCTTTTCAACGATAGATGGCGTAATTAATGAACTACACATTTGGAAAATTACGTAAAAATACTTACGAGTGAAAAGATATACTTTTATCGCGTGATTCCTTCTTCTGCGTGTTACTTTTACACCCCACAATACAGCACTTCATTGTTAATAAGCACAATCTCTGAAATTTCGCGTAACTTCGACACTTATTCGGCACGTGTAATACGTGTTGACACTTTGAAGTGAACTCCGCGAATGCGACAATAGTGACGTCTGGTGGCCAATAGTTAGAAGCCTCAAGTTTGTCGACTGGGGACAGGTCTACTAGCTTATGAACAGCTCTACTATAAATGCTCTGTGGCTGGGGATTAATCAACCGACTTCCCAAAAAAGGAGGAGGTTATATGTTTCGATGTATGTATGTTTTTTTTTTATGTATGTTCGCCGATTTCTCCGCCAATTGTGGACTGATTTCCAAAATTGTTTTTTTATTCGTAATGGTGTATTCCCAAGTTGGTCCCATTTTAACCACGTCAGAATCTGTTCGGTAATTTTAAAGATACCTAACAAAATATAAAAATACCAACATTGCATTATAGAGCAAAAGCCCGCGATAGCATGCCCTTCCTTATTTTGTTAAAACTCAAGATTTTCTGTGTATGTCCCCAACATAGAAATAGCGATTAGCGACTATAAAAGTTGGTGCATGATTACTTAGGCAGATTACTTTTAGCAATAACATTATAGAGATGTGTGTATGTTGGGTAAGTATATTGGATATGATTTGAAAGTCCACCAGTTCTCAACACAATCACTATTTATTGTTCTTATGTGTAACACGGAAATCACGAATTCACAGATAAATCGATCGGGCCTATATTGACATAAGGAATTACATATAGAGTACAATTGAGCTACCGCGACGGCGAGCGGGGTGCAACTGGCTCGCTCCTATCGCGTTGGTTAAGATTGCAGCGTAAGCTTTTTACATATTATAGGTAGGTGAGTACACCTATATCATTTCCCACCTTTTTTAGAAAAATTTTTGAAAGAATAAGAAAATTTTTACAAACGAAAAAGTAAGTACATTAACTAATAACAAGTCATATCTAAAGTTCTGCGTAATGCAGCTTGCCTACGTGCAGAAATGTGCTACGCTGCGTTTTATAGTTACAATAACAAAGGTATAAATTTCAAGAATAACAATGATGAAACGTTAGGTATCAAGTTACTGACCAACAATTACAATTACGAATGCTTCTGCTGAATGTAATATGAACTGCTAATGATAAACATTAATTCAAATGCAATTTGTGTTTCTTGAATACAAATTTATGTGTACAGTACATCATACCTATGATATAAGGATATATTTTGCGTTATACATAAAATTTTGAGAAAAAATTTTTTTTTTTTTTTTTGACTTTTATACTAACTAATTAAATGTAGGTCCGTATATACTATTGGTATCGTACTCTGCTGTACCGTCTCGGCTTCATCGTGGCTGGACCAACGACACGCACTCTGCAGAACGTCCTACGATTGTACAACAAAATACGATACACAAAAATCACACATAACACTTACACATAAGAGATAAGTTTATATAACAAATATTTACGAGTGACCGATCAGGTGAACACTACTTTAGGCGTCGGAGTTGTTGAAACCGATTGTTGTGGTACTTGTCGAGTATCCACCTTAATATTATGTAAGGTTGTGTTACTGACAACTTCTTTCCACATCCATTTTCTAACACTTTTAATGCAACGTCTTTTTGCACAGTAGCACAAGGTAATTGCGAACAAAATTACGATCACAATCATCACTATACCAAGTATGTTTAACTTGTTGTCTATAGTGACATTAGATAAATTCTCAGTGACAAATACATTTTCTTTTGTCTGACTTGCACCCATGTTGTGAAAATGTTAGTTCACAATAACGATCGCGACAATGGTTAAATGCACGAAAAATAATTTGTAACAATGAACCTGAAAAAGAAAAATTAATGCTTTATACTTTGTGCTACGTGATTATAATAATTTATAAGTTTCCTGTAATTTTCGCTAAGATGACAAATTGTATCACGTTGTATCGACGCTGGTATGCATGATTATAAAATAAAAATATAGTAAGTACAGAAGTGTAACCAAAATGTTGGTTTGTATTCTACAAAAATCTAACTGGTTGCTTACTAACTCTACCTGATCGTGTGACATAAGATGATTTACTAGGTTCGCTCGTCTGAATTGTGACTTTCTTAACAATTTTAGGTTTTTCTAAATTTAACTGATAGTCTTTTTTCAAATAATCTTTAGATAAATCATTACTTTCCATGTCTTCATTTAATACATAAGCTGGTTTTAAACGATCTATAGATACTGAAAGTTGTCTGTTAGGTAACTGAATTTTAAATACTTTATTTGTCCTACTGATGACGTGGTATGGTCCGTCATAAGGAGGTTGTAACGGTTTCCTTACTGCGTCATTGCGGAGAAAAACATATTCGCTATTCTGTAAATCTTTGTGTACGAATATCTTACGAGGATTTTTATTTTCCCTAGTTGCAGGTTTAAATTCGTCAATAATTTCTTTTAATTTACGTACATAGTTATATTCATCGCATGGAATGTTATTTGTCTTATTGTCACATAAGTCACCTGGCAACCTAATATTATCACCATAAACCATTTGAGCTGCAGTAACACCTGAATCTAACCTAATTGCACTTCGTAACCCTAACATAGCAGTGGGTAATTCAAGTACCCATGACTTGCTATTTAATCGGGCTTTAAGAGCGTTTTTCAAAGATCTATGCCATCGTTCGATTGCTGAATTACTCGCTGGATGGTAAGGAGTTGTTCTAATTTTGTGAATACCCAGTAATTTCATAAGCTGTTTGAAAAGGTTGCTTTCAAATTGCCTACCCTGATCGGTTGTGATTTTAATGGGACAACCAAAACGACAAATCCAACCATCATATAATGTTTGGGCTATAACTTCAGCTGAAATTTCTTTTACTGGGAATGCTTCGGGCCATCGAGTATACCTGTCTATTACTGTAAATAAATATTTGTTCCCGTCGGAAGTTTCGGGTAATGGGCCTACCAGGTCGCAATGAATTTGTTGAAAACGACCTGTGGGTTCAAATTGACCTAAATCCGAAACAGTATGTCTTTGTATTTTTGCTCTCTGACATCGTACACAAGTTTTCGCCCATCTGTTAACATCTTGATTCATGTTTGGCCAAAAATACCTTTCGCTGACTAATTTAACACTAGATCTAATACCTGGATGGCTCAAATCATGTAAGGAATCAAAAGCAATACGACGAAAATTTTTTGGTAAGTATGGTCTGGCTCTATCCCTAGATATATCACATAAAATTGAGTTTTCATTATCGTAAAATTGAATTCTTTTAAATTTAATACTAGACGTGTCATTTGATTCGTTCAATAGTTTTGCAAGCTGTTCGTCGCCTTCCTGCGCGTTGGCGAGTTCGTGGAAATCTATAACCGTGGGACAAGATATGGTTTCAATTCTCGACAATGTATCGGCTACTATGTTATTATTACCACTTATATGACGGATTTGTGAGGTAAATTCGCTAATGAACATTATTTGTCTAGCGCGTCGAGCAGTTTCTCTATTTGTGCCTAATTTACTCATAGCAAATGTTAAAGGTTTGTGATCAGTAAATACTGTAAGTTCACGACCTTCTATCATGTTTCTGAAATGTATTATTGACATATAGATAGCTAAGAGCTCTCTATCATATGTACTGTATTTTCTTTGAGCTTCTGTTAATTTTTTGGAAAAATATCCTAATGGCTGATACGTATTATTTACTTTTTGCTGTAAAACAGCACCAATGCAAGTGTCAGATGCGTCAGTCATCAAAGCTAAAGGACTATTAATATCTGGATAAGTTAACATTGCTGCATTTTTGAGATCGTTTTTACACTGTTCAAAATTTTCCTCAGCCTCGGGCGTCCATTTAATAGGAGTTTTATCTTTGCGTTTTGAGGAACCTAAATATTTATTTAATTCTGACTGATGGTCAGCTGAATGAGGTATATGAGCTCTATAAAAATTTAACATACCTAAAAATCGTCTGAGTCCCTCAACATTATTAGGTTTTGGAAAATCAATTATAGCCTTTACCTTATCTTCTAATGGTACAATCCCTTCAGTAGATACTTTGTAACCTAAAAAATCTACTTCTTTTTGACCAAATTTACACTTTGAAAAATTTATTGTTATGCCATATTTATTAAATCTTTCGAATACTTGTTCTAGATGTTCTTTATGTTGTATTTCATCATTAGAAGCTATGATTACGTCATCAACAAAATTGAATAAAAAATCTAAACCATGGAGAACAGTGTGATGCATAAAACGCTGAAAAGTTTGTGCGGCATTTCGTAGACCAAAGGGCATTTGCAAGAATTCAAATAATCCAAAAGGGCAAATGACGGCTGTTTTTGGAATATCACTTTCCGCGACTGGTATGCAATTATAGGCTCTATTAATATCAAGCTTAGAAAATATTTTTTTACCAGCTAAAACATATGTGAAATCTTGCAAACGGGGTACAGGATATCTATCTGGTTTTGTGACTGCATTCAAACGTCTGTAATCACCACATGGCCTAATGTTACCATCTTTTTTAGGAACGATGTGTAAGGGACTTGCCCAAGCGCTGCTACTCGGCCTACAAATCCCTAACTCCTGCATAATTGTAAATTCATTTTTAGCTTTAGCATACCTGTCCGGTGGTAGCTGCCTCGCTCGTGCTCTCACTGGTGGTCCCGTAGTCTCGATGTGATGGCGTACGCTGTGCTTGCTGGTTTCCTTATATGACACCGGTTTAGTTAACTCGGGATACCTATTTAACAGATCTTGATAGGGACATTCATTGGTTATCGTTCGTAAAGTTGGCACAGAGCTACTAGAAATATTACCTAAAACGCTTAAGTTGGTTACCTGATCGATCAATCGCTTGCCACTTATATCTATAAGTAATTTAAAGTTAGCTAAGAAGTCCGCACCTAATATTGGTTGCTTGACGTCCGCTAATACAAACATCCAACGAAAAGCTCGTCCTAAATTAAAATCTAAAACCATAAAATGTATGCCATAAGTCCGTATTTCAGTTCCATTGGCCGCATACAATTTATATTGATCACTTTGAGCACGATCTTTTTTATTTACGAAAGTACGAGGTAACACAGAAATGTTAGCGCCACTATCAACTAGAAAATTGAGATTAGATGTCCTATCCCTAACGCACAGACGGTGATTAACATACCGGTCGCTGCCTCCCGCCGCAGACAACACCGTGTCTAGTTTCCCGCTGGAGCCTTGGAGCTGGAGTCGTTCTTCTTCCAACTGCATGGCTGCACGCACTTGTTGGCTCGTTGACGGAAACGGAAATGGTAGAAACACAACCAATTGGGATCTTCGGGGGTTCGCCTACGACTGGTGCTGGGGTTACGTGACCTAGACCTTGAAAACCTAGGGTTCCTGCTTCTTGATCGTCCTCTTTGAGTGGTTTCCAGCTTCTTGAGTCTATCATCTATCTTGGCAATTTCCGCAATCATTGCTTCATCACTCCTTGGTGTAGGCCTGTTGGTTATGGCTGCAATGCTCTGACCAGGGCTCACGGTTTCCATCACCTTGTCTGCTATCGTTGCAAGGGTATCCAATTCTTTGGTGTTGGCCACTGTCAAAATTCCTCTTACTGAAGTCGGAAGGTGATTTTGCCACAAAACTGTCAGTGTGTCGTCGGTGATTCTTCCTCTAGCCAGTTCCTGCATTCTGCGTAATAGTTGGGATGGTTTTTGGTCCCCTAAGTCCATTTCACAAATGAGTTTCTTGATTTTGCGATCTTCGGAATCCTCGAATATAGATAATAATTTTTGCTTGAGCGTATCATATTTCTTGGTGGCGGGCGGGTTGCTCACTAGATCGGTAATTTGTTGAATTACGTCTCTTCCTAATTTGGTGATAACCATTTGGTATTTGGTATCGTCTGACATGTGTTGTGGGTTCAGCACTGCCTCCGTCTGTATAAACCACAATCTAGGAGCATCCTTCCAAAATTCCGCTATCCTGGTAGACACTGAGACTGCCGAAAGGAATTGCGTATCGGCGACTAACGTTGGGTTCTCCACGACCAAAGAAGTTCCTGACGTACCTTCTGTGTTATCCATCTTCTATAATTATGTTCTTCGTTTTTTTTTTTGGTAAACGGTCCTCGCCGCCGCGGTATGAAGTTGAGTTGCCCCCGTGTTACACAAACCGTACGAAAACGAAGACGATGCGGTATCTATTAATTATAAGTCTATGTCACAAAATTTGCACTATAAGTCCAACGATAAGTAGGTATGTTCGATGTTACGCGTTCTTCACTGGGTCACCACTATAGAGATGTGTGTATGTTGGGTAAGTATATTGGATATGATTTGAAAGTCCACCAGTTCTCAACACAATCACTATTTATTGTTCTTATGTGTAACACGGAAATCACGAATTCACAGATAAATCGATCGGGCCTATATTGACATAAGGAATTACATATAGAGTACAATTGAGCTACCGCGACGGCGAGCGGGGTGCAACTGGCTCGCTCCTATCGCGTTGGTTAAGATTGCAGCGTAAGCTTTTTACATATTATAGGTAGGTGAGTACACCTATAACATTTAAAGTGGTAACTCAATTTCCTCAAAGTAAAGTTTTTTAAAGATTTTATTTTCCTAATAATATTAGAAATCACGCCATCCATTACCAAGCAATTGGTGCAGATATAAACCCCTGCTAGATATTGTAACCTTACTAAGTTATAGTTATATTTGTTTTATAAAAGCTTAATTTTATATTACTTTGGGAGGCCCCAAGGTTGCTTTTTTTACCTATAAAAATCATCCTTACTATCCATATTACCTGCATAAGCAACTAAGATCCAAACTTCATACCTAGTCGCTAATATTTTTTACCCGTATATACCACGCAGAGAAACATTCAGCATTTTTAAAATAAGGTTTGGTCGTCACGGGATCTCGGTCTATTTATGTGCCAAAATAATAGACAATTTGACATGTTCTGACATTTCAAATCAAACTGACATAAAAAGTTTCGAATTCTTAATTCTTTATTTTCGGCTAGTGAAAGAAAAGTTTTTATTAAACTAAAAATGATAAAATAAAACTTTTTTCCAAAAAAAATGAACCGACTTCCATCATAAAACTTAAAATCATGAAATAACGATAAAGAAAAATGTATTAGCATTCTACCTACTGAATGAGGTGAAGTCGGTGCCAAATTGAATATTAAATAATCTAAGTTAATATTAGAATCATGTATTATAAAATACCTAGCTAAACAATTACTCCTGCACTTGGCACCGACTTCACCTCATTCAGTAGGTAGAATGCTAATACATTTTTCTTTATCGTTATTTCATGATTTTAAGTTTTATGATGGAAGTCGGTTCATTTTTTTTGGAAAAAAGTTTTATTTTACTAGTATAATGTTCATTAATTAATTTTGGAGGAAATTTCTTTTCTTTCGTGACTTTGTTCTAATCCACTCTGTTTCTCTTGCTAGGTCTTCCTCGTCGGTGACATAGTCGACCTGGGGCGGGGGGACCTCTACACTAGTTTGTGAAGCTGTAGTTTTCGACTCAACAGCGCACTGAAGCTGCTGTCGAAGGATTGATATTTGACTTTTTAGGTCTTCAATAAGGCTCTGCTGTTTAAGCCGCTCTTCTCTCTCTTCTTTATAGCGGTCAAGAAGATACCGTTCTGTTTCAGTTTTTATTTGTATCTTTGTTGGCGTATTCATTGTCAGGACAAATGAGAGAACGTCGCCTTAACAATATTAGTAATGATAGGTAAACATACCGAGTGCAGTGACGATCTAGGTCATTGCTGGTGGCCGCTCATGACGCGACGTCGTCGATGTTATGATGCGTTAGCACTTTACACGGCACGCGCGGTCATAAGTGACACAACTGATCCAAGCGAATAATGAACTATCACTGAACAGCGATAGATTGAGAGGATATTTATAAGTGTAGTTTTAGATTTAGTATAATTTTGGTCGAGGTTTTGTGTTCCCAAATTGACGACATCCGCTTGAAAAAATGAGGAGTTCAACGCTGTAGCATAGACCAACAGAGCAGAAAGAAGACCTCCTCACCTGTCACCTGTAGGTGACTAGGAGAGCAAACATCAACAACTAGAATTGAATAATCATGTTTATTGGATATCAATACATAAATGTGTTCGCACATTTTCAGGAGAGTATTGAAAGCGAAGCTAGTCATCAGTTGCTCTATAAAAGCACAAAGCAGAAATAATACTGTCGCTATAGGTATATGTCTTTTACCTCTATAATGACTTTTTACTATAAAAACCAAATGAAAACCGTCAGAATCCCCAATATATTTATGAAGTAAATATGAGGAACATAACAAATGATTAATACGAGTTATCAGTCCAAAAAGTTTGATACACGGCTGGTCTAATGGCATATTAATGTCTGTATGCTCTAGAATAGTCGAGTTTGTGTGGTGCATTAGTGCTGTAGTTGTCTGCCCACTAAACTTGCCGAGTACTGTGACCTGGTTAATAACTAACTGACGAAATGCAGGATCACTTCTCGTGAAACCGACTAGTTAGTCCTCAGTATTTCAGGAATGTGGTTATTATATTACGAGTTGATTAAATGATCTAAAAACTGGCTCTAAAAAGATTTATGTCAGTTAAAATAGAGAGAAATAACTACTTATTTAATTATACTTACAGATATTCCATATTTTGGTTTTTACTAATATTTTAACATAGATTATTTAAGTATAGTAGTGCGCTCCGACCTCGTAAAAAACGGATATAATTGTTTGGAGATTTTACTCCTACACGCACAATCTATGAAGACGGATTATAGATTTGAGCGGATAATAAAATCTAAGGCACTTCGCACATGCAGCCGTTGAGTTGGCGTTGAGTTGCACGCGCGTCGAACGACAGCGCAACGACCACGTACATCTTCAAACAAGTCCGCACACGAGGAGTTGAGGCGGCGTTGCGTATGAGGATTTTAAAAACGGCAGCCGTCATAACGGCAGCCGTTGCGACCTGGCGTTAAATCCTCGCGTGAAAAATATTTTGATTATTTATTTTTTCAATACTAGCTATTGTCCGCGGCTTTGCCCGCGTAAATTATACACCAAAACTTTTCTCATGACCTACCCCGTCCTTTGGTGAAAACCGCACGAAAATTCGTTCACTAGTTTTTTGAATTTATTGGAAACGGACAGACAGACAGACGCGGTGGGGGACTTTATTTCATAACTAGCTGTCGCCCGCGGCTTCGCCCGCGTGAGTTTCGCTTAGATGAAAAATCTCTCTTGGAGCTTTTCATCAGATGTTCCAGATCTTCAATTTTTATACGTCAGCAGAAAATGCTCATCAGGTTGAACGACTTTTAATAAGGCGCCATTTCCATATATGTTGTAGTGTAGCTGGTCTCTTGCAGTTCTTCATCAGATGTTCCAGATCTTCAATTTTTATACGTCATCAGAAAATGCTCATCAGGTTGAACGACTTTTCTTAAGGCACCATTTCCATATTTCTTATAATTTAGCTGTTCTGTTAAGGTTCTTCATCAGGTGTTCCAGTTTTCAAAATAAATTATAGCCTATATGTTGCCCAAGCTTAATAGCTATACAACAAAAAAAGTTTCATTCAAATCCGTCCAGTAGTTTTTGCGTGAAACGCGTACATACATACAGACAGACAGACAAGAAATTCCAAAAATGTTTTTTTGCTTTCTATTATTCTTTTTAAGTGTCCCTCTATCCATTTCAGTCAAAAATACTAACTGTACAGACGAAATATTTTTACTGTTTTATTATATGTATAGATAGATAAGTAAGGATACCACAAAAAATTCGTACCCTTGTCTATAAAATCATATAAGTAGTATTAAAAAGTGTTTCTCAAACAGCTTGGTCAGACAAAAATAGACTGGCTGGACTGGTAGGTATATTTAATTTTTACTAACTTTTGCCCGCGGCTTCGCCCGCATAAAGTATATACTACCAAATCTTCCTCATGACCATACACAGTGTATTGGCGATAATCGCATGAAAATTCGTTTCGTAGTTTTTGAGTATTGCATACAGAAAGACAAACGAAGAAAGGGACTTAATTTTATAATATACATATAAGAGTTAAAACGAAGTTATATAAAATCCCCCTTCATCTGAAAAAACTAAAAACATCTAGAACCATTGAAACCTTGTGAGATCGACGGCTACGCGACGGCTCGTGTGCAGAACACCACAAGTTAAAACGGCACGCCAACGCCTAGCGTTAAAACGCAACGCTGACGCAACTCCAACTCCCACTGCTCGTGTGCGAACGGGGTAAAATAGCGATACGTTTTATCCTTAAACTTTTTCTGGTATTATTTCATCTCTGGGTATTGTTAATACGGATTAATTTTTATATTTTTATTAATTATAAATTCGCTAATGAGTATATTAATTATTTATTAATATATTTGACGTCAAGTAAGTCAAGTAAGACAAAGGGTAGGTGTCATTTTGCATCAAAGCTGATGGGTTGATTCGCGCAGCGTGCCGGAAAATAGCCTGGGAGCGTGTAGAGATGATATCTGGCTACGTACAGGCATGCTTGAGCTTTTGATGTGACTGTGTCTAAACTAGACTGTATTCACTCAGATAACCATTTCATTCAGCACAGCCATTGCAGAGGCATGCCTTTATCCGTTCTAGATACGTAATCATTGCATCTAACGCCGAGGTAATTTAGCTTTACTTATGTTAATGTTTGTGTGTACAGCCAATGCATAAAACACTGTGTAAATGTATGTCCAATTTCAAATTATTCTGTTACCCTAATGTGACGATTTATTTGGGTAACAAAATAATTGATGACATCAAACATCAAAATTTAATTGTTTTAATGAGAACAATATATTGAATAGAATTTCTGCAATATAGTGGCGTGGTGATCTAAATTAATAATTACAATAGTAGAATATTTTATTAAATATCTTATAAGGCGCGTAATCTCAGCAAGATTTATCTTAAAAATACGACAATTTGTACTTGTAACAATCGTCGAAATATAACTCATGTAACTTTATATGACATTGTTGCGTCTCTCTTATTTCCTTGACGAAATTGTACGCCGCGGCGTGAATTTGTCGCCGGGAAAAATGTGACGCGCGGTAACAAGCGACGTCACTACCACGCCGCGCGACAATAATTCATGTTGTAGAACTAAGCATTCGTCAACAAGTTTAGACTTTTTTATGGAAAACTTTAGCTACAGGATTCCGCCCGGCTTTACGAGACAGGCAAAGTAGTCTTATGTATCCAAAATATGTGCAGGCAGATAAGTAGGTTATACCTTGTTAGCTTATCTTGCAGAAAAAGTTTTAACAGATAGTTGAGCAGGTAGGACTACAAATTATTCCTAAGTCTAATTCATTAACTTTGGTGTGATACATAAAAATGAACTAGGTATGGGGTACTTCAGGAAAAAAAGTAAAAGTTTATTTATACCATACACTATGTTAATAAAACTAAACATTTAAAGGATTTGGCAAGTTATTATTTATCGATCGATGAAATTTTATCAACTCCTAAGTTGAGGCACGATTTAGTATTAAGTGCTACCTATAAACACAATAAGGTTTAAAACGACTTACGAGAGTTGTATACAAATTTCAAAATAACTTGTTTCAACGTCCATTTCACGTGTTCAGTGCCCAAATAAAAGATTAGCAAACAGAAAAAAGTGCATTCTAAACTGTGAAATCCAACGGGACAAAGGGACAAACGTAACGTTCATTTCAACGTTTGCCAATCGGGGTCCGAGCTAAATAGATCAGGTTGTATGGTATTGATCGCAGCTATTCGTAGCTGCGGCAGACGACCTAACTTCTCAACCTTAAATATTTCATGCATGGAAGTAATAAGTACCTTTGAAGTACTTACTACTTCCATGATTTCATGTGATATATTCATTTGGCTGTGACGGTAGCATAGATTTAGATGTAGTAGTAGTGGCGCAGCGTAGTTGGTAGAGCGCACTCTTGAACCACTCGGATGTGATCATTATTTTATATTTAAGGTTTTTAAACATTTTATAGAAAACAAAATGTGAATGTTGCCTAAGAACAGGACAATAATAGACGAAACATAAACTCACTTAATATACAAAGCTTATAAAAAGCTAAATCAAACATGATAATTAATTTGATTTTCTGTAGCACGCAATTAATTCATTAGGTTATAATAGCAGTGGAATTTTATAACATAAAATTATTTCATGTACGTACAACAATTGAAGGAAGAGCCTGTCGCTTATGAAATATCCAATAGACAAGACCGTAAGGCACTCTTTGTTATCGCAGCTGATTGATGGCACGTATATAATTTAATCCTTTCTTGCTTATCTATACATATAATAAAACAGTAAAAATATTTTGTCTGTACATTTAGTATTTTTGACTAAAATGGATAGAGGGACACCTAAAAAGAACAATAGAAAGCAAAAAAATTTTTTTAGAATTTCTTGTCTGTCTGTCTGTCTGTCTGTCTGTCTGTCTGTCTGTCTGTCTGTCTGTATGTATGTACGCGTTTCACGCAAAAACTACTGGACGGATTTGAATGAAACTTTTTTGTTGTATAGCTATTAAGCCTGGGCAACATATAGGCTATAATTCATTTTGAAAACTGGAACACCTGATGAAGAACCATAACAGAACAGCTAAACCATAAGAAATATGGAAATGGTGCCTTAACAAAAGTCGTTCAATCTGATGAGCATTTTCTGCTGTCGTATAAAAATTGAAGATCTGGAACATCTGATGAAGAACTGCAAGAGACCAGCTACACTATAACATATATGGAAATGGCGCCTTAACAAAAACCGTTCAACCTGATGAGCATTTTCTGCTGACGTATAAAAATTGAAGATCTGGAACATCTGATGAATAACTCCAAGAGACCAGCTACACTATAACATATATGGAAATGGCGCTTTAGCAAAACTTGATTAATCTGATGAGTATTTTCTGTAGACGTATAAAAATCGAAGATCCGAAACATCTGAAACTGTTTGGAACACAAAAATACTTTTCATCTAAGCAAAACTCACGCGGGCGAAGCCGCGGGCGACAGCTAGTTATGTATATTTTACTTTAGTCTTAACATATCTTATATTGAATCGAGTCAGGTGGGGGTACTCGTCTGATAGCCTTTGTGACTGTGGAGCCGTCGAATCCTTGGCTCATCTTTTGACCTGCCCCAACTGCCTTTCCTCCTGTACCTGGAAGACCTGAATGAAGCCAACAACGATAGGGCGGCGGTGGAAGTGGCCAAATACTGATAAAAAAAAATCTAATTTTTGGCATTTCGACTCGAGATGATGTTGATGATTGAAGAATCCTTAGTTAAGGCCTGAACAGTAATGAAATACAGTCTGAACAAATATCTTTACCTTCTTTTTTTTATATTTAATATGGGTTTGCTCTTGACCACAATCTTGCCCAAGGACAGAGATGAGGTCTACGATGTAGCGAGCTTACCCAGAAGCAGCCTATTCACTCTGGTTTTGAAGAGAGTCAGGTTGTACGTGCTCGGGAACACAGACGCAGGCAGGGAGTTCCAATGCTTCGCTGTGCGCATTAGGAATGATGATGAAAAGCGCTTAGTACGTGCTGGGGGAATATAAACCAGGAAGGGATGATGATACCTCTACATTATTTCTTGCAACGGTGAACTACAATAATTATAGATAGATTCCATTTATTGACGTCAAATAGTTTGAGTAATCAAAATTTGCTCACGCTTGAATAGACGACATGACATAAAGAAAGCCTGGCTATGTTAGTCAATTTATTTCGCTATAACATGATTTTCAGCCCATTCGCTACAATTTATGAACCCATAATGACCGCACCACCACCGAACGGATATTAAATGAGTTCAATCAATTTTCAGATTATTCTTTCATAAATAAATTTACTGGTGTTTTTTGCTTATCACAGGTATAATATCTGATTCAACATTGTTTAATTGGCTGTTACAATATAAACTGGTGAGTAAGTAATTAAATTATTGATTTAATCCTCATACAACTAAAGTTTACTGCCATTAATCTTATTAAAAATATGCATGGAACAGTTTATTCATTTTATTTAAAAACTTTTTTGTACAAATTATAAAAATGTATGTACAAATGGTGGACTTAAGGCCATGTCGTACCCCACATCCGAAATAATTGTAATTTTTCATGATGAAATTTGCCTAAATAGAGTTTAATTACGAAGTGGAAAAATAATACAGGATATAGATTATGATCTTTATTAAGGTTTCAATCGTGTACTTTTTAATAAAAATATATATTTTCGGCTTAATTAATTCATAAAGGCACCGAAAATTTAGAAAAAAATTCAACTTTCAACACACGAAACTTAAAATGTTCAGCGATATTTTTTTATATAATTAGTTAATTTATATACAATATTAAAGTTTTAACCGAGCACTTTTGTTTTTGGACGAATATTTTTGAAGATATTTGAGAAATAGTTGCTAAATCGGTACAAAATCTGTTCGATCCTGCCAACGAAAGTAGAACATTGTGTTGTGCAAAAAACTATCTTATTGCAACGCGCACACGGCGCGGTTAAGCGCATATGAATTTTCTTTTTTGCAGCTCAGGTCGGACCTCGTCTTAACGCAATATGGCATTCTCTACCAGTCAACCATTAGATCAAACAGAAACTTTTACGTGACACTTCACTTGCTTTGATTCACTAAAATAAATATTTTTTCTTAAATTTAGCTCCTTATTCCTAAATTAAGGAATTAATTCCTAAATTACGAATTTTATATGCAATCAGAATACATTATTCATTGCGCTCGTCAAAATAAACAAATTTAAATAGAAGTTTCTATTTCCTTAGACGAGAATAAATAAAATGAAGGAGCATAAAGGAGGAAGAAGATTCATGCGGACAAAACCTCGAAGAAACTCCGGTGAAAAATGGGCAAAAAATGTCTGTTAGCTGTTTACAAGCGACTTGCTAAGCAGCGACGTCACAATACAAGAGATTTATTCCGTCGTCAAAACGGCTTCTGTAGGATTCTGAGCTGGCAAAAAGACTTGCACTAATTTCGCTAAGAACGATTGGGCACTTGGATTTTCATTATGCGGTTCATACTTTTCATCTATCGATGCGCAAATTACAAGAAGGAATGAGAAAAATTTAAGATTTTGTTGCCTTAATTCACTATAAATATTAATATTTTGGTAATATAATAAATCTGATAACATTCAAGAATTCACATTATGAAGTCATAATAATATGACAGTTGAAGTAGGTATAAAAAGAAATGGCACGGATTTCATATTATTTAAACGTCAGACATTATTAAAAATGTATTGTAATCGAGTTCATTAGTGACCGCAGTGGCGTTCAAAATGTTAATAAACATGAATCTATAGATTCTCTTCCAATATAATCCAATATCTAATGTTAAATTTAAAAATCCAAGCCATCCAAGAAACCCATAAGTAACATATTAAACGAACAGAGTGGAATACCTGGGAGCGCCCGGGTCCAACGTGGAAATAATATTTTTTAACATTCCCTTTGGCGTAAGAGCCCCAGCAATATTCTCAAGGTAGCGCCTAAACTCCTCTCCGTCTGATTTGAATTTAAAATACTTTCCGGGAACAATGAGATGCCCATCATTCTCCTTTAACATCCCCCCGCATTAGAGTCAATCCATCACAAGGCTATCAAATCTCAAAGTCCAAGTTAAAATATTCCAAACATCCAATAATGTAAAGTTAAAATCGAGCTAATAATAAATAAACTTTGACATACTTAAATTATTGATCGAAGTCCTCGAAAACAGTAAACTTCATAAAAAATTCATCAGGTAGGTAATTAAAAATTCTTAACAAAAATTTTGTTTAATTACTACACTTTTCGCAAACAATTTTCTGGGAAAAAAGATAATTGTCTGGGAAAAAAGATAAGTTTAGAATCATAAAACATTTTACGAATTTTAATAGCTCGATGCTGGTCATGAAAATCATCATAAATTTTGCAAAGGCAAGGGTTTACGCAGCTAACTACCAAACGTTAATTTTTTTTTATGTCTTTACTGCAAATACAATTTATTCTATATTTATAAAAAAAACAGCAGTGTTGTGGTGGAGGTGGATGATTCTAGTTTATGTTTTGTTAAATAAATAAACACAGTAGTTGGTGTCCTGTATCATTATACACCACGGTTTAGCTCCCGTGAGAACTTCAGGATACCAAATATTAAAAATCAGATTGAGACTACGATACTGAAAATCTTTTTTCATTTAAAGTTATAAGTACGAATAAAAATTATCCGGTCTATTTTATGGTGTGGATTTTTTTCATATTTCTACCAGTATCTACCAGTTTAAAAAAAAAAAGTTATTTTTGCAATAATACATTACGATTTCATTAAGCTCTATAATTGCATTAATTAAGAGAATAAATAAATAATTCAATCGTTCAATTAATTGCGAATTGTAAAAACAAGGCCTCTAATTAACGAAAACATATCTTTGTTTTTAATATACGTGATAATATTTATATTACTTTGAATTGAAACGTTTTCCTGTAGGACTATCTCTTCTATCGTATTCCGAAGGAATTTGGCTTCATAACAAAAATAAAATCAAATCTAATAGAAAATTTGCGTCTTAAAACAAACTATTCAGCTTTGGTTTGGTACCTAATAGGAAAGTTACAAGTTTTGGAAATATTGTAGGTATATGAAATCTAAAAAAAAATCATACATCAAGATTATCAATAAGCCATTGCTAGAAATCAACATAGCCACTAAACACCACCAATTCCACATCAATTAGCGTCCACAATAGGAAATGATTATGCTAATGTCTGGCAACAGGCCATGCAGCCAGGACGAGGTAATTAAGCCCATCTCGCACGCTGCTCGCGTCTTCCACTTGCTGTGCTCACGATTGCACCTTAAAATATTCCTTAAGGTGTACGTCCGAATTACAAAGAAGATTTTTAAGGTTTCTTATGGATACTGATATGACTGGAATCTTGTACTATGAGTGTATTTTCGATCGGATCTGAAGGATCTGAATTAATTACAGATCTTTTCCTTTCTTTTTTGTAGATACTCGTACATTACATTTAAGAAACAGGTAAGTATATAATATTTAAAACTCATTATATAATAAATTTACGAAGTGGCGAACATGAATTGAATTATAAGAAAATAAAAATAATAATATAGGTACGAGTATAACTTCAATAGCGACTCGGCCAGGAAATAGGATAGGATTTTCGGATATACTTTATGTTTATTTATAAAAAAAAATCGCAGCAGTGAATAAGTATTTAATAAAGCCGCCAACGGACCAACTTTGTACCTGTACCTTAAGAAAACTCCTTCGTTACCTCGCTGTGGCCTTCACAGAACAACATTAAGCAGGGGGTGAGGAAGCTGCTACCTGTTTGTGGGAACAGCGGCGCTGCCCTAACTGCCTTCATAAATTGTGCAAGTGGCGAAGCTGGAGGTTTTCCCGGCAAGTCTTTAGAGGGTACTCGGGAATGGAACGAAGATTTCTTGTGTGAATTAAACGGACTGTGGTGTTTTGCGTCAAGTGGCACGATTTACATGTAATTTTTTCACATATGATAAACGGAATGTCAAGATTAATCTAGAGAATGTAGGGCAAGTGAATGTAATGTTCCTATAAGGTTATATCATATTAGGATGAAAAAAATATGATACGTTTAGAGAAATAATCATTTAACTATACTTAGTTGCTCCATCCACAGCATGAGTCAGGGCTGGAGTGGGATGTAGTTTCATTTCCTAGATTGTTTAAAAAAACTTGACGAAGGAACTAGACGAATTTTAAAACTTATTGAAATTTTCAATTTCTCACTTATAAATAATATTTGCAATTGCACATAAATAATGATTGCATTGGTTTTCGATATCAAAATTTCATCATTACGGATACGCAATCTATTTTGGACCGTGCGGTGTTTTGTCACTTGATGGATCGCTACATATTCGGTTTCATAGGAATTTGTAATACCCTGTTCGTCGGTAATGCTAATGTAGACAGCAGCATGCGCTCGATTGTTAAATGGCTCGTACCCGTGCTTGTAATTTATGCGTTGTTACGGAAACTCCAAGTTTGTGCACGTTACATGAACCTTACTTAAACATTGTTGGTTGCTGTTAGCAATATATCCACTATTAATTTTGATTGTCACAGAATATCAAATCTGTGGCATACACGTGTGAATTATTGCAATTTGTATTCATCCACCCTGCTGTGCAATAATTAATCATCCGTTTTATATAATGCATTTTAGTCTCAACAATCCAGAAAAGAGTACAAAGAATTACGAGTAAACCTAACCTTAAATTTTAACTAAGATGATATAAGGATAGGTTCCACTGCTAACCCTTTCAGACCGACGCCAAAACTACTAGGATTTTCAATGTGAAAAAACATGGTCTAGACTAATTGCGACCCTCTGATGTCAAACCTGAAGTTAGTTTTCCATTTCCCGCCCGCCATCTTGGAAAATTTTGACCCACACAATTGTACTAGAAAGGGCCAATGCTAACACAGCTACAATTGTGATATCGCACAATTAGTTTATACAGGGCCCAAGGAGTTTAGTCACGGGAAATAAAAATATTAATATAATTTAAATGACTGCGTTTATTTTATTAGAAACAAACGTACAAATTAGTAAAAAAATACAATTATTATCTTAAACAAAAATCAGTCTCTAAACTCGGCGAGAAGATTACTCGAAGCAAAAAGAACCTGTCACGAAACACGGTACTTGTAATGGGGTCAAATTTATGTTTCTGGTTTCTGACTGAAGATCCTGACAGTACAGATTTACCGTTGGTCTTTTTCTTTATCCATTTCAGCTCACTGAGTGGTTGCTCATCGGCACTGATCCATATTATCATCAGACTAATCAGTGGCATTTTTGAACTTCTGGTGCAGATTTAGGTAGTCCACATCGTCGCTACCCTCGTTACCGGTACCGTTGGGGATTTGGTCGATATCGACGGCACGTAGAACATATGCCATTGTTGATAACTTCTGTAAAATCAATATTTTTATTTTTTTTACAAAATATAACTAATAACCTTTCGACCCGGCTTGATACAATTGTGTCATAAAACTTTGATACTTTTTTTCACATTGAAAATAACAAATTCGACGTTAAAAAACTACGTAATTGTGTAGATAAACTAATATATTTATGTTTCTAACACAAAAACACAGAAATATATCAAATAACAATTTTTTTTAGTACTTACAGTATTTTAGGGAGGGGCGCCGGAGATCCATCGACTGACTATATCCGATCCTGCTCGCGCACTGAGCAAACGCGAAAATTTTGTGCATAAGGTCAAAGTACGGTTACCGCACAATTGTACGACATCGGGCCCGTTCAGTTTAATCATGTAGTTTTTAAACAAAAAAAGATTTTATAGACCGCACAATCGATTTGGCCAGTTCTGAAAGGGATACGCAAAAGCCTTCTTCAAATGCACAGAGCTGAAAAAGTAAAATTTATATAAGTTTACATAGAGATTTTGTATATGAGTGATGAAGTGACTTCTTATAAATATTCAAATGTGCCGTCGAGTAAATTCAGAGATTTGTTCTGCGGCTGCAATTGTGCATTTGATATCGAGGCAGCTCCGGGACATTGTCTTGAGACAACGAGGTTCATAATGAGACGCGGCTGCATGAATTGCTGCTTCAGCCGTTTTCCGGCTCCCGGGAAATTAAAACTGTTTATTTAGAGGCACCTCTTGACACATATCAAGTGACAGATAAAATAGAGACGTAAAGAAGGTCTAATTGCAGAAAACATCTAATGGATGTTTAGGAAACGGCCGACAAGGAAAATCTTCGCAAAAACTTTGGTGTTAAAGTGAAAGGACCTTTCCGATGTTTTTGGGGATCTATAAATATCATGTTGAGTTGTTTTTAAATAAAAATAGAATATAGTAGTTTAGATATGCCATAATTTTAAAATAATGGCAGAAGTTACGACAAAGTTTACCGAGTAGCTACGTGGTTAGAACTTGATCAATACTTTTGGAAAAATTACTAAGTATTTAATGTATATTTATCATTATAGCATTGCACCACATTTTGAAACTTACAGCAATATTTGACTACGTGAAATGTACGAAATGTTAGTTCAAATATGATAATAATATTTTTATTTGCTCTTTTTACGTGAAATGAGATTTGTTGCTTTTTTTACTTACGCATTTATGTTACTAAAAAGAGGCAGTCTTGAATTGTTGCAAACTCAGATCTATTTCGTATAAAGGAAAATGAGACGATCGCGAATAAAAGACAAAACAAGGCGGTGTTTTCAGCATCGGCACAACATCCATCATGACAGTTACGCAGCAAATCGCCGACAATATCGATTACTGCGAGGAAAATAATATTTATGGGACTACAAGTCAACTTTTTACATTATTCCCTTGTTTGTTTCACTTTTTCAAGCACAAAAAAGAAACACATTTTCCTCTCGTAAATGCCGGGGAAAAAGTTACAGGACACCCATCAATATAACAATGGGCCTTTTTGTCTCGGGCGATGGCTAATAAATAGTATTGGTACGGAGTGGGTGCGATTGTCGCCCGTGGCCCTTTGAAGTTCTACCTAGCAACATTGACTGATACTTTAGTAGGTGTAAGTAGGTGTCAGAGCGAATTTATTATGTACCAATTAAGTATATTTCTTCAATTATTTCTACACGTGTACACTACGTATTGGGGATATTTCTTGTAAATTATTTCATATAGGTAATTCTGGACTATCGTTCAAATACTTGCCTAACGTAATAATCATATAACAAATATATAACTTTATGTGTGTTATGTTTGAAATAATTAAATAATTGTAAGAAACTGACTTAAGTTATAGATATATACATATAATAAAACAGTAAAAATATTTTGTCTGTACATTTTGTATTTTTGACTGAAATGGATGGACACTTAAAAAGAATAATAGACAGCAAAAATTTTTTTTTAATTTTTTATCTGCCTGTCTGTCTGTCTGTCTGTATGTATGATCACGCTAATCTCCGAAAGTACTTAACCGATTTGAATGAAACTTTTTTGTTGTATAGCTATTAAGTCTAGTCTAGTCTATAATTTATTTTGAAAACTAGAACACCTGATGAAGAACCTTAACAGAACAGCTAAACTATAAGAAATATGGAAATGGTGCCTTAACAAAAGTCGTTCAACCTGATGAGCATTTTCTGAAGACGTATAAAAATTGAAGATCTGGAACATCTGATGAAGAACTGCATGAGACCAGCTACACTATAACATATATGAAAATGGCGCCTTATTAAAAGTCGTTCAACCTGATGAGCATTTTCTGCTCACGCATAAAAATTGAAGATCCGGAACATCTGATGAAAAGCTTTAAGAGAGATTTTTCATCTAAGCGAAACTCACGCGGGCGAAGCCGCGGGCGACAGCTAGTTCTTCATATACCTACATACTTCTTGGCTTATACTTAATTCGAATACCGGATAAACGCAATAGTAATCTTAAAAGTACAGCACTTATTGTTATAACAGGTCGCAATATATGTAGAGTCAATGATGGATGTCAATATCAATACTAACTGGAGTCACTTATCTGTTACTACTGCTTATCTGTTACTACCTATTTCTGCACGGAGCTGTAAAAGTAAAATTGATCGAAAAGTGAATATCTCGCTTTCTGCTATTGAGTGTTATTACCATTTCTCAATAGCGCGATACTGCAGACCTCTTCAGTTCTAGGCCACTGCATCTCGACACAAAATGACGACAACACGGAATCAATACCTTCTTCTTCTCTTCTCCGATAAAATTTGTCTGTTCAAGTCTGTTCATAAGTCCGATAAAATTTGTCTGTTCAATTTCATTTGAATACGTTTCAATTACGATTGTCTACTTACACATGACATTGATTGAATAACACGAGATCTGATTTAAAAGTGATAAAATGCAAACAGTAATTTGCATCGGATCTGGCGACGACGTTGAGCGATTTAGTGGAAATTCAGTCATAATATTGAAACACCCAAAGTATAGAAATGACGCTTTTTACAATGCAATGCTTTTGAACAGAGGCTAAATTTTTTGCCTCTTTTTAGCCTAAAGAGGATATCATAGAACGTTTACGTTAATACAAACACACAATACATAAGAACAAATAAAAATAGAGACGCTGGTGTGTTTTGTGACAGTATTTGGAGGAAAAATAACATGGCGATGAAAGATCGTGCAGGCAGAGCACTAACATTCTGATTTAGTTATTTGGTGACCACGGCCAATGTAATCCAAACATCGTGTATCTGTGTGTTTAATATCTGTTCTTAAAAAGTTTAGAATGTGGTTATAATAAATTTATTTTATTTATTTTATTAAAAAAAAAAAAATAATTAATTGATAAAAACATAGTTGTTTAAATTGATTGTAAGACTCTATTGAATTAATGAAATAATATTTATTCAAGTAACCAGGACTCATAATGTTAGTAAACTTGCTATTACAAAATATTATAAAATAACTTATTACAAATTTTATTGTCTATTGATAGTATGTCTATTTCTGTGTAATAATTTGAAAACTTTATTCTGTTTGTGAGTCTGGTCAGTCAACTTTGCTTTACCAGCTTGGTTTCTGTATGTTTTGTGTTTCTTCGTGGTGATTAATATGGACCTCATGGAGCGTTGAGCGAAAAACAATGCAGGCCGCGCCTCTCGATAAGGGTCCATTTACTCCATTAAGGGGTAATTTTTCCAGTAGGCATTTTTCTATGTTTGTTGAAAGAAACTCTCTCTCTCTCTCTCTCTCAGCCGAAAGACGTCCACTGCTGGACAAAGGCCTCCCAAGGATTTCGACAACGACCGGTCCTGCGCTGCCCGAAAGAAACTATCAGGGAAAAATTTTCATAGATCGCTGGAATGGCATCGACACGCCCAGAAGATCAGGTGAATTTTGACCGTAAATTGAAAGTAAAAAAACTTGAATTCAATTACGACTTTGTTTCTATACTCTACCTATTAAAAATTCTTACGCAAAAAGGGTCCAAATTGGAGGCTTTATTGTGGAAAACTGTCCTCGGAAGAAGTGAGAAGTAGGTACCTCCCTATAAAAATTGTATGTGTAAATTGAAACCTCTACGAATGTAGCGTTCAAATAAATATAGAAAATTTTAATACAATTTTTTGCAACGTTGTCATGTTAATTTTTTGTCTCTTAGTACTCTTATAGTTATTATGTGTTGGGCACAACCTCAGTTACGTGTTATACGAGTAGATTACGTTACCAAAAACTGCCAAGCCAATGTATGGATAACACTGGTGTCAGATTTAATTCAGATATTAATGGGAGCCTAAAGATGCCTTTTTCTTAGCATTTATGTAATACTAGCTTTTGCGCGCGGCTTCGCCCGCGTGAATTTTACACGGGAACAGTGTTTTTTCCCGGAATGAAAGGCACCCTATGTTCTTCTCAGTACTTTTAACTATGTGCATGCGAATTTTCAGGAAGATTGGTTCAGTAGATAAGCGTAAACAAATAAACAAACTCACTTTCGTATTTATAATATTAGTTAGGATCATGAAGGTAAGGAAGGTAATAAGTAAATGTTGAATTTTAACGTTTCTATTGCCGATACCTTTGCGAAGATGTCTGGCTCGCACTAGAAAATTAAAAATTAAATAAACTTGTTGACTAACAAGTTCCATGATTGACTAATCATTGTAATAGTCGCTTCAGATTCCACAATCCAGTGTTGAACAGCCCTTACAGTTAAATATGTCGATTTCAGGGTTAGTTATCGAAATCTCGTTGCACTGACGGGCATCCTTACAATGGGGTTGTAAAATAAGGTGTTATTTTTATTGTTCACGATTATACTGTACTCTATCCAGTTGCTAATCCGTCCACCTGAGAATCTGTCCAGTTGAGAATCCGTCCAGTTGCGAATCTGTCCACTTGCTACGGAAGGTAAAATTTATATTACAAATAGAACCGTAACTGGTGTAACAACTTGCCACTTCAGCTTCACAATTAATTTTTGAGTGCGATCGATTTTCGTTGGAGTTGGAAACTCAAACAGATCCGATGCACTTCCGGGTCCGGGAGTACGTTAGAGTATTGATTACTTTCCGTATGTATGTAGGCTATTCTTCAATGTTAAATGTAACTCGCTAATGGACAATTAATGAAATAATTGAATTAATTTAATGACTTACATACGTACATACCTTACCATATACGGTACCTTTGTACGGCCAGATGCAGAAAAACCTGGGGCCCTATTTTTGAAAGTATGACTCACCAAAAAAGCGTGAGCCGAATGATTTTTCATTCGATATCAATTATTCCGAATTTTTGAATTGTCTATGTCGAATAATTCGCAACGAGTGGTCTAGACTACTCGTTTTCGTATGATTTGGTAGTCGAACGGTTAAATATAAGCTTGTGAAATTGAATATTTTTGCTATAGGAGTATAGGTATTATATTTTTTTTTATATTTCCATTAATAGTGTTCAAAATTAAAAACACACGGTGGTTAATGATAACAAATAAGATATTTACGTAATAGCTAGTGAATCTGTAAGCGCAACCTGTAACAACTGGCAAGTGTTCCGCCCGAATGATTCCGCAAAAGCGAACTCAGCACCTCAAACATAGAGTTCATATTTACTTGTTTTAATTTAGTTAATAACAGCAATTATCGCAGAGTAACGCTGTATGAGAGGGCGTGTTAATGCATAGAATGCACGCGAGCTCATACGAGCACACTCGGGGAGCATAAAAAAATCTAATTAAACTTTTCTGTAGGTATATAAAATTGAATATTATACTCGGGAATCTCTTGAAAACAGATTTCTAGATGGAAAAGTAATGATTTTAAATTCAAACCTCGGTTCAGGTAAATCTGTTCATTCCGTTTAGAAAAGAGTTATCTTTCAAGGGCATCGGGTGGAGTTGGCAAGCACGTAATCACTTACGTGTCGCAAACGGGAAGTTTGCAGCCCGGAGTCGCGCCGCCCCCAATCATCGAGTCCCAAGTCGGGAAACAACAACTCGGCACGAGCTCACTTCATTCGTGCCTTCACAACTTGCAGAATAACTTAGAAATTCAATTTGCAGGCGGTGAGCGCTGCAGCGGCCTGCCGCTTGTAACCCGACGAAGATTGTTGACATCACCTTCTCCTTGTTTCAAGTTTCACATATAGCAATGTCTCGAAAGAGTCTAGATTGTGTCTAGATGACAGATTTAAATTCAAAAGATTACAGTGCGACAAGGCTTATAATGAACATGGCGAAAAAAGGAACTAACGCCGCAACCTTGATGAACGTCATTTTTAACAACTTTGACAAGTGTTCTCCCATGTGTGGTGTCTCCAAAAGTGGTGATTACCATGACGACATGAACCATGTCAATGAGCGATTTTCTGACAGCTAAATTTAGAAAAAAAAAATCTGTATAAAAAAGTTAAAAAAAAAGTTTTTTGTCAACCAGAGGCAGAAAAAAAATCACCTAACAGTTTGACAGTTCACAAATCACAATATTAATACTTTTTAGATGTTTTTTTTATCAGGTTTTATTTCAAAAAAATGTCAATCCCGTGTATTTTTGCTTTTTCTATGGACTCGCCTTTTTACTAAGCGCCATCTATGAAATCATCTGGAACAAATTTTTTTTTTATTTGAGTCTCGGAAAATCCCTTATTGTCTTTTTTTCTTTAACTATACGCTATCAGAATGCCATAACCATAAGTAAATAATTTTTAAAAATTTTGTGCAATAATGTTTTAAATAAAAATAAATAAATAAACGCTAAAGTCACTGCAGCGCCTCTGACACATTCATTTAGAGCCTTGTCGCACTGTAGAATGCGGCCAAGCACTAACGTCAACTTGGTTTGGTTGACAACCAGCGTCATTTATAAAATGCAGGCAATGGAAGTCAGCTGCTTTCGGCTGGTTTTAAAATAAATAATATTTTAAAATGTGATAGAATACGCTGTTGTAGCATGCATATTATGAGGCAGTGGTGGAGTTGCGACTTTAGCAAACCGCACTGCTGTTGTTGAAACGTACAGTTAAGTTTCATGAACAACATTATTTACTCGGAGACCGAGAACTTTTCATATGGGAATTATGACTGACAGATGAATTTATACATTTCAAGAGTCCTTAAGGCGAGTGTACTAAAATACAAATATACATTGTATACTGTAGAAATTAAAATATGTTCGAGTCTTGCAAAAGTAAGTGATTGTAACTCCTATTATTGTTATCATTGTTAAACTGCTCATTTCTTGGATATGCAAATCTATACATATACATGGGTGAAATATGACGTGAGCGAAGCTGAGGGCGAAAATTATTTAAATATAAAATAAATATCATAAATTCTTTACATTCCAAGGCTTTCCATTCCTAGTAGTTCACAAATAAAGTACTTATATCCAGTAATTATCCTACTTAGTAACATCTGGAATGGATATCTTTCTTACATTCTATATTTAAGCTTAACTCGAGTCCCTGCAAATAATGTACCTATAGGAAAAATTAAAAAAAAAATTGATCAGCTTTCTATCAATATTTTTTTATTTTTTAAATTATTTTTTTGCATAATAATTTTGCAAACATTTGCTCAATTTCTTTTTTAATTTCACTAACAATCGCTATTCCTTCGTTTATATGTTGCATACACAAAGAAGACGAGGAATGTTGAGTAGTTGCATTAATTAATAAAGCTTATGAGTGGAGTCACAGCGAACGCCGCAATTTGTTTATTTCACAAATGGACGTAAAAATCACCGCTCGTCCTAACTCATTAATGTCGTCGACAAATGACAGGGATCCTTGTTTGTGTCTAACTGGAAATTACCTCATTTCTCCAGAATTAAACCTTGCGTTTCGTTTGGCGCCTTTTTCAATGGTTAGGTACTAGATAAATAATAATATTATGAGAAAAATAAACAATTCGTTTATTTCTACAGCGAGAGATTTATTTTAGAAAAATAAATCTCTCGCTGTAGACTTTAACGTTATTAAAATTGTCAAGTAATTTAAGAAGTTTAATATAAAAATCTGCAAAACATAATCCGATAAAATTTAATTTGATACTTATGCTACTTTAAAGCTTTCCTTTCAGGAACCTCTGAATATTATAGACCAACTTTATGTGATTTCCCTTCATAAATTATTCACGATGAACTTTGTTGGTAATTTAAAGGGAGAGAGAAAAATGTCGCCCTTCGGGTAGGCGATGGCGAGATCCTGCCCATTAGTCTTGTTTGACCTGCCCACTTAATCAGTGCATGGGTGCGTGGCCCCGGGATATCAAATCACTAGTCATATTACACGCAATGTCGAAATATTACGTCGATATTTCTCTTCGTGTACATTATTTGGTCATTTGAGCTTTTGAAGTAGTTGTGTTTATTATTTGCACAATGACATTACAAACAAAAAATATATACACATTTAATACTAAATTAACTAAGAAAACTTAAATCTAATATTAAAACTAAATAAAATAAAAAAATTAAAAGCGTGTCGGAATAGAACACATCACAACATCAGAATCATCAGATCATCATGGGTTCAGGGAGGGCGAGCTCAGAAATGGATGACCAGAGCGGTAAACACAGTACAGGTACTTCAACAATGGGTTCAGATCAAATTAACTGTCAGGATGAGGGTATTTCCAAAATAACATGCACAACTTATAATAGACAGGGTAGACAACTCCTACTTCAAGTTACAGCCCAAAGCATCCAGGGATTCATCGGATATTAACGGATAAGGAAATCATCTAGCACTAACCTCTCATTTGGTCCACGTGTCACGGCTAGGGTCCAACCCTAACCTACCCACGGCAAGGATTCGTCTCCCACCACGCACGGATCAATCCATTTCAACCAGTGAGTTCTACTGAATGGTCTTCCGTGCTAACTAGCCAAACACAGTTTAACCATCAAAACTGTCCAACTACGAAGATCTCCAATATCTCGTCAGTGTCACTTCCGACGAGTTAAGCCGCACAACTGTTTTAAACCATTGATAAACTAATAAAATAAACCACAGTTAATTTAACTACGCTTGCCGGAGTGTTTACATACACTCCGGCAAGCGTAAATACGTACCTAAGCATTTTATATATAGGTAGGTACTATACAATACACCTTTATTATACACCCACCTAAAATTTTCTGTATAACACAAAGGTTGGCTGGTAGAAAAAGCTATAGCATTAAGCTCTCCTATTGTACGTTTACTCTGTATTTTTGTACAATAAAGATTAAATAAACAAATACTAAAAATCAATTGAAGAACCTGAATAATTCTGTGTCAACTACGACTGCATACGACTAAGGAAATTCATTACTTACGATGCGGAGTAGTTGGCCGACAGACTTGTATCCTTTTATTTATGGGCATAATAAACAATTTTGGGATCATGCATAATTCACTTATCTCAAATATGCAGGTCCCGACCCCCTACGATGTTTTATTTCAGCGTAAGCGGCTAAGCTATGCTGATAAGTTGCTACTTAGCTGAGAAACTTAGGCTAGTAGTCCATAATCAGGATTTTAACTCGGCCTTTATGAAGGAAAGTTCAGAAAAGTGAAAAGGCTTCAGTGTTAACTAATAGTATATAAACTCTAGCGAGTTGTTATTTTTTTAATATACTTTTTAAGAAAAAAATAAGAAAATGTTGATGAGTATTTTAAAGAGTAGGTACTATATTATTATCTATACTATATGTACAAAAATATGGTCCGTTGAACTTTTACTTTTTCATTCGTAGGTCGTCTAATTTTGGTTCCAATCTATATATATATATATCTATATATATATGTATACTTTTTAGTCACCATCGCCTACTTCGAGAAATTTCGAATCTGCAGTGCACGAAAATCACATTTACATATTCAAGCGCAGTTTCGAGAGTTATTTTCTAGCTACCGATATAATAAAAAAGATTCTTATAAAAATGTAAGTATAATAGGAGTGTAAAGGATATGTTATTTATCATACTAATATTACCATAAGAAAGTCGGCTCATTCATCACTATGTCGTTGACTTCCTCCGTGGTAGGGGGTTCTGCTCTGCGCGCAAGGGCGTAAAAGAAGCCCACAAAGATTATATTTTTGTATAATAATTTGTTAACAAAAGACGCGGAGTTTTTTTTATTTATCGCCTTCCGCGGAAAAGAATCTCTTTTGTTGGTGTTACAATAATAAATACTCAGATGAAATCCAACCCTTTAGATAATAAAAGAATTAAGATTTTGATACTTTAATTCAGATTAAGTATTCAGTTTTTCGGATTTCAATTATCTATTTGATATCTAAACAATAGGTGTGATGGTAATGATCTGGTCATGCATGTGAACAGGCGACATACAAAAATGGCTGGACATATACCTAAACTAAACCCCTATGTTAATATATAGAAAATAAAAAAATATCTGTCAATTATTATCTCATTATTATCTAACTTATTAAACATTACATTAATAAGCAATAGCGTATTTCGTTAAAAACAACTAAAATTATTAATATTTGTTTTCAATATTTTTGAGTAAAGATGTAACAAACTTACTCAAGTTAAACATACAATACATAAATCTTAACAAAATTTCAATTCCTTAGGTGTAGCTTCTAAATGAAAGTGGCAAAATATCTTAGCAGCACCTCGTATCAACTGTATAAGTTAATTTTCAGATAGTTACAGGGACGCAAAAGGGCCACCCTTTACACAGTTATGATGATGTCAGGTACCTAATCTTGTTACTTCACCAAACAGCTGCCAGCGAATCATAACTGAGGTCTTGGCGAAGTGAACTCGGAGTAATTCTGTTAATGAGTTTCCTTTGCTCCATGTTAATTTTGTTACTTGAACCCAAATTATTATGATCAATAATAATCAAACGCCGCCGTATTACATATAATTATTTTCTTGTGAGAGTATTTTTCTTAATACCATATACAACACTAATGTACCAACATCAACAGTTGTAAGATACGTTTCTAAAATTATGTCTTGGGGAAAATGCTGTAAGGAGTGTGGACCTGTGGAGTAAATACTTCTTATTCTTCCCTGCATAATTGCGTCCACTGACACGCACGTTTGCCTCTTGAATAGTTTTCCACTCAGTTCACAGTTTCACAATTACACACTTTTAAATCCATACTAATATTATAAATGCGAATGTTTGGATGTGAGTTTGTGAATTTGTGAGTTTGTGAATTTGTGAGTTTGTGAGGATGTTTGTTACTCAATCACGCAAAATCTACTGGACGGATTTCGATGAAATTTGGTACAGAGGTAGATAATGACCTGTAATAGCACATAGGCTACTTTTTATCCCAGGAAAAAGCACTGTTCCCGTGGGAAATTCACGCGGGCGAAGCCGCGGGCAAAAGCTAGTAATAAAATAAGTATTTACTCCTGCTTCTAGAAGTCAAAACAAATCAAATTATTTTTGGTACCTATCCAAATCCGCACAGTCATTTCTATACCCCATACAGAGCATAGCTCATGCTAAATGGAAAGCAGTGTACCTACATATTAGCCGTCCAGCAATGCAAATCAGTGTCGTGCGTAACACATAACAACGTTACGCATAAATCCGGAGCGCCCGAGACTGTGCCACGTGACAGCACAATGTTCGCTATCTTAATTGCCTCACCAGATAGCATCGGGCCCCAGTCTCGGATTTATCTGCACCCTGCCGGAATACCACGGCATTTTTTAGCGGACCGCAGGAAAAAGTTTAATGATAGTGGCTCTCGCTATCTCTTAGTTCTTTTTCTTTTAAGTGCTCCCATTTTAAAATGCTGAGCGTTTAACATTTCAACGTCTCGGCCCAACGATACCACAACACAGTTATTTATAGATTGAGATACATAATTAAATGTTAAGTAATTGTGTTTTGAAATAGATGTGATTTAGAGAAATTAGAAAACGCCATTCTTGCTTCGTCTCTCCGAAACTTTCTGGCAGTGCCAGGGGCATCGCTCTAGTGGAAATTTCAAGATTCATGAATGTAACACACACATACACACAATATGGTATTATGCACAGATTTTTTTTTAAATTGAACTTAGTAGTTCTAGAGATTAGTACGTTCAAACAAACAAATATACTTATCAACAAATCTACTATCTTCAGCTTTATTAGAATATATAGATTAGCAGTCGTTAATATATTTTATCGAAATAGAGGTGCAATACAAATATCTATAGCAACCAAAACAAGAGTAAAATCAGCAAATACTAATAAATCGTGTGGAAGAGTCAAAATAGCTAGATGTAATATCGTTAATTTCTGTCATTTATCGGCGACGGACGGTTAACCCGCGGTCACATTTAAAGTCCAATTTACAAGTGGTTTTATTGCCGTTTTACACTTTCCGAATAAATAAATGGAAGGCAAATAGTCGTTTGGTCTCAGTTGGCACAGGACTCTTCGTTAAGGGAAAGTATTACACCGAACTTTTTCAAAATTCATCAAGCGGAGTAGCATTGCAAGTATATTTAGATATTTTTTGTTTTTTTTGGTACGACCTGTATAATAAAAGGTCCCCAATTGTTTATTGCAGGTTTAACTGTGAGAACTCATTTATGAAATCTCATTAACATTCGCTCAGTGTTGAGGCATGAATGAGTAACAACCACCTATACAATCTTATGTAAGATAAAAATCTCTGTAAAAATATCAGAAAGTTAAAAGTCTCTCTCGATACTCTTCCTCTTAAGCTCGGACCGTCCAGGAGTGTCATGTTAATGGCGTGCTTAATATGGCGCTGTCATTTTATGCACTTCCGATATTAACCTGCTATGGATTGGCTGTCGGGCCCAGTCGGCCTTTGTGGATAAGATAAAATATACTGCGATTGTTCGCCACTGCTCCGACTTCTCCATCCTTTGTATTCAATGATTGATCTGGTTGCATTTTTTGAGCGTGAGATTTTCTATACATAGATAAACTACCTGTACATATATATACTCTCTGTATGGTTAAATGGTTGACTGGTAGAGAATGCCATATGGGGTTAATTCCACCATTTGTACATTTTTTTTTCATCAATTCTGTGCAATAAAGTTTTAAATAAATAAACATCTAAAAGGTGGACGGAGTTCCGTGGTTACTGTGCTGAACACGCCATATTTTAGGATCTAACCTGACGTGACATCCCCTAACAGTTTGTTAAGTATTCAAATACTATATGTATAGTGGTAAATCATGAGTAAGTTAAAGTTTGAGTTACTTAATGAAAGCAATGATCAGTGATCGCCTCAATTTACACGGCTGATATGACTTTTTAAATAGATTACCATTAGATCACGACAAGTTAGAATTCACGAGTCGATATAGATATGACCTTGTCGGTGAAAGAAAATAAAAATATATTTATACAGATGTCAACTACGAGATCAAACTAGTAAAAAAATAAATATATAATGATATTCAAATTTCCGTTAAAGTTAAATAAAAAGCAATGAACTACGTCCAATTGACAATGCCTGGTCCATTCAGACCACTCGCGAAGTGGCTGTAATGGTGTCAAATAAAAATTTATCGGCCTGCAATGACCTTCTATTCTGTGGAGCTCCATCTCAATTAAAATGCTATTATCTGCTGGATGGCGCCGCCATGTGCCTTCAACGGCTGCCATAAGTATTATTAACAGCGAACTGAAAGTTATCTGCTTTACTAGGCCGTAAATTTAATCATATTTTTTATTTAAGTCTAATATTTACAGAGATGTTCTCGAAGACTCATATAAGGTATTTTTAAGTTAAGAAAATCATAAATATAATTTGATGATTGAAATACCAATAAAATTATCTCAATAAACTTTAAAAACATGAAAAAGTTACTTCTACTCTCCGGGTAAGACTTTGTTTGATTGTTCATATTTGAAAGTTACCTACCAATTTATTTCCAAAACGGCTGGACCAATTAAGATACGGTTTAGTGATAGTTCTAAATGTCATAAAATTTAACGAAAGGCACTGCTACGAGTATAATAATCGAAAGTATATTTAAAATAAAAAAAAATAATTTTAAATGAATTTTTGATGTATATGTAAGAATATTTCAGCGAAATAATGTCAGTTTCATAAACATATTTTTTCATGCAGATTTAACTGAAATGAGTATTATTAAAATGCAAATTCCCATTTTCGATGTGCTGCTATTTCCATCATAAAACCGGTAAGAAATTCAAACAATCAAAGAATTCTTTCTTATGTAAATTTTTTTTCGTTTGCGGTTATTCAAATTCTTCGCTTTCCTCATAGCCCTACTAATAATAATATATAAGGAAGTAGGTATAAATTCAGAATTTAATATAATTGAAATGTTGCTGTCAGAACATTCAAAATAACAATATATTTTTCATTTCTCATACTCGGAAAGAAGTGTATATTTGATCCAAGTATCGGGTTGAACATGCTTCTTCCCTCACGCGGGAGAGAATGTTTCATACAAACACCTTCTTCCTTCTTTTGTACCCTAGGGAGGGAATGAATTTTTAAAAATAGAACATGATAAATTCCTTTAGGAATCGGCTAGGTACTGTCATAAATTTAGAAAAAAAATCTATGGAATTATTATTTTTTTCTATGTCTATGGCTAAGTTCTAGGTTCTACACAGAAAAAATACCTAGTTTGAAAAAACTCTAAAGAACTTCAATGAAAAACATTTCTTTTTTTTCTATGTTTTTGGATACTACTACATGTATTAGCCAATGGTAGCATAGAAAAAAAATCATTATTTATAAAAGAAAAAAATTGCTGTATTTACACTTACCGCTGTATTTTCTTCGTTTTTATCCATATTTTATTTTTCGTTTTTATCCATTTATTATTCGTCTTTCCATCTCATTTGTAGTACCTGGGGCGCTTTTGATCCCATGGTCTCCAATCTAGAAGACGCTTGTGCGTAGCTCAGAGAGCAATGGAAAGGAAGATATTTTTCTTAATTATGTAAATTATTAAAAATATTAGTATTAATTCAAACAATAGTATATTTTTATAAAATACATGGACATTGTGATTGTCTAATCAGCCATTGAGAATTTAAAAAAATCCTAGAACGTAGAAGCGGTAGCGATGGCTCGCTCCAGGCTGTCTAGTGATTCCATATTCAAAATTTAAAAAAGACTAAGCATTTATTTCATAAGCTGTATCGAAATCCAAAATCTCGGTTTTATTGTCAATAGACTATTTTATAGTGTTTTTTGTTTACTTTCCTTATATTCGAAATGAAAAGTAGAGTGCTTACTACGGGTGAATGACATCAATTCATACTCGGATTATAGCCGCCCTCGCTGCGCTCGGGCGTCTAAACACCTCGTATGTTATAGATGTCATCTGACCCTAGTAAAGCAATCTACTATTACGTCACTATATAATAATACTTAATACGCCCCGGGGCTCCGCTTCCATGGAAATTTCGAGGTAAAAAATACCCAATGTTATTTCAGGTTTCATTGTACCCGTGTAGCAAATTTCAAGGAATCCGTCCAGTTGTTTTTGCATAAAAGTGTAACAAATATCAAACAACCAACAACAACTCACAAACTTTTACGTTTATAGTATCAGTAGGATAGGATTTTTTTTAACTAAGTTTTTTCTGTTCATCATCATGTCATTCATCGAGAGGGGGTGTAGACCAAGTCTCAAGCCTTCTTTGTGTATGCCTCCTTCAATCTCCTCCAATTGGATCTATCCTGGGCAGTGTGTATCTAGTTCTTGCCCGATATCCTTTTGATATCGTCTATCCACCGCATCTGGGGTCTTCCAACAGGTCTTTTACGTCTCAGAAAGTTTTTTCTTAATGGTGACATTTTACGAGCAGTTTTCGAAGTATTTATTTTGATATATTTTCCTAGTTTCATTGCATCGAAATATAAATTCATCATCAATGTATTAAATTCTTCCGTTACTGACTTGAGTGAATGACGGACAACGCACAGCCAAAACCACAGCCGCCGCCGGTCGATCGCCGTAATTATATGCAGGGCGTAGGAAGCCGATATTTGGGCATGTGATCTTTAGGGAGTGCAGGGGAACACTAAAAGAGAATTTATCGAAATTCCCACGGGACCAAAGTCTCGGGCTCATGTTAGTTATAAATAAAGCAGTTCATTCAACTGACCTAAATTCACAAATACTTATAGGAGCAGAATTTTAAAATTTACACGCAAACAATGGGGTAAAATTCAGAACAGGGCTTTTTGGCAAGAGCAACTAATGACATTCCGAATTACTCCTACAAAATTTTTATTGAACCTTATAAGGTTATACAAAATTATTATCCTATAGGATAGCTAATTAACTATTCAACTACTCTTCGTAAGTTTTAGGTATGTACGTAGGTACATTCTTTATAAATAAGTAGTTCTTCAAACGACCGTTCAAGGACGGCTAGAGGTCTAAAGAGCGTTAGTAATAAAGTTACAGAGAGTTTTATAAGTTTGCACCCTCTCACACTTTTTAATTGTATTGTGAACTATTACCTAAGTATTTTGTGACTTGATAAGTTTTATTAAGTTAAGGTTCAAATTCAATTCAAGATGAAATTGATTAATGTCTTTAAATAAATAAAATAATAAATAAAAAAATTTTTTATTCATACGAGTATAAGCAAGTCTTTGTGAGTATATATTGAAACTTTTATGTAGACAAAATTTTTCTCAATATATTTTGCTAAGTTACAATCAAAAGAAGAGGAGAACACAAGTAACTAAGTAGGTATGACTGGTCTTTTTATTTGGTACTAGCTTTTGCCCGCGGCTTCGCCCGCGTGAATTTCCCACGGGAACAGTGCTTTTTCCCGGGATAAAAAGTAGCCTATGTGCTATTCCAGGTCATTATCTACCTCTGTACCAAATTTCATCGAAATCCGTCCAGT
The DNA here is from genome assembly GCA_018467065.1 of Ephestia elutella. Classification (NCBI taxonomy): domain Eukaryota; kingdom Metazoa; phylum Arthropoda; class Insecta; order Lepidoptera; family Pyralidae; genus Ephestia; species Ephestia elutella. The sequence continues at coordinate 8,776,213 of CM031568.1, read as the reverse complement.
AGATTTTGCGTGATTGAGTAACAAACATCCTCACAAACTCACAAACTCACAAATTCACAAACTCACAAACTCACATCCAAACATTCGCATTTATAATATTAGTATGGATTATATGTTGGAGACCATCAGAGAGAAAAAAATCATGAGAGCAATATTGTAGTTGACGTTGAACTGTCAGTTTTATAATGCAAAGACAAAGAAATAATCATGGAAGTAATAAGTACTTTGTACAACAAAGTACTTATTACTTCCATGGAAAAATACACTCCACAGATAATATACTTAAACTCCATTTATTCTTACCAGTCCTATCATATAAACAATCTTCACAGTACTTTTTTTGGAATTTTGTTGAAAATAAATCAAATATTAGTTCAAACCTAAACATTCTAAAGTAAGACATTTATTAACCACGAAAGTAATTTCCTAAAAAGTCTGTTTTAATTTATATTGTTGTAAAATCATAAAAAGACATGGTAAGATTGCTTACATGATAGGACTGGTAAGAATAAATGGAGTTTACATAGGAGTTTGTTTCGGGAAAAATAGTTATGAGGCGTGCACTTTCAGATTTTACAAACTTATAAGGATTATTTTTTATTAGCCTAGCCGAGTAAAAATATAGAATTAATATCACAAAAATAAACTGAAATATTGCCAAGTTTAATGTAAGTAGCGGGGGTTTTCTCCAAAATTATGGCATATAAAACTGAGATTGAAGACCACAAAGTAGGCAACCTAGTAAGTAAAGCCTTTGAGAATACTCGAGCGCCGGATTTCAAATAGATGCTGAATCGGCCACGGATTTTGAATTCAGCTGCAAATGTGCGGAACATTTGGCGACGGTGTTTGAATTTATTGGTAAAGTCAAGATCGGACTTAGAGATAGATATTTGATAGCCTAGTCCCTATAGACGCTGAAAAAATATGATGTTTGGGTATTTTCCTACATAAACTTCAAGGTTCGCATGAAATTTACTTAGTTCTTGGAAAAATTTTCAAATTTGCCAAGAACTAAGTAAACGCATATTCGCACTAGGTAATTAAGTTGGTACAACTCATTGTCGATTACGTTTGACAACATTTAAATAAACAGTATATAGGTACTTTTATTTATTTACCTTTTATCTTTTAAATTATTCTACCAATTTTAATATAGAGTCTTTATAAATTTTGTTATTTTGCAAAAAACAGAGAAAGAGACCATTTCCATATATGTGATCTGTGAACAAGAAATGGATCCATGGTTACTCGCGGAATGTGTCGGGAGCAGAGAAAGGTTTTATGTGCGGCTTTATCTGCCCCTAGGGGGACAACCATTAATTAGGTCGCCAGCCAAGCGGTTTTTGTGGAAGCCATTGACGTATGCCTTTCTTCTGATCTTTAGTGCATCTTATAAGAAATTCGACTATTTTTGGTTGACTTCATTAGTAAATTTATATATTCTAAGGAAATTTCCCTGTGGCTACACCACGACTAACAGCGTACCTTGCGCTAAACTTCATGATCCAGTCAACATAAGCTACTGTTTCCAGCGAGATTATTACAAGGGAATAAGCTAATTATACGGCGGCAATGCGCATCAGAATTAAGTATGAGGTAGAGAACCTGGGATTTTCTTGGAAAGGAATCTGTTAGTCTGTTTAAAAAAATTTAAACCCTCAATTTTTCTTGAAGAAATTAAATAAAAAATTTTGTAAAATTGCTTTATTGCTCATTCAAAATTTAGAAATTTTTGTTTTCTTGAGGTAGAAAAACAAGTAAGAAGTTAATATCCATTATGAATATTATGATATTAAAATTACGCACTCATATTATTTTTATTTGTGACTTTCCAAATTATTGGTAAGTATTCGTGCAGGAAACTGATATAGTATGTGGCGCGACTCTTGAATAATGCGATGGTCTATTGATTCGGCTATTTCAGGCCTACTGCCGCCTGACGCCCGCCAGCGCGGCCCACTTTGCTTCAAACGATAACTATTTACTACATACGATATCGTAGTCAGATTATATACTGACAAAATGCTCACGAATTTAAAAGTGTAAATAGTTTTTATTAGTTTTGAAAAACGCTCACATCGTCCATCCGTCTGTGGGGATCTTAGTTCTGGAAAGTATTATAATTAAAATTTGTGGTTCTAGTAAGAATGCAAATGTATATTTTTATTCGATAGTGCCGTTGGATTGGTTCTATGAAAATAGGGCTTTTGAAAACAATTCTCTCAAATATAAATCCACTATCTGTTCGTTTGTTACCGCCAATGAACTCTGATTTATTGAACATATTGGATTAAGTTGACCTTTGGTACACTTAAGACTGTAATTAACAACTCATAAACGAATGTTTACTATTCTCTGGATAAGATATCAATTAAACCGTGAAGGTCGTCGTAAATATCAACAAACAAGCATTTGAATTCAACTTAGCTTATTTTATCCTTGGTGTGTTTGTTTTCATGTTAATCAAAGTTCGGAATTCATAATGTAGCCAAATTTCCTGCCTCTAAGGGATATATAAAGGGATATAACCGAAGGAGAACTAAGTAAACAAGTAAAGATTATTTAGGGAGATGTTTACATGGACATTAAGCGCGGTTCGTGACAACATTCCCGTGCAAAAAAGACCAGGGCCAGTCGGCATCTGTTTAATTCCAATCACGTAGAGTCCGCACACAATGCCACAGTAAACACATGTGTACCCGTCAAACGGGTACCCCGGCCCACGAATGCCACCTCCAACAATATGCTGTAAGGAACGTTTTCAGACTACCAGTAAAAGGTTGCTCTGCCCTTTTTCGGTTAAATTTGGATTGTATAGGGAATAATAAGTTTCTGCTCTTTACTTAGCCCTTTCACTTACTTGGCTATTAATGATATATACAAAAACAGGTGAAAATATAAATAGGGGAAAAATTGTTTTCGGATTGACCAGTAGATCTTCGATAGGAGTAGCCATGGGCAACAAACGAAATAAAAGCACTTGATTTAATGTTATATTTATAGACTTTCACCAAATACAACAAAAAGTGATTCATGCGATAGATGAATAGATCAAATAGCTTCAAAGAAACTGGAAAATGGTTTTCGTAAAGGTATTTTTACATGTTTTTCTTTCGGGATTTTTACAATAGCACTAAATTAAGCGGGTCTATATTTATAGATACATTTATATATTCCTTAATTCAGTTTTCTTTGGTATCAAATAGAATTTTTAATTCTCATTATTAATAATCTCCTTTACTTGTGGCCATAATAATATTACTGAATACATAAAATGTGTTCTAATGAGGACATAATGATACCAAATTGTGCTGTACCTAGTACAAGAATACCTACAGTACGGTAGCAAAAAGTTAGTCGCAGATCAAAAACTGGAAATAAACTATTATTTATATACTTCGATGGCTCGACGACCCAAAGAGGATCTTGGCCTCCGGTACCAGAAGTTTCCACTTCTTTCTGTTCTATGCCACTTTCTGCCAGTTGGCTCTTTGGGGGGCTTCTCTTAGGACTTCATCTTATATTCGGTACTAGCTGTCGCCCGCGGCTTCGCCCGCGTGAGTTTCGCTTAGATGAAAAATCTCTCTTGGAGCTTTTCATCAGATGTTCCAGATCTTCAATTTTTATACGTCAGCAGAAAATGCTCATCAGGTTGAACGACTTTTAATAAGGCGCCATTTCCATATATGTTATAGTGTAGCTGGTCTCTTGCAGTTCGTCATCAGATGTTCCAGATCTTCAATTTTTATACGTCATCAGAAAATGCTCAGCATGTTGAACGACTTTTGTTAAGGCACCATTTCCATATTTCTTATAGTTTAGCTGGTCTATTAAGGTTCTTCATCAGGTGTTCCAGTTTTCAAAATCAATTATAGCCTATATGTTGCCCGGGCTTAATAGCTATACAACAAAAAAAGTTTCATTCAAATCCGTCCAGTAGTTTTTGCGTGAAACGCGTACATACATACAGACAGACAGACAGATAGACAGACAAGAAATTCCAAAAAATGTTTTTTGCTTTCTATTATTCTTTTTAAGTGTCCCTCTATCCATTTCAGTAAAAAATACTAAATGTACAGACAAAATATTTTTACTGTTTTATTATATGTATATAGAAGATTTGGGCCGGCCGACAGGTCGTTTCCCGCCTGGTCGTCCTTTATACGCTCTTTTAGCTGCGCGATCCTCTCCCATCCTCCCATCCATCGAAGCCTTGCCGCTCACCTTACTGCTTTGGTTTCGCTCATAATATTGAGTTCCGCTACCAGTTATTTCTATTTTCATACAAAAATATAAATAGAAGAAGAATCCTGAAATAAGAAGCTGAGTAAAGTGATCAAAGAGAATTGTTCATTTGATACCCAAAGTTATGAGTACTGGCTGACTTTTTATAGAGAATCTGTTAGGTAAGTTTTCAGATGGCTGTGTGAGCGTTCAGATCCACGCATGCGCGGTGTGGGCCGGAGACCACGACCAGGGCCAGTGGCGACCGGCGTCGCGCCAAGCTCGGCCGCGACCTGCGACCTCCAACCTCTTCATCCACGTTCCTACTTACGTAAGTCTCGGAGGGAAACTCATGCCTCATAAATTAAAAAAAAACTTTCATGAATTGTGATTGCATTTCATAAAGAATGGACTAAACTGGTTAAAAGTGTTAGTGTTTGTTTGACATTTTAGTGTTTTGGAAACGTTTTCGAGCTTGAATATTTAAGGTGAGTTAAGTAATAAGTAGCTTTCCCAAGAAAAGCATTAGTTATGTGAGCTTTGGTTTTTTTAAATTAAATGTAGTTAAATGAAACCAAAGCTCACGTAACTACGACTACAAATTAATTAATTAATTATATTCTGTACCTATCTATTTTTTCTCTTCGCTTTGAATTAAGACTTTTTTAACTCAATTCACGGAAAAGGAGATTCAAGAAAACATTGAGAGAATATAAAAATAACACTCTTTTAATCCACGTATAAATAATAATATAGTTACTTATATCACAGCAAGTTCTATCAAACAAAAAAGAAATTATCAATGAATTATTTGAAAAAATATGTATTATCCTCGGACCGTTCATTTGATAACTAGCGAAGCACTTTATTGATAGATGAAATTAATAGTCCAAGGAATAAGATTTTGATATATTATAGTGAATTAAATATTACATTTAAGATTTACTAGATAGCTATCTGATCCACTGTTAAATAGCAGGCAGGACCATTGTTAGAACGTTCAGTAGAAGTTCGGACGAGTGCATGATCACATGCCACTAACGACATGGCATCCAATACAAGTTTAGCCAAGCGTAAGTTGCTCACCACATTAACTGCTTCACTAGCAGGCACGATAGAAAATTTATTGTACGTTGGTATTAGTATGTTGTCTACTGATCGTGTTTTTACAAATGATTAAGCTAACAAAGTGCTAAATTGTGTTAATTTTCTAGGGTCAAGAAATACATGTTTCTTTAATATTTAACGTCATGCTTTTGTTCTCGGCTTCACCCACGTGACTTTCGTTTTTCACCTTCTTAGGGGTGGAATTTTCAAAATTCCGTTCTAAGTGCTATACGCTATATATACAATGTGTCCCGTCATCAGTGTCGGAGCCTTTAATGGTATGTTATATGGCATTTTTATGAACAAATCACCACTCATAACTTTTTTCTTCTACTGTAGTAATGGCAGCCATTTTGTTTTTTTTTCTAGCTCTTATACTAAATCAATCATAACTACTCGTGTAAAAGTGCTATCGACATAAAATAGGTCTCATTTCAAAGCTAATCATGTAGACAACAATAAAATAAGAAAAATGTTTCAATATGGAGGGCAAAAAAAAAAGAAAAAAACGTAAAGCAAAAAAAATATTTTCTTTTGTATTTTTTGAATAGCTTCTTGTGAATAGACTAGCCCATTAAAATGTTTATTTTTTATTTTAAAACAAAAGTAAAAAAAAAAAAAATTAAAAAGTTTTGAGTGGTGATTTGTGCATAAAAAATGCCATATAACATACCATTAAAAGCTCCGACTCTGATGACGGGACACATTGTATGAAGAACCTCTGTGCAAAATTTCATGTTTCTACATTCAGCGGTTTCGTTTCTGCGTTCATACCAATCAGTAGTACCAACCACCGATTTAGATTAGGCAACTAATATTAAACAAACTCACTTTCGCATTTATCAACAAACAAATAATTGTTTGTTTATTTATTTGTTTATTTATATGTTGATTTGCTCTTCACGGTTTATCTACTAAACCAAACTTTCTGAAATTTCGCATATACATAGTTAGAAGTACTGAGAAGGACACAGGGTATCTTTCATCAAGGGAAAAAGCACTGTTCCAGCGGGAAATTCACGCAGGCGAAGCCGCGGTCAAGAGCTTATAATCTAAGCTGATCCACTGTATAATGGCGCAACGCTAACTTGGCCGTCATCTAGTGTTAGCAAAGTTAGATAATACCTAACAACCTAGGTAGCTATGATTACAGTTTGCGGCCTCGTGCAAGGCAAGTACGGTCTCGATTAGATTATAGAGGAAATGTAGATGACAAAGGAAAGAGAAAGGTCGGAAGACGGAAAAAGTCTTGGTTGCGAAACATCCGAGAGTGGACCGGGATAGCGAATGCTGCTGAGCTGTTTCGCAGAGCTAAGGACAAGAAGGACTTGAGCATGTTAATCGCTAACCTTCACTAGCTGGAGAGGCACCTTTAGAAGAAGATGACATATTGATGATGTCATTAGGCGTACCAACGGCGGATCCAGGATTTTTTTCTGGGGGGGGCACAAGTGGTGGTGGGGGGGGGTGCAACCAATCGCGACATTCGTCCTGCCTAGCAATGTGCCGCCGAGAAATTTCCTGTTCCCGAACATTTCTTCCCTTGATAATTTCCGAAAATTCTCAGAAATTTCTCAGGTTTTTAGGAAAATTTCCCGTTATTTCCGTGAAACTTCCAAGAAACTTTCCGCTGTTTCTTTGAAAATTTCGGAAACGACACATCACAAGTCCTGCCTGATGCTGTCTGGGGGGGGGGGGCACGTTTCTGTTATTTCTTAATTTGATATGCACTGTCATGGAATCTCCCTCCACAGTACGTACACAAAAAAGCAGTCTGGGGGGGCCACGTGCCCCCGTGCCCCCCTAAATCCGCTACTGGGCGTAACACATAAATTAATTTTAGGTTTTCGCGCGTAGAATCGTAGAAGTAGACAGTACATCTATAAACATAACATTTCACCTCATTTTCATTGTTCTTTACAAAAATCACGTTGAAAATGTACTTTTTTACCGACTTTTCTTTTAAATGTTAATTTTATCTACCGAACGGTGACACATTTCATAATTAAAGTATCCAGCTCATCAACTATTCTGCTAAGGGATTAATATGTCGCTGAAAACAAACAAAGCCATTACAAACCGTCTATTTTGGACAAAAAGGTAAATCTGTGACCGTTATCGGATGTGGAAACTACGGATATTAAAACTCAGGTGATATGTTACATGCAATTCCGATTTTCAGAAATGTTCACGTGGAACAAATAACATTTCATGATATGAACTTTCATATTTAGGGATTTTAATATATTGGTCAGCTTTCGCAATGATTTTACATTATAATTTAACATGATAACTGAAAGTAGTTATCGTATTAAATTATAGTTAACATAATAACATAATTAACATAAGTAATTTATATTGGTAAAAAGTTTCATATTGGTAGAATGTGCATTCCTATAGGTACGAATTATTTTTAGAATTCCTTTCAATATTTTTAAATGACTTCAAAACAACGAATATATATGTTACTAGCTGTTATCCTGATCTTAGATTTTTATACATCACCAGAAAATGCTCGTCAGATTGATAAACTTTTGAAAAGGTACCATTTCCATATTTCTTATAGTTTAGCTGTTCTGTTATGATTCTTCATCAGGTGTTCCAGTTTTCAAAATCAATTATAGCCTATATGTTGCCCAGGCTTAATAGCTATACAACAAAAAAGTTTCATTCAAATCCGTCCAGTAATTTTTGCATGAAAAGCGAACATACATACAGACAGACAAGAAATTCCAAAAAAATATTTTTGTTTTCTATTATTATTTTTAAGTCCCTCTATCAATTTCAGTCAAAAATACTAAATGTACGGACAAAATATTTTTACTGTTTTATTTTATGTATAGAAGATATAGAAGTATGTAGTTTATTGAATCAGTTCCAGTTAGCTTCGCCATCGACAGTAGATATTGCTTTCTTCTCATTTTCCAACTCTCTGGCATCAGCAAAAATAATGTTATAATACTAACAATCTGACTGCCACTATCTAAACGTCAATCATCTTAAGTCCATTACTTCAGTGCTATAAATTTAAATTTATCTAACTTTCCATCTCCCAAAGGATGAAGCCGCGAGTGCTTCATACGAGGAGGAAAATGAAATGTGGTTCCATTTATTATATTAATCTCAGGAGGGGCTTGATCGCAGATTTGTAGGATGACAGAGATCCCCCAGACGGGTCTGAGTCTGAGCACAGATGGCGCTGGGCTATTCGTTACATTTGCGGAGGTTATGTTTGACGGTTACGGTTGATTATGACTCAATCAATCAGTAAATACTGATCATTTGTATTCTCACTATCCATCAGTTATCTACATTAAACAAAAATGGAGATGTATACTAGAAGGAAACGAATATTGTGCAGTTGTTTATTATCACAAACCAAGTTTAAAAAGAAATGTCTCTGTTTTAAGAGATTTCATTTGTGACAAAAGTGTTCGTTGTAAAAGTTGAAGACAATCTACTTTGCCAGAGAGAAATAATTGCTTGTTTTAGCAAAACAATTGGTCTTTCTCTAGCTGTGAGTCATAATGCGGCATGTAGGTCACCCAGAGATCCTGAGCAAAGTAGGGTTTATACTGGTAGAGTAGCAGAGTCGAGTTGCGGTATATATATGTATTGTACCTTTCACTTATTGTAGTAATTTTTTTTTACTACAATACATAACTACTTTATATTTTCTTTTACTTATATCCTAACTAATATTATAAATGCGAAAGTAAGTTTGTTTGTTTGTTTGTTTGTTATCTCTTCACGCTTTATCTACTGAACCAATCTTCCTGAAATTTTGCATACACATAGCTGGAAGTACGGAGAAGGACACAGGACACATTTCATCCCGGGAAAAAGCACTGTTTCCGTGGGAAATTCACGTGGGCGAAGTCGCGGGCGAAAGCTAGTAATATATAAAATTATATGACATGTATCAGGTAATGTCGTAGACAAATTCGGAAGTAAAACGCAAGCGCAAGCATTTATTTAGATAATTTCCTTTTCTGCTTGCATTAGCCTCGTTTTTCTTTTTCTTTATAACATTCAACTTTTATATATGCGGCATCGAAATACTAAATTATGATGAGTAAGCTTGAGTTTTATTTACTTACCACTCTACTGGCCCATTATTAACTAAATGCCATCGTGACGCCCGCGGCGCAGTCTGCACTTTCATTTTTTGTATGCAAGCGAGAGTGCCAAAAGTTTTGCGCACTGCGTCTCTCCCTGACTGAATATGTATGGAATAAACTTGCCAATTCAAATTTGTCCCGTTTATTCCGCCACATTGCAGCTTTTGAATTGCCTAAATGTGAAAACGAGCAATGAAACCTAGATTTTTTTTGATAGCTGCATCCCGCTAATTTGTCACTGAAGAAACTTCTTCTTATTCTTATTAAGTACTTTAACCATGCACTACCTATATTTATTTGAAATATATCTACAAGTGATTCCAACAGTCCATTTAAGTCTATAACAAAGCGGACATCAATAAGATTGGACAATTTCAATGCGTTACAAAAAAAATAAAAAAAATTTAGTACCCTCAAAGCTACCGGGTTTGGTTTTTTTGATAGATCTATATTTGTAGAATATAGGTTCCATAATAAACTTCCCCCCTATCACGTAAGATTTTAGAGAAAAATTGTCAAAAATCCAAATTTATTTTTGTCGCTAATATTTTGAGACATCATTAAAATTAGTAGTTCTATAATTTTTAACTTGCTTTATAGCTGTAAATATTATAATACTAGCAGTCGCCCGCGGCTTCGCCCGCGTGAGTTTCGCTTAGATGAAAAATCTAAATGTCAGCAGAAAATGCTCATCAAGTTGAACGATTTTTGCTAAGGCGCCATTTCCATATATGTTACAGTGTAGCTGGTCTCTTGAAGCTTTTCATCAGATGTTCCATATCTTCAATTATTATACGTCAGCAGAAAATGCTCATCAAGTTGAACGACTTTTGTTAAGGCACCATTTCCATATATGTTATAGTGTAGCTGGTCTCTTGCAGTTCTTCATCAGATGTTCCAGATCTTCAATTTTTATACGTCAGCAAAAAATGCTCATCAAGTTGAACGACTTTTGTTAAGGCACCATTTCCATATTTCTTATAGTTTAACTGTTCTGTTTTGGTTCTTCATCAGGTGTTCCAGTTTTCAAAATCAATTATAGCCTAAATGTTGCCCAGGCTTAATAGCTACACAACAAAAAAAGTTTCATTCAAATCGGTTCAGTACTTTCGGAGATTAGCGTGATCATACATACAGACAGACAGACAGACAGACAGACAAGAAATTCCAAAAAAAAATTTTTGTTTTCTATTATTCTTTTTAAGTGTCCCTCTATCCAATTTAGTCAAAAATATTAAATGTACAGACAAAATATTTTTACTGTTAATATGTATAGATTGTTCATTATTACAGAGCAATTTAATTTTAATTTATTTTAGTTTGTCTATCCCGCAAAAAAACATTTTGAAAGTTGTTTTAATTTCTCCATACAAGGACTATAACCGTAAAATATATGGAGAAATTAACACAACTTTCAATTTTTTTTTACCAAAACCGTGTAACGCAGTCTTTTTATCCTAAAGGCATTTGTCGAGACTCCCCATTTAACTATATGATCTAAGTTATCGAACGAGCAGGTAACGCAACCGTAATTCGCGCATACTTTTTGAAGCACCCCATTCCGAGAATACGAAGAAAACTCATTATATTATTTAACTAGATCTCTGCTTGATCTATTCAGTCGTCCCTGTGCATCATGTCCTGCTGTATTACGGTTGTATGTATGCCATGTATGGTTACAATTATAAACTCCTTCTCAGAAATCAGTAATGGTTTATTTGCCAGAAAACAGTTCAACAAATTTATTGATGTTAAAAACTACGTTGAACAAAAAATATGTTTAAATGAACTAGATCTACTGAGATCTAGTATACGAATAGCACCTTTCAATACACTACACTCATACTCAACTCACTTGAAGGAACAGTTTTATTCCAACTTCCAAAATCACCTTTAGGACGTCTGACACAAATTAAGAAAATTTACACATAATCCTTAACCTTGCTATATTTTTTTAATAAATAAAAACATAAATTATTTCAAATATCACATACAGTATGACACGTTTAACTTTAAACAAACAACAACACTGTCCTTCAGAGTTGTTCCGAGCGATCAATACGCTTGTGTTCAGAGGAAACACGTGTACGAACAGTTTCGTTCGAGTAACTTGTCCACATCCACACATAATGTTTGTATTACTGGCACAATATTATATGAGCGTAGTCAAGATTCTCGGTCAGTGTACAGTACAGTGTATGCTGTGTTGGTATAGTGTTTACCAATATTGCCGCATTATCAGTCTTGTTTTAGGAAGAGTGTTGTTTGGTGTCTCGATTCTCGTTAGTGAACTTTCGTTCACTTTGTCAGAGTAAAATGTGGGAAAACTTGAGTTGAACTTTTAAGGATTGATTACAAACACGCTATATAAAAAAATTCTATAGCATTGTGTGGATACCATGAATACAGAAAAAAAAAAGTTCGTAAACTTGATTATCAAATGAAACCCAAGAACGTACATACAATACATAATAGTGTGCTCCAAATTCAAATTTTTTTGCAGATTGTTCACAAATTCTAGGGAACCAAAATACATCAAAAATGAGCCTCACAGAAGATATTACCTGTCCTTCACCAACCACCAACATTGGCAAAACTATATCTGACATCCCGCTTCCTCGGCTGTCTGTGTCTCTAAGGAAAATTAAATTTTTCTAACTCTATGGTGGATACTTCTTTAATGAGCGATTTTTCTGACATTTAATTAAGAAAAAAAATCAGTATATAAAAGTCTCAACAGATGGCGTTTTATGAAAGCCGAGTCGTAATAATGGCTAAACCTTTATGGTGCGCTTATTCTTGTCAACCAGAGGCAGAAAATAAATCACCTGACAGTTGCACAAATCACAATATTGATACTTTTTAGATGTTTTTTTTACTAAGTTTAATTTTTTTTAATGCCAATTCCGTAAATTTTTGCTTTTTGTATGGAACTTTATCTCTCGTCTTTGCTTGAGCGCCATCTATGAAGTCATCTGGAACTATTTATTTTTTTAATTTGGGTCTCTGAAAATCCCTCGAGCGATCGCTACATGTCAAATGGATTGAATATTTTAATGTTGGCTACTAGCTAAATAATTTACACTTGATTTACACATAAGTACAACACGTAAGTACCTCTCTTTTGTCGTAGTATTTAGGAGGAGTCACCAATCTATTAATTGAGAGTGATTAAAAATTAATTATACTTGAATTTATTTAAACTTAAATTTTATAATAACCTACTATACTTCTTACATAAGCTTATTGTAGACTAATATTAAGAATTCATGATTTTCATATTGAAAATATTTATTCTATTATGCAAACAGTATCTAATATTTATATAATCTCAATATTAAAATTAAGGAATTTAATATTGCTGTCATTTAAATATTATGGCTTGACATCAAAGGTGCCTTTACCTTAAATTAAATTTCCAAGAAATATTTCACTTTCCATAAATACGATATGGCTGCCTCCATATATTTGTGCTTGACGTTATATTGGCTCAGCAATATATAAATCCGACGAAACCTTCGTTACCTGTGACATTTACATTAATTAGTTTGTTTATTATCTGTATTACCGATTCGTAATTAAGTTTATTATTTTGGGTACAAAATAATTTGCTCAAATAGGTATAAGGTGGGTTGATTCATTGCTGCACGTAAGGGAATTAACTAACAAAAGGAAAACATCATTAAGAAAACTTTATATTGATGTATTACTAATTTTGGGATAAAGTACTAAAATATCATTGATCTTAATTATTATCTTTTAAATAATTAATGTAAGAAAGTATATTTTAGTCTATTCTAACATTTATTTATTTATTTCATCACTATTAAATAGTAGGTATAGTAGAAGTATTAAGTATTTAAATTAAAACTAGTATAAAACTTATAATAAATTTAAGAGTAATAGTTGCAAAATTTAACAAAATGTTCACTTTAATTAATTAATGGAAGATGTGATATATATAGGTCGATTGACCATAGCATAATTCAGCATGATTTTTTCTTTCTAGAACCATACTGGCCTATATGGGCATCGGTTCCACATACTATTGTTTATTCAAATATATTTCACAATTATTCATCAACATTCAATAGAATAGTCTGTTGAAATTAGCAATTATAGGGCTATAAATATTATCGGCGCGGCTGCCTTGTTCACAAACATCCCTGATTACTTCATCATGGTGTAGTCTCATTGATACGATGTGTTTTAATTAATATCTAAATAGGTACGCTCTCTGGGGACCGACGGCATGGAGCTCATTTCAAATCCAATCATATTAGCAAACCAATAACTATTGTATCATGCTCATGCCACGGCCGGCGGGTGATTCTCTTGTGTTTACTAATTTTCCATATGGAGCTTTATTTTTGTTACTGTTTGGCAAGCACATTTTCTTCTTACTACTGCGGTTCAGCGGCCCGAAGTGGATCTTGGCCTCCGACATGAGATGACGCCATTTTGTGCGGTCTTGCACCAGTTCTCGCCAGTTGTCAGCTCTGAAGCTCCGTAGGTCTTTTAGAACCTCATCGCTCCAGCAGTAACCTTGGGCGCCCGACTGGTCGACTAGTCTTTTTCTCGTTATTTTTACCATTATCACCTACTACTATGACTACTTGTTTCAGGAATGAAGATTAAAGGACTACTTAAAAGATTAGGAGTCAAACTATCCTCACTAACCTTAGGTCATGGCAATGTATCACTGCCACAAAGTTTGACATTGTTGAGTCAATTGCTCTGGCGTCTTTGTACAATATTTGGAGTGGAAAATAGAAAGTTTATCAAGATATATTCGGGGGCCGGGCACTTTCTCAGCAGTTACAACGCATGAGTTTAAGTTCATGAAGTTAGGATTTATGTCGACAGATTTACGATCCTAGTGCCTTGCTAAGCCCACTGCCGACATTTGGCCACATGTTTATATATCTCACTGATATATCAACTGAATTAAACACCTTAATATATATCAATATATCTCTTTACATCTTATAACTTAGATGGTAGATATAAAAAATAAAATGCCAGCTGCTTTTGTGGAAAAGCTAATTTGATTTATTTATTTCTCTCGGGGCTAGAGTACATGACTACTATAAGGTTTCTGTCTAATAAATTTGCTTTGACTTTCGTGTTGTTGCTTTGCTACTGTCTTAATAGTGTAGCAGACAGGAGTAAAGAAAGTGTAAATAATATGGCGATAGAAGGTATAGAATACTCTTTAAGATCCCATGAAATCCGGCATCAAATGTACTAATGACATGTAATAGGAAAATGTTTGAATCTTTGTTACTCTATTTTTATTAAATTGTTGAACGGAATTGGGTAAAATTTGGTAAATGGATAGAGTAAACCTGGAATACAATAAAGAGAAGCAGGAATACAATAAAAATATTGGTTTCAACATGAAAAACCCCAAAATATTCCAAAAATGTTAACATAGAAATTACTGAAAATATTTTGGTCATTGTCTCCATAATACGGTTTATTCGATCAGCTCATTTCATCGTTATATAAGGGTACTCTGTTAGGTCACTCCATGGTTGACTTTTGGCGTTTTGTATTTATGTATTAGTTCTTCAATCACGGCCTTTTACGATAATAGATGCAATGCCAATCATTGAAATGTGTGAAAAATTAATTTCTTTTTTTTTTTTTTTTGGAAAATTTCATTATCACGAACTTGATGTTTAAATTGATTAATCTAATAACTCTGTGTAGTCAATTCTGCAACCCCATTATTTAGTTCTGTCGCTAACTGCAAAAGCGTGCCACAATGACTAACCGAATTTTCCGCGTCGGCCGCTCGCTTTGCCCTTTGACTTTTTGCGGGCCGAGAATTTTGTATATTGCGTGAGGAAAGGCATAATACATTTCTTGTTACGACCCGCAGTTAATTTAAACAAAGGATTGTATGTAGTAAAGTGTGAATTGTATTATGTTTATTTAGTATATAAAACTTACCAAAATTAAATGTAATTTACATTATTTTATTAATATTTTTAACTTCTAAATTAAATTAACTTCTACATTGACTATTGATTGAAAAATATTAATTTATTTGGCATATTTTTGTTAACTAGTAGCCACTACTTTAATTGTTTTATTCGTTACGTGTGAGACAGTGTCATTAAAAAAAGTATTGCGTTTAAAACAACAACAAAAAAATACTAAACCCAAATATTGTTGATTTAGAGACCTAGGTGCAAACGAAATGGTTTATTCATGAAAATGTAAATGATATCCCGGTTTTTTATTCACGCAAGTGTTACATATGTGGCATCTTCACGTGATAAATAACAATAATTTCATGCTCAGGGATTTGTAATGGCGCCGCAGTGTATTCATAGCTTACCAAATAGTGAATATTTGTTTGTAAATATACTACTGGTTCGCCGCGAACTTAGACCTCGCGTAAATAATAATAATGCGTATATCTCAAAAACGGCTGAACCGATTTTGTTGCGCAACGAACTTAAAAATTCTATGAATAGTTGCTACACGTATTCTTAATATCATCGAAATTAATCTGAATTAATTTCGAACCGTTAACTGTGAACCGTTGACGGTTCCAGAGTTATCGCGGAACAAACATACATACATACAATGTGTTTAGTCCCAACTTGAATTATAGCCCTCGCTCGCTTCACTCGCTCGGTCAAAAATATAAATAAAAATGGACTGAAATATATAAATGAAATAAATAAATCACACAGATTGAGTTAGCCCCAAAGTAAGTTCGACACAATCTGAAAAAGATCATTTTCCATCTTGACCCGACCGGGTATCGAACCCGGGACCTCCGGTGTGACAGACCGGCGTGATGACTGTTAGGCACTGAGGTCGTCAAAAGTCGGTCGTCTGAGTATGTTTAACGCAAAATCTACTTGACCGATTTCGATGAATTTGGTACATGAGCGGATTCTCGGGGCACAGCCATGGTATAGTCAAAATATAGGTATATGATTTTTTTTTAAATTAACCTTTTAGCATGGCAAAGGCCTTCGGCTTTTCGAGCTTTACTTTAGCAGAAGCAAATGAGGGGCGCGTCCCTCATTTGCTTCTGCAAATAAAAATACTAATAACTTAAAGGTGTGACCATGGAATTAATAAATCATAGATACCTGTTATCTAAATATATGACAAAATAAATGACATTCAGTAACATAATAGTTAGACAGAGGGAAATTATAATCTGTCACTACTGACAGACCAAAATTTAACAGATTAAAATTGCCGCGTGAAGTCCGGAACTTCGCTAAACTAAGTTGGTCGTTCTTACCTTTGTAACAGGTGCTGATTTAATCTTTCTAGCGGTAATGCATAAAATATGTCAAGTTTTATTGAAATCTTTATAGAAATTCTCGTTTTATAAGATTTTTTGCTTTTTAACTTTTTGAGGGTTCCGTACCTCAAAAGGCAAAAATGGAACCCTTATAAGATCACTTTGTTGTCCGTCTGTCTATCAAAGTTTTTTTCTCAGAATCGCTTAAAGGTATAAAGTTGAAATTATTATCGAATACTTGGATTCATAGTCTCTTTCAGCAAAAAAAAATCAAAATTATATGACTTATATTTCCGTAAATGTTGCGAATTTTCGCATGTTTTGCGATTTCACACAGCGATCTACTCCTATCCCGTACTTCCCGTTGACCTAAAATAATGAAATTTGGCAAAAGGTCTAACAGTACTTGTACAGGAATAAATCTGAAAATTGTAAATATGTTGTTGGGAGTCTAAAAAAAAAGTGTTACAAACTTATTTTAGGGGTTCGCTGCAGTATAAATCCTAGCGGGACCGAACTGCAAACTTAAGTTTGTTTTTGAAACTCGTTGGTCTCTTAGTTAGAGCTATAATGTAAGATGCTTTGCGTGTACGGAACCCTCAGTGCGCGAGTTTGACTCGCACTTTGCCGTATTTTTATCGACTTTGAAGAGCACTGTTTGAATTTAACATATACTATTAAAAATATATAATCAAAATATTTATTTACCTGATATCTGTTTGACATCATTAGGTTTCTAATACAGTAAATAGAGTTAATGTAGCTATTCGTCAACAATAAATGTATTAAAATAATGTTTATTAAATTTCTCGAAGGTAAAAATAAAAAAAAATAGGTCGACTGTTAGATAATGCTTCTGCATTAAGTCCACCTATTGTGCCATACATTGTGTTTGTACAATAAAGGTTAAATAAAATAAATAAATAAATAAATAAAACAGCGAAAATATATTTCTATACAAAATTGAGCCTCCAATGCGGAGATCTCAATCAAACGTCAAACAAAACAAATTGCAATTAGCAGAAAAGCGAGGAGTAAAAAACATTTCACATGAAACACGAGAACCCTTTTTCTTTGAACGCATAAATCTTTCCGGTTTGAATTCTTCTTCGGCATTAGAGGGTCAGGGAACGCATAAAAATAAATTGTTTTTTTCTTTCTTTCCCATTTAACCCTGCGTACCTGTTGTAGAGGCTGGAGAAACGTTTTGTCTACTCGCCGCTGACACCTCGTCATATTTTACACCGGCAATCAGAATTACTCAGGCGCCGTCGAAATATTACATGTAATTTGCGAGCGCCTCTCCTACATAGCTGTGTTGGTTCAATTCAAGCGTCAAATTTTGCTGTATGTTGGTGGTTTCGAATCATGTTTGTGTTCACGTGTATTGGGATTATTTTTAAGGCGTGTAGCCTTTACAATAATCCAATTTTATGTTTACAATTCGGTATTTACTGACTTTCTTCATTTTGGGCGAGTAGCTATTGTATGGAACAGCTGATTCTTTTTTGAGATTTCAGAGTCGGACCCATACAAAAAATGCAGAATACAGAAAATAGTTGATTTGATCGATACAAGAAGCCAACAAAATCATGTTTGAGTCCGGTATTTATTCTTATAATCTAATTAAATCAAATCAATCTAATCTAATCTGACTTAATCATTTATTCTTATATGTTTATTTTATTTCTTCCTTTATAATTAATAATGTTTACTGCACCCTACATTTTTTCACGTAAATTTCCTTCCTCCCAAAGGTTGTCTGGAAGAAATTGCATTTGCGCTCATTTATATATGTATTTACTTTTGTTACTACTTTGTATTTATTTTCTGTAAATGGTGCAATAAAGTATTGATCTATCTATCTGTATAAAAATAATATTTAAAAATACATTCTCATCATAACACACAAATACGCAGAGAAAATAAAACGACATTTAAATTAATAAAATTGTAATTAAGAGCGAAAGGGTAAAAGAGGCACTCGATTAAATGTCGTAAAACAATGGGAAAAGGCTCTTAATGTAGACGAGAGTGCTCGCGCTGACAGTCCCTTTTATTGATGCACAGATAGGGACTCCCCTATCAAAATTTAAATGCGGTCCATTATGTTGTATACGGACTGTGGGTTCGTAATGAAAATATCCTTTATTTCCCTCTACATCGAATTTTTATAACGTTCGGCCTGATTATTAAACCAGCCTGATTATTCCCTGATTGTGATCACCGCTGTATTCATCGAAGTGGACCTTTTGTTAGTGAGTTTCATTACTTTCCCTCGTAAAAATACAACAAAATCGCAGTCTCGGCGGCTGACGGCCCGGAAATATGGCGCTTTCATAAAATCCGAGGTGTCATTTCCTTTTGAATAGTTCGTTATATCTGCGGTATGAACGTCGTGTACAGACGTCTCAGGTTATTATGAGGGGTCTTCCGTCTTTTTGGCTGCGGCTGCTCGTAAGGTCGCCAGTAAATTTCGTCCTTATCGACAAATGACTGCGCTCGTTATAATGTCATACCGTTTACAATCCACATCCTTCCACGTATGAAAATGCTTTTGTATTCATTTTTCTGCGGAACATACAAATTTAAACTTACTACGTAGAGTAGGGATCTACTAACAATTTGTGAATAAAAGAAGTACAGCACACTTAACAGATAACACAGACGAATAAATTTGTAAAAAGATATTGTTATAGAATAAATGATTCCAACGCGTCAGAATAGTACACACACGCGTATTATAAACGGCAGAATAAAAAAACAAGGTTTTCTTTAAATTCGAAACGTCTAATATGAACAAAAAATCTAAATTTATTGCGCACTCAACATTATTGAATCTCGCTAAAGACATAATTCAACACAACTCGCAATCGTCGACAATGTATTATGTAAACAGGAATCCTCGCATTCAATACTCTTATATCCTATACAAGCGGAAGAATTTATCACGACCCGATAAATAGGCATGTATGAACCCTCTTTGTGGAATGCTTCATATCATATATCATTCGAATGAACCGACCTCTTTGACAAAAGTAGCATCATAAATAAATACATTCCCACTTAGAAAGAACTTATAAGATTTAGTGGCCTATATTTATGTTGAACTAGGCTTTACTTGTGACTTCGTTCGCATTGATGTCCTGAGAACAGTATTTTTATCAGGGATGAACAAACAACTCGGTTACAAAAAAGTACACATAATAGTTATGTGTACTTTTTTGTAACCGTGAATCACAGCGCGAGTATAAAATTTCATGATGATTGGTTGTATGAATAGTTATGGCATACGTAGTTTCATATGTGGGAGACCAATGTTCTAGTGACTGAAATTACGAAGATATCAGTATCTACAATGAGTTAAAATATATAATAAATTTTAAAGATTTTAACTTAAACGTTGATTTATAAAAGTAAATATACTTTATTAATTGACTACCTCAACAGACCAGAGAAACTTAGATACTAAAGATGCCGACACTATCTGATACAATACTGCGACAAACTTGCTTAACCGACTTCCCCACGTAGAACTTTATGCCATTAATAAATTTATAATAGTTTGAAGCAGTTCTTAGTATAATTTATTGAGGTCTTTTTACATTTCCACAATGAGGTGATGAATTGGCTTTGCTCATCCGTCGTCAGGTAAGTATAATATAATTGCTTTCTATAGAATAAATGATATATTTGAATGTGATTTCTAATATTGTGAATGAGTTTATTTTACTAGATTAAAATTATAACTAACTCTAATCCCATTTGTGATTAATGTTGAAAATGCTATTCATCACGAGCGCCATAGGGCTTCACTCCCATTGGAATTTCGAGGTAAAAAGTACCCTATGTGCGATTTCCGGTATTTTTTTACCCGTATAGGTACCAAATTTCATCTAAATCCATTTAGTAGATTTTGCGAGATTGAGTAACAAATAACTAAACTCGCAAAATTTCGCAATATAAATGCGTTAATTAGTAGACGTGCGGTCTTGAGTCGGGAATAATAATGAACTCTTTTATATTCCCGAGATTAAATTCGATTGAGTCCCATAATTGGTAGATTGCGTATAGTGGCCATCAGTAATCCTCGCAAATGATGAGCGAAGTCGGCAAGCAAAAGGCATTAAATCTGTCTGGAACGTTCGATTTGCATTGGGAAAATTGCATTTTCAAGTCGTCGCCGGCGAGGCGCCTGCAAATGTTTGCCAGTACTTACTAAAGATTTGCTTTAGAATTTTCAAGGTATTGGTATGACTATAATGTTTAACCAAGCACACGTTTACATTTTTTGTGTAAGCAAAACTTTAAAAAATTTTTTTATAGGATTCCGTTGCGTCACCCTTATATGATCATTTTGTTGCTCGTCTTTCCGATTGTCCGAGAAAATAGCAAATGTTCGCTACAAGAAGAGAATCAAAACTACATGGGGTACCAACTTCTCGTTGACTTTGAAATTTGTGCAAGAATCATATCCTAATCCTAACTATCCTAATCCTAATCCTACCTAATATTATAAATGCGAAAGTGAGTTTGTTTGTTTATTACCTCTTTACGCTTTATCTACTGAACCAATCTTCCTGAAATTTCGCATACACATAGCAGGAAGTACGGAGAAGGACATAGGGTACCTTTCATCCCAGGAAAAATCACTGTTCCCGTGGGAAATTCACGCGGGCGAAGCCGCGGGCGAAAGCTAGTTCAGGAATAAATCTGAAAACTGTTAATATGTAGTTTACTATCACCAACAAGCCAATTATTAAAAATAAAAAACACGACTGACGAGTTTTTGCTCAATAAGTACATACAAACATATAAGTTATATACATTTTTGATATCGCCTTTTAAAGCCCTTCAATTTGATACCCCACTCGATAAGATTGATCAAATTTTATTTTTTTGGTCTGCTATTTATCGCATATATAACCCGCCATTTTGTTTATATGTTGACGTCATATAGCCTATGTCACTCGGAAGAATGCAAGGAATCTAAAAATACATCTCACATCAAAATCTGTTAAGCCGTTCAGGACTTATGGTGGAATAAAGAAACTTACATACATATATACATACATACATGAACCCTGAAAACATAACACTCCTTTTTTGGTCAGTCGTGTAAAAAGCGAATTTACTACATAATACAAACGTATTATTTGTGCTTGCATGGAATTTATGCAGTTGGATTTTTTATGAACGTAATACATCTATTGTCGCGTCTTGGCAGTTAAATCAACTCGAATGCCGTGACGGAAAATGGTATGATCAATACGATCTGCCTAGCGTCCCATAAAGGCAAATTATTCTTAAATATAAATCGTGTACGAAACCCTCGGTGTGCGAGGAAAATGTTACGTTGAAATATTTAAAACGAACAGGAGCTGGATGAAAAAATCCTAAAGTTTATTTGTAACTCAAAATCAATTTAAAATTAAAATATCAAAATTATCATGACATAAAATATAACGAAACCCGGTATATGCCATGAGAAAGAATCCAACTTTCAGTTACGGGGTTGACATAAAACCTATTTAAATAATTACATAGGTACGAACCTTTTGATAAATAAATTTCAGTAAATTGAAACTGAAAAAGAAAAATATTATTTAAAGAACAGTATTTCGAAATTGACAGATGTAGCTGTAATATCTAAAAAACATAAAATTTTGGAAAAAACATTCAAAATTTTTAGTTAAATTACAATTAAATAATATTATATAAAAAAGGAAAAATCACTTTATCAATAAGGATAAATATGGATTGCTGCTATGAAACAGACGGCTGTGAAGAATACGCTGTAACACCATGTTTAATTACTCCATGCTATCCGCAAAAATGTGCCGAAGAACCGCCTATGTGTTATCCATGCTTGCCTGCCTGTGCGAAAGGCAAAATTATGTACTGCTGCGAAAAACGTGCGCCAAAGGCACCTCCACGAACCCCGATGGATAGAGAAGGATACAGTGAGCCAAACATAGATCGCCATCATGGCTCCCGACAGTGTTGTGGCCGAAATCCGCCGCCAAGGGAACAGATTCCTCCTCAGCGTGATAACAGTTGCTGTCATGGGTGTTGTAAACCAATCAGAACAAAATATGTCATACCATGTTATCGATACGAAGATGGCCGAATAGTAAGTAACATATTTTTAAGATGTTACGTAGGAACATTTTTTATAAGGGTCGGCTTTAGAATAGTCTTTATAAGCAATATTCAATATCCTTTAACAGCTACTGCCTTAAAACCGATTTTGGGAAAAGCTCTAAGAAATATCCAATGAGTTCTGAATCTATGGGTTTCCTGAAACCAATACTATGCCTTACTGTATTAATTGGTCATTGGTTTCAGGAACGATATGTTCCGACACGTCACGGTAGGCTGCCGATGACTGCGTACCGCCGAAACGGGATGCAGGACCAAATTCATGGCTATAGAGGGGCGATCCGATACCTTTGCGCGTCAGACACTGCGCCCGATAGAGGGTGTTGCGTACACACCGTAGTCGAGCCAATGAGAAAAATTTACCCTAAAATAACACAAGAAATGCAGCCTATTAAAAAAAAGAAAGACAAAAAATGAAAATTGAGGGTCTTTAAATTATGTATTAATGTTGTCTCAATAAGCAATGAAAAAGATAAACTTCCCCAGGTTAATCCTCTTCCATCATCGGCATTAAAAAGAAATGGACTACAAGATCAAAAATTTGTAGAAAGTTGTGGCATTTCGTACATTAGAAAATGTTGGCACCAGGCAATTTGGAGTGATGAACCAATTGCGATACCTGTCAGACCCATCAAGAAAGTGTCTGCCATTAAAAAAAGATTCTGATGTTCATTCATACTCTGATACATTTAACTTACAAATAAGGCAGTGAGTAGCTATTATGTTTAGTCATACACTTTACATATTAAGTACATATTTTCAAAACGATATAGCTACGATAACGTGCTGGTTACTGAAATAACATTTTTCCCTATTGACATAAACTGACAGGGACAATAATCTAAATTTTGATAGGAAACCGTTTTAATCCAAATTAATACAAATGTTTGCTGTCTGAGTGGATGATTAAAGAAAGGTCTGATCGGTTGCAGGTACGCAAGCTACCCGTGAGTGCGTTCAAGCGTAACGGTATGCAGGATCAGGAGCATTCAAAACTACTTGGCACTACAAATTTCCTGACTAGATGCCGTGACGTGTCGATAGAATGCGATGTCTGTACTAACCCCGTCAAAGTAGCCGATCCTGCCAAAGTTCCGCCGTGTGAAGCAAAGCACTTTCTTGGTTGTAGAATGCTAAAAAAGAAACCCATTGAAGTATCACTCGAAGATATTTTGGATGACTAATGCACTTAAAAATAAACCATACTATGACAATGATAGACTGTGAGAATAATAATTTCCATACCTACCCATTTAGGTATTCCTAAATACTTGAGATGAGGTGTGTTGATATTGTTGTATTATTCCTATTTAGGTAGTTATGCTTTTATTATTTTAGTTTTACCTACTATATAGTTACCATATTCTAGCGTGAATTCTAACTAATGGACTAAGAAGAAGTGAACAACAAATAGTACCGTTGATAGAGGCGTTTAATCGATTATAGAATAGTAGTATTAAATTACGTAATATGACATAGAATGTGTACTTGGTTCCAGCGCAACCAGCCCACCGTGTTGATGCGCCGCGCCTGCGAAGTGGCAGTGGGGTCGCGCCCGCGCCGAAAACCCTTCGTCGAGTCGTGCTACACTGCCACCGCTGACAAGCAGATCCACCGCTACCACAGCGAAGATGAACGGGTATTTTGTTAAGAATAGTTTACCGGTACAGTGATTAGGTCACAAAACTATATTTTTAGTTTGCGTTGTGCATGGTTGCTGTCGTATCAACATTCTCTTCTTCTTCTTCTCTCAGCCGAAAGACGTCCACTGCTGGACAAAGGCCTCCCCCAAGGATTTCCACAACGACCGGTCCTGCGCTGCCCGCATCCATGCGCGTCCCGCGACCTTCACCAGGTCGTCGGTCCACCGAGTGGGAGGCCTGCCAACACTACGTTTTCCGGTTCGTGGTCGCCACTCGAGAACTTTTCTGCCCCAACGGCTATCTGTTCTGCGAACTATGTGCCCCGCCCACTGCCACTTAAGTTTGGCGATTCTGCGGGCTATATCGGTTACTTTAGTTCTCCTACGGATCTCCTCATTTCTGATTCGATCACGCAGGGAAACTCCGAGCATAGCGCGCTCCATCGCCCTTTGGGTGACCTTGAGCCTTCTTATGAGGCCCATAGTAAGCGACCACGTCTCTGTTCCGTATGTCATCACTGGCAACACACACTGGTCAAAGACCTTAGTCTTGAGACACTGCGGTATTTTGGACGAGAAGATATCGCGAAGCTTCCCGAACGCTGCCCAGCCGAGTTGGATTCGACGGTTGACCTCTTTCTCGAAGTTGGACTTACCTAACTGAACTGTTTGTCCCAGGTATACGTAATTGTCAACAACTTCGAGTGTAGAGTCTCCAACCTTTAGAGGAGTGGGTGCGACACGGATATTAGACATGATTTTCGTCTTATCCATGTTCATTTTTAGACCCACTTGTTGAGAGGCTCTACAGAGCTCTACGTATCAACATACTCGTATCTATTGTTGATAGGATCTGTCAGGTACATAATGTAGTTTCGCAAATTAATAAAATATTAATGTGACTTGTATATCTAATTAATATGTATACTACTATACATTATTTAGGTACACAGAATTCCGAAAATTTAAAAGTATTTACTTTTATGGAAATATAAACGGAACAAAAACGGAAATAATGTTAAAAGCAAAAATTAATTCCCATATATTTTTTTGGTAAGTCTCTTATTTATTTAACATCACACGGGAGAGCATCTATCTTTAATTCAATGAAAATGCATTTGCACGTTTATTTTTACTTTGGCTTAATAAGATAAAAACGTTCATTTGCTTGAAAAAAAAGTTGCAAATAATCAATGCCATTTTATGAAAATTAATATTCTCTCGGAGGTCGGAAAACCGTCACCTGAATTGATTCCCAACGCAATATCCTTTCCGAAGCCAAAGCAAAAAGCCGAATAAATGCCGGGGACGGGAAAGAGAAATTCAATTTCATTTCAAAGTCTGCTCGGAACTAGAAAAATATTTTTTTAGAAACTTAAAAACAAATCGAAAAATGCTGTTATTCACCTAAAAAGTTTACTAATGTACTTAAACTAGAAATTGCCCAGGTTCTTATCAAATGTGTCGAGAAAATATTAAGAAAATTTTGAGCACTTTTACATAAGCACGTTACATAGCTATTACAAAAGCAAAATTCATCTCGAAATGTGATATTCGTGAGAAATCTAAATCTGGCGTTATGTTTGACTTGTTTCTTTGAAATGAAAATGAATCAAGGATCGTGTTATCCGACGAATTAGAATTTTAATTGAACCGTAGCAGGCGTTTGCGAGCAAATTACGTAAGATTAGATGTTATTTGGGGGCTTCTCGGTATGTTTTTAGCATCGATCGCGTCGCCTGGACCGCAATGTTTATTCGCCGAACGCTGCGAGGGTTCAGATGGGGATTTATTTCTAACTGCGGCTCAAGATACGGCCCTTCGTGATTGGGCCTTATAATCCGACGGCTTGTACTGCCGCCTCCGTACACAACGCACCGCTGACCTTTTCTTGATCTCGTCAAACAGTTTACTGTTATTTTCAATAGATAGAACATTTTGCGACTAGAGGACATTTTGCGATAGGGACATTCTGCGACGAAGCATCAAAAAACCCGCCTACGCTTGCTGTTCACATTTAAATTGTCTTCTAATTGATTCGTCTACCTCGCTTTAGAAATAACATTTTCAATTAGATTGGATTTAAACTTTTCTGTTACTCTCTGACTTCCTAAGCTTTAGTAATTAACAGAAAGCGGAGTATTGCTGGAAACACGAAACTTTCCGGATAGGAATTCTGTCTAACGATTCCTGTTTTTTACCTGCGGAGTTAATTAATTTACGGGAGTCGAGTTGAGAAACTTACCTGCTTATGCAAATAAGGGGATTGCTGTCGCCTACTTAGAACGATTTTTGCAAAGTTTAGCGCTAATAAGAGGTTTTTTATGCTGAATAAATAATCTTAACTTGCTATTACTTGTTGTATTTAAATTGGATGAAGTATTAACTACGTTTTCTACATGAGGTCAATGAGAGACCTAAGTCAATGGGCTTTTATCCAGGTTCTGCCCATTTTTATAGACATTCTAAACTTTAAAAGCAGGAAGGGACAACTCTATTTATTAATTTATTTTCTCTTTAAAATAGCATACCTAAGTTAAACTTAGAATATCCAGTTTGAATGTTTTCCATTATTTGCAGGGCAATTGTTGTTTCCATTACGAGATGAAGGATTGTAATAAAGGAATCGAAGAAGGTGGCATACCGCAATGCGTGTCCTGTCCTGAATGCCAATATACTGACTGCGTGAAAGCCAAAGTGATCCGTTCTAATAATAATTCATGTTGTTATTATGTTAACTAAATTTATTGTATTCGTTTATAATTTATAGATGTATGTAACATTGTCCTGAACAATTTTGCGGCTATATTAAAGTTTTTTTTTTATATTTTGTTTTTATTTTTCTTTCACAACTAGAGTTTATACAGGGTGTCCCAGAAGTCGACGTCAAGCCGTAATCAGGTGATACGCCTTATCATAATAGTTATTTTACAAATTATTTGCATTTTTGTTAATTGGAAAAAAATGCACACCTGTGATGATTTTGACCTCCTGTTCCTACAAATCTTTACTTTTTTCCAATTTTATCTTATGTTATCCTTAATAGTGCTTCTGTAAGGAACCTGTAATCTTAAATTCTAAGGCAACTGCTCCAGTTTGGTAAAGGATTTCACTTTTTCCCGAACCAAGAATTCAAAATTAATACTTTACCCAACTTGTACTGACTGTACTGAAAAAAAAAATGTACTACGTTAGTTTGGCAAGTAACTTCAAAAGATGGCGCATTCAATACGGCTTCTAAAGTGGTATAACACTTACATTATTTCTTAGATTGGCCAAAAAAAATTTTGTAAGGAAAGTCAGTCTCAGTTTAATAATTGTTAAACTTAAAACGAGACTGAGTTTCCATCTACCTTTTTTTAAATTATTTTTTTTTACAAAAGATGTTCAAACTACCGTCCTTCAGCCGCAATACAAGAATCTTCTTAAAAAAGATCGGGATATCACACGGGCGATCCTTCGTTATTTACGAATTCTGCTTCCTTAAAGTGGGGTCTGGCGAATACGTCGACTGTAGCTAGAGTTTACAGCACACCGATTATCACGAGACCGCCTTTAAGCCGCAAGAGTCTGCAGCACGCGACTACACTGAGTTGTAGTGATAATGTGTGTGATATATCTGTCTCTTTTTAGCACAGCATTTAGTGCATATGAAGAAAGAGTACATCCAATATGTCAACAGTTCAACTTATAGCGGCGTTAATCAAAGTGCTGCAGGGTGCTGTCGAGTGTAGCTGGTCGCTGCGACCGGCGGCACCTTGCAGCACCTTGCAGCACCTTGATAGACGCCGGCTTAGGGATGTATGCAAACACGAAAACAAAACATCGATATATCGATATTTTGTCTTTCTTGGCAGGTACTTACAAACTAGGGACAACCCGTCTGTCTGCTCGCGATAAACTCAAAAACTACTGAACAGATGTTTATGCGGTTTATACTAATGGACTGGGTGGGTCATGTCATAATAAAGGAAAGCTTTGATGTACAATTTTCTCGGGCAAAGCCGTGGGTATAAGCTAGTCGATATATAAATATGTAATTCTATTGCGTTGCATTAAAATGATTTTCTAAAAACCGCATCAAAATCGGTACAGCCAAACGCCAGATAATCGCGGACAAATATACATACAAAAATCCAGATCAAACTGAGAACCTCCTTTTTTTGAAGTCGGTTAAAAGTGGCATTTTTAATAATGTTTTTGGTTTTTTATAAGATGTTGTGTATACGTTTATCTTTGTATAGTAAAGTATTTAAAGTATATTTTATAGATTTTCTAAGGTTTCTAGATTGATGGAAATACACTCCTTGAAACTACTACAAAAACAAATTTTACCTACCAAAAAATAAAATAAAAGCTTCTATATAACTAATAATAAACATCGATGTTTTACTACACCCCTAAGTCTCGGTATAGTTAACGGAGGCCGCAGGTCGCAGCGGCTAATGCCGTCTGCTGCTAGCTTAAGGGGATGTAATCCATGATTACCTAATATTTTATTTCATCGTATTGTTTGGTTTATTATTTTATTTAGGTGAAGTTTATATCACTGATTACAAAATAACACATTAATTTGTTTTTAAAACTGGTATTGCCTTTTGCAACACACTAATCGTTATTATTATGGATTCTTAGCCATTACCATCTCTCTCTTTAGTCGTATTTCCTCATGACTGAGGGTTGTGGTCATTATATGGAATGAAACACACACAACGACTCTCTTTGCAATTTTAATGGAGTGGTTTGCCATTGCCTTCTCCATTTCACATACTAGCTGATTATCATCAACCAGAGTGCAGGTTTCCTCACGATGTTTTCCTTCACCGGAAGCAAGTGGTGGTCGATGAAAACTAACATGAGTCAGATTGGTATACAAAGCCATGTAGCCCGGGCAGGATTCGAACCTGGGATTTTGCATCCACAGGCGGGCGCCCCACCACCGTTTCAGCCATTACCATAAGTATTAAAAAATAGAATACTATTAGCCTGATGCGATTACCACCAGTAATTATTGTTTAAATCAAATATCACCTAATTTCTTTCGATATTTTTAACTTTGCACGCATTCCAGATGATTTAAAAAAAGGCTTCAAAATAAATCAGAAATAATCCAAAACGCGACGCCTTAAGTTTGCGACAGTCTGCGTTCCTTTGTAGAAAGCCGCTTCTCGTAATAACTTTTTTGTGAATTTATTTTTTGTGGAGTTGTTGTGACAATATGTCTATCTCTTTTTAGCTCTTTTAAGACGAAAGAGTGCAACCAATTTGTTAACAGTTTGACTTAAAATCTGTCGAGAATCCATGGAAGTAATAAGTACCTTTGTACAACTGGAAGGTTTACTTCAAAATCCGTGACAAACAAAAATGAACTTAATGTTGAAGTCAATAGTACTGTTTTTAAAATAATCATAGTTAAAATAAAAAACGTGCCCGAAAGAGAATCACTTTCCCGTCATTGTGTCCCTTTCACTCAGTTGCTATGTTAAGAATTTACTTCTATTTAGTAGAAAACGTTTACAATGAATCAATGGAAATTCGTTGTGTAAGTATTTCTTATTTATTTACTAGATACCATCTAGATACAACTATTACTTGAAATCATATTCATTAGGCAACATATTGGAAGAAATCTATACATATAATAAAACAGTAAAAATATTTTGTATGTACATGCAGTATTTTTTACGGAAATAGATAGAGGGACACTTAAAAAGAATAATAGAAAGCTAAATTTTATTTTTAAATTTTTTATATGTCTGTCTTTGTATGTATGTACGCGTTTCACGCAAAAACTACTGGACGGATTTGAATGAAACTTTTTTTGTTGTATAGCTGCCTGGCAACATATAGGCTATAATTAATTTTGAAAACTGGAACACCTGATGAAGAACCTTAACAGAACAGCTAAACTATAAGAAATATGGAAATGGTACCTTTGCAAAAGTTTATCAATCTGACGAGTATTTTCTATTGACGTATAAAAATCGAAGATCAGGATCATCTGATGAAGAATTTCAAGAGACCAGCTACACTATTACATATATGGAAATGGCGCCTTATCAAAAGTCGTTCAACCTGATGAGCATTTTCTACTGACGTATAAAAATTGAAGATTATGGAACATGTGATGAAGAACTCCAAAAGACCAGCTACTCTATAAAATAAATGGAAATGGGGCCTTAGCAAATGTCGTTCAACCTAATGAGCATTTTCTACTTACGTATAAATAGCCAGGACACGGGATAAGACAAAGAGGGACTCGGGGTGGGAGTGGTGGTACACGGGAAATTGTAGATAACGAGCAGATGAAGATCGTTTATTGAATGAAATATCATTTTTGATTCATTTTAACACCGTGACTGTACTACGAGTACCTTATATAATTGGATAACCAGAGATCTGAAATTTTGAGTAGGTACTGGAGTTTAGGTTACTACAGTTGCGAACACAAAAAGATTTTTCATCTAAGCGAAACTCACGCGGGCGAAGTCGCGGGCAACAGCTAGTTAATTAATAACGCCTTTAGTCCACCCGCGTGTTCGCATACGGCAACGAAACTTCAAAAAACTTGTCAGTTGGATGAGAGCGTTTCGTATATGCTGTGTCTCGTTCAAACTAAGCGAGATTAGTATAGTTGCATCCTTATCAGTACGTTCGCACGTAGCTGCGAAGTAGCTGTTACAATGACGACGTAAGCGATTCGCTAATGTCATGTTTCGCTTCGCAATGCGTCATGTAATCAAAAATCAATGCGATGCGACGTGCAAAAATATACACCAATATATTAAAATATAAATTCTTGATTTCATTCTACAAAACATGCCATATAAAAACCGGCAGTGTATCGCAGACGTTTCGCAATCGCAAGCGTTTCGCAGCGAATCGCTTTCACATGCAAACGCGTCGGTGTACTAAGGGCGTAATAGCATGAAAAACTTTTTAGTTATGGAAATAGTAAATATTTGCAATACACTAGCAACACAAATTAGACAAAATGGCTGCTTTTTTTCTGTAGCGCGTGAATTTAATTGTTTTTAATAATAATTATTATAGGAGTTTGAGAATGGTTAATAAATGTTGTGCTATTAGAGGTTGCAATAAAGAAATCATACCCAGGTTGTGGGATTTCCTTCCACGGGTAAGTTTTCATTTCTGGTAGTAGGGTGACTACATAATAATTATAAAGAAAATAAATGTATCCTAACAAAGATTTTTTTTTCAGATTACCGCAAATATACAATTCAGAAAAAAATGGATTGGGATGATTCGTGCGAAATTAACTAATAACTCGTAATATGTAGCTTACATTTCCAATCTGAGGATTACCGGGCGGATTATTAAACTAGCTTTACGCTGCTGCAAGAAGAGAAGTATTGGGCTCAGACGCCCTATCTGAGGATGATCTGAGCGACATAACAATAGGGCAGTTATTAAAATCCTGCAAAGTAACAATGTAGATTCAGTGGGTCGCCACCAACGTGAGTTACCAGGTGACTCAAAACCCTATACATACGGGTCTCGGGGAATTGGGTGAAATGGTCCCGGCATGAGTGGACTGATCACCCGTCTGGAGCTTGCGCTGGCGTCCCCAATAAGTAAATAAAATAAACAATAACGTTTAAGTAATTAAATAAATCGTTTTTTTAACTTGAGTATTATTTTACTTAGTTTATAAATAGTACTCTATTTTATTGAACCTATGGAATAGCTACATATTTTTCTAGTAGCGTAATTGTAGGGGCGTAAGAGCGCAAACGAGCGTAATTTTGACTCACACACAACTCACGAAAGTAGGCTCAATTGCCTTTACACTGACTCATGACATGTGACATGTGGTTCACTGGTCCTAAGAATTTTGTTTAACATGGTCACTCTCGTCAGAAAGGGACGCGCCACGATTTCGAGCCTCTCTTTCGGCTCGCTTTTCTAGTCTCAGTGAACCTTCCAGTTGTACAAAGTACTTACTACTTCCATGCGAGAATCCGAGACGCCGCAAAGCCACTCCGCACTCGCCGCTCTTTCCCCTCAACGTTACGCTGATATCGACGTTACAAGAGACCATTCTCAACGGTTTTCATACAATTTTGTGTCCTACGTGACGTGTAGCCGTCGCTGCGTAAACGCGAGAACGCGGCATTAATTCTCTCCCGAAGCGAAGCTCATCTACACTTTCAATTGGCTTAAAATAAATCTTTTCTTTCACTGTTCCCCAGTAAAAAAAATTTTTTTTTGCCCAATCTAAGAAATAATGTAGTAAGGGTTATACCACTTTAGAATCCGTATTAAATACATCATCTTTTAAAGTTAATTGCCAAACTAACGTAGTACATTTTTATTCAGTACAGTCAGAAAGTTGGGTAAAGTATTAATTTTGAATTCTTGGTTCGGGAAAAAGTGAAATCCTTTACCAAACTGGAGCAGTTGGCTTAGAATTTAAGATTACAGGTTACAGAAGCACTATTTAGGATAACATAAGATTTATTAAATTGGAAAAAAGTAAAGATTTGGAGGAACAGGAGGTCAATAATCATCACAGGGTGTACATTTTTTTCCAATTAACAAAAATGCAAATAATTTGTAAAATACACGACCTAATTTTTATTTTTTTATTTTTCTAATAACTATTATGATAAGGCGCATCACCTGATTATGGCTTGACGTAGACTTCTGGGACATCCTGTATAGTATTTGGCCCCACACCCAAGCAGGAAATTATGTTGGGAAAAAATCATGAGCATATTTCTGTTTCAGCTGTCGATTGTGTAAAGGCTATGCAAAATGTCGAGTAAATGTGTACGATCACGTTTACTTAACGCGATTTGGGCGCACTTCTCCACTTTAAATGCTGTAAACATCGTAAAATTATCAGTTGAATAGCTAAATAGTCGAAAGAGTATTGAGTAATTGCAATACGAATATTAGTAGGTAATATTAAAAGTCATGAGGTTGCTATTATTCCACACATTAGTTTTTTTCCAAGTCGTTAGAACATCTTTTCTTATTTATTATGAAATAGCAATCCGGTTGTTATTCTTTTGACTATTTTATTATGTACTTATACGTTAATGTCAACCAAAGCAGCCGGGCTAATGCAAAACAGTTTATTTTGTTTTTAAAAATTGTGTGTTTTCTACAAGGAAAGAAATATTATTTTCAAGTATTCAATGTAATTATGTAACCGATTCTAGTACGCTTCGAGGGCTTAGTTTCATGGGGAATAAAATTTATCGTTATACATTTCGGTTAAAATTTTCATGGGCCGCTTGATTTCTTAGTAAATAATGAATCACAAATAATATTATTTTAACATTAAAAATTGATTCCGCCATTACAGCAACTAAATTATCATCACAAAGCATTCATTCAGCTTTTTAGCCAAGATAATAGAAAATAAGTTTCCATGTTACGACTTTTAGTTAACACGTTATCATCACAAAGCATTTTCTTAACTTTTAGACCGAAATATAGTTATTTTAAGTTTCTAATTTACGTCTTTTAGTAACTATATGAAAATAACGAAGTGTCATTCAGCTATTTTGCCGATTTATAGTAAGGAGATTTCCACTTTACGACTTCTAAAAGTGCCATTTTCATTTTGAATTTGGGTTCCTTAGTGCAAGATGTTAATCATAATATAAGAACAATATGGCCGGTATTTATAAACCAAGCTCAAGACAGCTGTCAAGTGCGAACTCAACCGATTCGCACTCAAGTTATGTTAATGCACTTAAGATCGTCTCTAATTAATAAACCTATATCAACGGCGTATTACTTGAGATCTCAGAACACACACAACTTCAAACTGACAAGCTGAGAATTTTGACATGACGTACGGTGACAAACCATAGACTTAGTAAAAAATAATAGACCCGGCTTTACAATCTTTATCCAAACAGTATTTATGCGGCCGGTTTTCATGTTTTGTTAAGTACTTTGTGCCCTGCATACCTAAACCCGGCGCAGACAAAGGATTTGGCACAAAGTACTAAAAATAGTGACAAAACATGGAAACCGGCCGCTTAACTACTGTTTGGATATAGATTGTTAAGCCGGGTCTATTATTTTTTACTGAGTCTGGTCTAACTACTGTCACAAGTCACTCTCAAGTCATGGTTGTACTGTCATGCTCTTGAGTAGCATCTTGAGTGCTGATATTTGTTTATTAATACGACTTCACTCGGCTGATACGCGGAACTCAAGCGAGAACTCAAGTAAGATTTATAAATTAGCACCGCGACTCAAGTGCGCTTTCAAGATCGAGCTAAGCTTTGAGTGTCATTTATCAATACGGAAGTATACCTACCACCTAGATGCAATAAGATACATTA
Organism: Ephestia elutella; assembly: GCA_018467065.1. Lineage (NCBI taxonomy): Eukaryota > Metazoa > Arthropoda > Insecta > Lepidoptera > Pyralidae > Ephestia > Ephestia elutella. The sequence continues at coordinate 8,741,347 of CM031568.1, read as the reverse complement.
TGAACCTAAGTACCTACATTGAATTTAGTCTAGTGATTTGTAGTGATATTATATATATATATATATGTATAGCCTTTGATAAGAAAAATATACATAAGTATAGGTAACATACAATACTTGTATTTTCTGTCGTAGGTGTCAATAACATGGTGGCACATTTGGATATAGATAAATTCATACCAAAACATAGAGCTAGCAAAAAAATTTTATGATTTTTTTTTCTATGTCTATGTACCAAAATATGACCTTAGCAGCTAAAAGAATCGAAATGGCCTTGGAAGGAAACACATTTTATAATAATGCAAAAATGCTATGCTTGTCGCACTGTTCCTAATAATTACGCTGCTGGTTAATGAGGGATTTTCCGAGATCCAAATTAAAAAAAACAAATAGTTCCAGATGACTTCATAGCTGGCGCTTAAGTAAAGGCGAGAAAAAAAGTTCCATACAAAAAGCAAGAATTCACGGGATTGGCATTTAAAAAAAATAAAACTTAGTAAAAAAACATCTAAAAAGTATCAATATTGTCATTTGTACAACTGTCAAACTGTTAGGTGATTTTTTCATGGAAGTAATAAGTACCTTTGTACAACTGGAAGGTTTACTTCAAAATCCGTGACAAACAAAAATGAACTTAATGTTGAAGACAATAGTACTGTTTTTAAAATAATCATAGTTAAAATAAAAAACGTGCCCGAAAGAGAATCACTTTCCCGTCATTGTGTCCCTTTCACTCAGTTGCTATGTTAAGAATTTACTTCTATTTAGTAGAAAACGTTTACAATGAATCAATGGAAATTCGTTGTGTAAGTATTTCTTATTTATTTACTAGGATACCATCTAGATACAACTATTACTTGAAATCATATTCATTAGGCAACATATTGGAAGAAATCTATAGGTACATACAATAAAACATACATATAATAAAACAGTAAAAATATTTTGTCTGTACATGCAGTATTTTTTACTGAAATAGATAGAGGGACACTTAAAAAGATTAATAGAAGGCAAAAAAAATTTTTTTTGAATTATCTGTCTGTCTTTCTGTCTGTCTGTCTGTCTGTCTGTATGTATGTACGCGTTTCACGCAAAAACTACTGGACGGATTTGTATGAAACTTTTTTTGTTGTATAGCTGCCTGGCAACATATGGGCTATAATTAATTTTGAAAACTGGAACACCTGATGAAGAACCTTAACAGAACAGCTAAACTATAAGAAATATGGAAATGGTACCTTTGCAAAAGTTTATCAGTCTGACGAGCATTTTCTATTGACGTATAAAAATTGAAGATCAGGATCATCTGATGAAGAATTCCAAGAGACCAGCTACACTATTACATATATGGAAATGGCGCCTTATCAAAAGTCGTTCAACCTGATGAGCATTTTCTACTGACGTATAAAAATTGAAGATTATGGAACATGTGATGAAGAACTTCAAAAGACCAGCTACTCTATAAAATAAATGGAAATGGGGCCTTAGTAAATGTCGTTCAACCTAATGAGCATTTTCTACTGACGTATAAATAGCCAGGACACGGGATAAGACAAAGATACTCGGGGTGGGAGTGGTGGTACACGGGAAATTGTAGATAACGAGCAGATGAAGATCGTTTATTGAATGAAATATCACTTTTGATTCATTTTAACACTGTAACTGTACTACGAGTACCTAATATAATTGGAAAACCAGAGATCTGAAATTTTGAGTAGGTACTGGAGTTTAGGTTACTACAGTTTGGAACACAAAAAGATTTTTCATCTAAGCGAAACTCACGCGGGCGGAGCCGCGGGCAACAGCTAGTTAATTAATAACGCCTTTAGTCCACCCACGCGTTTGCATACGGCAACGAAACTTGTCAGTTGGATGAGAGCGTTTCGTATATGCTGTGTCTCGTTCAAACTAAGCGAGATTAGTATAGTTGCATCCTTATCAGTACGTTCGCACGTAGCTGCGAAGTAGCTGTTACAATGACGACGTAGGCGATTCGCTAATGTCATGTTTCGCGTCGCAATGCGTCATGTAATCAGAAATCAATGCGATGCGACGTGCAAAAATATACACCAATATATTAAAATATAAATTCTTGATTTCATTCTACAAAACATGCCATATAAAAACCGGCAGTGTATCGCAGACGTTTCGCAATCGCAAGCGTTTCGCAGCGAATCGCTTTCGCATGCGAACGCGTCGGTGTACTAAGGGCGTAATAGCATGAAAAACTTTCTAGTTATGGAAATAGTAAATATTTGCAATACACTAGCAACACAAATTAAACAAAATGGCTGCTTTTTTCTGCAGCGAGTGAATTTAATTGTTTTTAATAATTATTATTATTGGAGTTTGAGAATGGTTAATAAATGTTGTGCTATTAGAGGTTGCAATAAAGAAATCATACCCAGGTTGTGGGATTTCCTTCCACGGGTAAGTTTTCATTTCTGGTAGTAGGGTGACTACATAATAATTATAAAGAAAATAAATGTATCCTAACAAAGATTTTTTTTCAGATTACCGCAAATATAGAATTAAGAAAAAAATGGATTGGGATGATTCGTGGGAAATTAACTAATAACTCGTAATATGTAGCTTACATTTCCAACCTGAGGATTACCGGGCGGATTATTAAACTAGCTTTACGCTGCTGCAAGAAGAGAAGTATTGGGCTCAGACGCCCTATCTGAGGATGATCTGAGCGACATAACAATAGGGCAGTTATTAAAATCCTGCAAAGTAACAGGTAGATTCAGTGGGTCGCCACCAACCTGAGTTACCAGGTGACTCAAAACCCTATACATACGGGTCTCGGGGAATTGGGTGAAATGGTCCCGGCATGAGTGGACTGATCATCCGTCTGGAGCTTGCGCTGGCGTCCCCAATAAGTTAATAACATAAACAATAACGTTTAAGTAATTAAATAAATCGTTTTTTTAACTTGAGTATTATTTTACTTAGTTTATAAATAGCAATATATTTTATTTAACATTTGAACCTATGGAATAGCTACATATTTTTCTAGTAGCGTAATGGTAGATGCGTAAGAGCGCAAACGAGCGTAATTTTGACTCACACACAACTCACGAAAGTAGGCTCATTGTCTTCACACTGACTCATGACATGTGACATGTGGTTCACTGGTCCTAAAAATTTTGTTTAATATGGTCACCCTCGTCAGAAAGGGACGCGCCACGATTTCGAGCCTCTCTTTCGGCTCGCTTTTCTAGTCTCAGTGAACCTTCCAGTTGTACAAAGTACTTACTACTTCCATGGATTTTTTTTCTGCCTCTGGTTGACAAGAAAAAGCGCACCATATAGGTTCAGCCATTATTACGACTCAGATGAGCGAACTTGTTTGCTATCGGTATTTATTGCAAAAATAAAACGCTGATCGCAAATTACCCTTACCTACCCATGGCAAATGTACGTATAATTTTTTAACCTGATAGCAAATTTACTGTCAATGTATGGAGATTTCAAATTGATGGCAAATCTTCGCGATGGCAAACGTTTGGCTCCGTTTTGTCTCCGTTTGTCAGGGTAACCACGAAGTTTTTTTTACTCATGCAGTAGGGTGTTACTATAATCTCTATAACGATTCTTTTATAAATCTAATAAAAGAATCGTAATTTTCTGAATTGTAGATAAAGAAATTTATTTCTGTATTCAGTCAGCAGTCAGCACCTATGATTGAGGGCCATGGAAGTAATAAGTACTTAGTGCGTAAGTTAGACATGTTAAGGGCAGACATCTGTTAGATATTAGGTACAGACATGTCAAGAAGTGAAGTCAGAATTTCTCATACTAATTGAATAAAGAAGTGTTTGCACTTAAGACCTTATGATTGTGTGTTGTTTGTAAAACGCCTATGTGTCTGTGCAATGTCAACCGACCGAATACGATGTTTCCATAGAAGTAGGAAGGCTGGCGCGGCGAGTCGGCGAGCGCTCCATACTTTTATGGATGTTTCCGTATCGTTCATAGTATGTCTATGAAATCCTTGCTTCTTCTAACTTTATGATATCGTTACTTCGTATGGGTGGACAGTATGGAGCAGCTATGAAAATGAATATTTGACGGCGAATGAAAAAAAAGACAGACGCAAATTTATCACTTTAACCGAGTACTCGTTTTAGTTGAACGCATTTGTTAGTGATACTAAGTATTTGTGGAATATTACTTTACCAACACTTGCCAATATAGGCCATTATAAGTATTATGGAGACTAAGGCGAATATACTCGGATTTACTTTGCATGATAGTGGTTGCAAAATAGTCTCAATTTCTATTGAAAGGAACTGGATTAAGTGTGAATATTTTTAAACAAATAAATAGTTGTGATGTGAAATATTACACATAGTAAATGTGTGATATTTTGTTATTAATTCAAACATAAAATGATAATATAATATTAATGTATTGTATTGATATATTTTTCTTCAAGATTTTGCTTTGCATAAGTGATAGTTTTGAAATTAAATATAAACTAAATACCAAAATAAAAAAAAAAACAAACTTTCTTTATTTCTTACAACAATACATCAATACTAGAGGTTGAGGTTTTCTTTTAAGCAAAGAAAGATGCTTGTGTTAGAAAACCTCGCTCTTCTATAAAATCATTACTATTACATAACACAATATCAACAAGAACTTAATTAGATATAAATGTAAATTTAGAATTAAGAGTGACATCCGAGTACAGATCAGCCTTACGAACAAAGTCTTGGGTTTAGTGGCCACTAATAAGTTAGAGGCCACCACTGATAGCAAACAATTTTTCTTCGTTATTGGACCGGTGTACCAAGTCTTCTATCTCATCATAAGTTTTAGATTTCAACCAGTCGGCAACAGTACTTTTACAGAAGTATGATTTTTGTGCATATATGCTTAACTCCCTATTAATTACATTATACAAATGAGATGATTGATTTGCAAACTGTCTCTTAGCAGACACAGACTTGACTTTAGCCACAGGCGCAACATTCCTTCTCCTCCGCCTACCAGATAACCTAGCGGGATTGTAAGGAAGTAATTTATGTTTTTTTAATACTGTGAGAAGAATGTACAGCTTTCTGATGGTTAAAACGTGAGCTTCTTTATATAACGTGTCTGTAGGAAATCGGAATGGTTTAAAGAGCATAACCTTCAACAGTGATCTTTGGGCTCTTTCCAGTTCCAAGAACTTAGTTTTTATAGCTCCACCCCATATTATTAGGCAGTAGGACAAAATTGACTGCGCAAGAGAAATATATACCTGTTTTAATATTTGTTTGGAAGTAACATGGCGTAAATTCTTAAAAGTCCAGATTAATTTACGTGTTCTATTCATAATAAGCTCAATATGCATAAACCAAGATAGTCTCTGATCCAACATAACACCAAGATATTTTACATTCCGTACTTTTTCAATAGTAGTACACAAGCACTCAGAATTGGTAGGGTTATCACAGGTATGGATTTTTATTTTGTATTCAGCTGAGGGTTGTGTATTGTCATACTTTGTGAAGCAAATATAGTTGGTTTTGGATATATTTAATGTCAACAAATTGTTTCTCAACCAAGTTGCCACTCTAACCAGACCCTTTTCAGCAGATATACGAACACTTTCCCATGTTTTACCATAGAAAACAATAGCAGTGTCATCTGCGTATGAGAATATTTTTCCGCCATCAATCCTCATGTTACAGAGACTATTTATGTAAATTAAAAATAATGTTGGGCCAAGAACGCCACCTTGGGGCACACCATATAAAACTGTCTCTTCCGAACTAATAAACTCATCGATTTTAACCTTTTGTTTACGGTTACATAAATAGTCTCTGAACAATTGAAGAGGTAATCCTCTAATGCCAATATCTTCAAGGCGATTCAGAAGAATGGGGACAGAAACCGTGTCAAATGCCTTCTTTTGGTCAATGAAAACAGTCAAACATTTGTTTCCCTGGTCTACTTCATTGGTAATAGTGGATGTCAAAGATAAAACTGCGTCTTCCGTGGATAAACCATGTCTGAAACCGAATTGTGAACTCGATAAAATACCAAATTTGTTTAAATAACTGACAAGTTGTTTGTGTATAAGTTTTTCTATGATTTTTGAAATTGGTGTAGGAACTGATATTGGCCTAAAGTTTGATGGATCCGTTTCATCTCCACTCTTATGAATCGGCGTCACCAAAGACAGCTTCAAGGCATCTGGATAGACCCCCTGATCAAAACACAAATTACACAGGTGAGTGATTATGGGAACAATAAAGATATGAGCGGCCTTTAGAAAGCCTACTAGGATCCGATCCCAACCTGGAGATGATTCAGACTTAAGACTCATGAGTACCTCATGAACCTCGTACATTTCGATTTTTAGAAGCACAAAAGAAGAGGCCAAAGGTGTTTCCCTACAATCAGTAAAATTCTCGGTGCTACTTTTTTTAATATTTTCAGCTAGTTGTCTACCAATATTACAAAAATAATTATTTACTCTATTTACTGATTCTAGTGGTGTCAGTTCCGATGAAATTAGGATCACGTTAGCTTTAGAACGAGACTTACGATTTGTTACTTCGTTAATTGCATTCCACGTTTCTTTTGATTTTTGCTAGCATTTTGTAAGCGTTCACGGTCGTATTTACGTTTTTGTTTCTTAATGATACACTGTTACAGAAGTTTCGATACCTTTTATAAGTCACTTTTAACACTTCATTATGAGGGTCTAATTTCAATTTTCTTTGCATATTATTTCTGTTTTGAATACAACGCAATAGGCCGACAGTCATCCAAGGTTTGATTATTCTACTACGACAGGGTATTATATACTATACCTAATTATATATTATTATATTTTTTTAATGGACAACACGTTGAGTGTAGTGACTTGCTGACGAGGGTAACCTTGCCGCAAAGTAGAAGACCGGCTATTATCTCTGAGCAGCAGCAATAATAATGTTGGAAGAATATGAAGGCGATGATTTTACCTACCAAGCGTTATGCTGATTTATTAGATGTTTCGATGCCTATCTACTGTTCGTCGTGCATATTAAGCTGGTGGCGTGCATAAAAAAACTGGATAATTTATTTCGCTTCCAGAAATAAATGTCATCCTTGGCCAGCGCGGTCTCCTAACCTCAACTCCATAGAAAATCTATGGGGCCTGATGGTGCATAGGAGATAAGCAAGGAAGAATTAGTTTCTCACTGTATGGAAGTTTAAGACAGTTTTATTGTGATTGAAATATGTGCAGAAAAAACAATAACGGCAACTTTATAAAATAATGAGTATTTGTGTTTAAAAGGAATGAATGACTGAATGTTTTTATATTTTGCATTACAAATACAAGGTTATGTTTCGTAATAGGATATAAATTGTTCAATTGTTAGATGTTGAGGTTTAGTTTCAATCTTCTTTTCATGATGAAAAGGAATACTTAAGCTATAACCTCAATATTTACTAACAAAAAGCGAAAGTATAATTTAGTAATAAAATATATAAAATAAATGAACAGATTCTTACACTTCACTTCGTAACTTACTACAGAATGCTTATTTTTAAGTTCTTATTTATTCTGTAATTAGATAGGGAAGTGATTAAACATAAATTTTGAATTTGATTAAATATATAATGCACACATGTTTATAATAATAAATTTTACATAAGTATACTATACCTATTTACATGAATAAATAGTTGTCATGATTTTTGAGAATTTTTATTTCATAACAAATATATTAAAGCATATCAATTACATTATATAAAAATACTCTTGGCTTATGAATTGAGCTTAATATGAAAAATAAAATATCTGGCTGTGACTCGAACTTTGACCTGTATCAACTGCAGTCCATCCGACTACCGATTAGACCAGCAGATGCATTAGCTTGTGGCGAAAATATCAATTGGTTGCGTGTCATCGTAATCACCACTATTGGTTTGCTTTATAATAAACTATAGGTAGTGTATTAGTGTATTATTATTTCTGGGTCAGAATTCGTACTACTTAGTACCCCATAAATTTGATAGATGGCAGCACGTAGGCAGCATGAGCACGAAGCACTAGCATGCAGCAGAGTTGTGTCTTGGTGTGGGTGGGTAATATGATAATTAGCTTAGTGTGAGTTATCTTCTTATTGTAATTATACGTCCGTAATATGGACGTAAAGCGCACTACACACCAAAGTCGCCGACCGGCAACTTTTTTTTTGTTTGTGTTGCCGATATAATTCTATTCATATAGGCCGCCGGGTTGTGTCGGCGGGCTGTGTCGGCGGGTCGGCGGCTTTGGTGTGTAGTGCGCTAATGAAGGACTGCGCGCCTGCAAGGCAATATGATATTTAAGGTATGACTCCACTTTTGACTCTTGACTGTACAAGTGAGCGTAAAATGGTAGCCTAACATGGAATGAATAAATCTTAGGTCAGTTTTTTTTGTATGTTGGTACAACACAGAAATATTTTTTTTTTAATAATAAGAGATACAATACAAAAATTTATTTCTGTGTACAATACCTTATACATATTTAAAAATAACATTTATTTCTGTGTACAATACCCATTATTACTTCCATGACAATACCTATTACTTTAATCTATGCTGATTTTTTTTCTGTCTTATAGCCGCCACACACGATCAGTTTTAACTGAGCGTGTGTACTATGAAAACTGTACAAAAACTGAAAGTTTTCATGGCACACACGCTCAGTTTTTACTGACAGTTAAAACTGATCGTGTGTGGCGCCCATTAGAAACATAGAGCAACACGGACTTCTACGGACTTCCGTTCCGCACGTGGAAGTCCTTGTTGCTCGAAGCCACAGAAAAAAATATTTATGTGCCATTTGCTCGAAGCAGAGAAATAACTAACCATGGAAGTAGTAAGTACTTTGTACAACTGGAAGGTTCACTGAGACTAGAAAAGCGAGCCGAAAGAGAGGCTCGAAATCGTGGCGCGTCCCTTTCTGACGAGGGTGACCATATTAAACAAAATTTTTAGGACCAGTGAACCACATGTCACATGTCATGAGTCAGTGTGAAGACAATGAGCCTACTTTCGTGAGTTGTGTGTGAGTCAAAATTACGCTCGTTTGCGCTCTTACGCATCTACCATTACGCTACTAGAAAAATATGTAGCTATTCCATAGGTTCAAATGTTAAATAAAATATATTGCTATTTATAAACTAAGTAAAATAATACTCAAGTTAAAAAAACGATTTATTTAATTACTTAAACGTTATTGTTTATGTTATTAACTTATTGGGGACGCCAGCGCAAGCTCCAGACGGATGATCAGTCCACTCATGCCGGGACCATTTCACCCAATTCCCCGAGACCCGTATGTATAGGGTTTTGAGTCACCTGGTAACTCAGGTTGGTGGCGACCCACTGAATCTACCTGTTACTTTGCAGGATTTTAATAACTGCCCTATTGTTATGTCGCTCAGATCATCCTCAGATAGGGCGTCTGAGCCCAATACTTCTCTTCTTGCAGCAGCGTAAAGCTAGTTTAATAATCCGCCCGGTAATCCTCAGGTTGGAAATGTAAGCTACATATTACGAGTTATTAGTTAATTTCCCACGAATCATCCCAATCCATTTTTTTCTTAATTCTATATTTGCGGTAATCTGAAAAAAAAATCTTTGTTAGGATACATTTATTTTCTTTATAATTATTATGTAGTCACCCTACTACCAGAAATGAAAACTTACCCGTGGAAGGAAATCCCACAACCTGGGTATGATTTCTTTATTGCAACCTCTAATAGCACAACATTTATTAACCATTCTCAAACTCCAATAATAATAATTATTAAAAACAATTAAATTCACTCGCTGCAGAAAAAAAGCAGCCATTTTGTTTAATTTGTGTTGCTAGTGTATTGCAAATATTTACTATTTCCATAACTAGAAAGTTTTTCATGCTATTACGCCCTTAGTACACCGACGCGTTCGCATGCGAAAGCGATTCGCTGCGAAACGCTTGCGATTGCGAAACGTCTGCGATACACTGCCGGTTTTTATATGGCATGTTTTGTAGAATGAAATCAAGAATTTATATTTTAATATATTGGTGTATATTTTTGCACGTCGCATCGCATTGATTTCTGATTACATGACGCATTGCGACGCGAAACATGACATTAGCGAATCGCCTACGTCGTCATTGTAACAGCTACTTCGCAGCTACGTGCGAACGTACTGATAAGGATGCAACTATACTAATCTCGCTTAGTTTGAACGAGACACAGCATATACGAAACGCTCTCATCCAACTGACAAGTTTCGTTGCCGTATGCAAACGCGTGGGTGGACTAAAGGCGTTATTAATTAACTAGCTGTTGCCCGCGGCTCCGCCCGCGTGAGTTTCGCTTAGATGAAAAATCTTTTTGTGTTCCAAACTGTAGTAACCTAAACTCCAGTACCTACTCAAAATTTCAGATCTCTGGTTTTCCAATTATATTAGGTACTCGTAGTACAGTTACAGTGTTAAAATGAATCAAAAGTGATATTTCATTCAATAAACGATCTTCATCTGCTCGTTATCTACAATTTCCCGTGTACCACCACTCCCACCCCGAGTATCTTTGTCTTATCCCGTGTCCTGGCTATTTATACGTCAGTAGAAAATGCTCATTAGGTTGAACGACATTTACTAAGGCCCCATTTCCATTTATTTTATAGAGTAGCTGGTCTTTTGAAGTTCTTCATCACATGTTCCATAATCTTCAATTTTTATACGTCAGTAGAAAATGCTCATCAGGTTGAACGACTTTTGATAAGGCGCCATTTCCATATATGTAATAGTGTAGCTGGTCTCTTGGAATTCTTCATCAGATGATCCTGATCTTCAATTTTTATACGTCAATAGAAAATGCTCGTCAGACTGATAAACTTTTGCAAAGGTACCATTTCCATATTTCTTATAGTTTAGCTGTTCTGTTAAGGTTCTTCATCAGGTGTTCCAGTTTTCAAAATTAATTATAGCCCATATGTTGCCAGGCAGCTATACAACAAAAAAAGTTTCATACAAATCCGTCCAGTAGTTTTTGCGTGAAACGCGTACATACATACAGACAGACAGACAGACAGACAGAAAGACAGACAGATAATTCAAAAAAAATTTTTTTTGCCTTCTATTAATCTTTTTAAGTGTCCCTCTATCTATTTCAGTAAAAAATACTGCATGTACAGACAAAATATTTTTACTGTTTTATTATATGTATGTTTTATTGTATGTACCTATAGATTTCTTCCAATATGTTGCCTAATGAATATGATTTCAAGTAATAGTTGTATCTAGATGGTATCCTAGTAAATAAATAAGAAATACTTACACAACGAATTTCCATTGATTCATTGTAAACGTTTTCTACTAAATAGAAGTAAATTCTTAACATAGCAACTGAGTGAAAGGGACACAATGACGGGAAAGTGATTCTCTTTCGGGCACGTTTTTTATTTTAACTATGATTATTTTAAAAACAGTACTATTGTCTTCAACATTAAGTTCATTTTTGTTTGTCACGGATTTTGAAGTAAACCTTCCAGTTGTACAAAGGTACTTATTACTTCCATGTAACTAACACAGCGGACACGTCTTCCACGCTTCCACGCTTGGCGGATCCACGCCGTGTTGCTTGAAGTTGTCCGTATTCGAATTATGTTAGGAATGCATGAAAACTAAGATGCATTTGCCGCCATTATATCACACATGTTGAAACAACTATAATAGAGGAATCTATTTAGTAAAATTTAAATATTAGGTAAAATTCAGTCTTCAGCAACTTTTAACGTAATATAGTGATTTTTTTCTCTCTCCTGCAACTCGCAGACACGAGGACAGGGAAAGTGCTGAGATATCTTTTAAGATGCTAAATCATGCAAATGGATTCGATCTGGGAAGAGAAAATTTTAAGAAACAGAAAGATCAAGAGTTAGAATCAAACGAATAAAAAAACAAGATTGGTTCATACCACGTGATAACAAGAAATAAAAGTTCGCCTTAGAAGGTTAATAGATAGAATAATAGATTATCTATATCTGTTTTTTCCAATTAAAAGTATGAAAACGTTGTTAAACTAACGTTGTTTTGTTTCAGACGTTACTACGAACGAATTCCAAGGCACAATCAGGCGGAAAAAGAAGGATCGCGGAAATTTGTAATAAAACCGCAATAAACTAGTGGCGTAGTGAAATAACAGTAAAACTTTTAGAGTTTGTGCAATCATGCGGAGCGTGGTGCAATTGTGTAATAGTGATTTGATTTTAGGGGGGTGGTGGTGAGTGAGTGTGTGTGTGGGTGTGGGGGAATGCGAAAACGGCGCGGGTGGTCGGCGGGGCGAGGGGCGCGGTGACTGCCCCTGCGCACCATGCGGCAGGCATTTGCGCTTTTGCTTGTCGCCGCGTGCGCTGTTGTCTCTGCTCAGATCGCTTGGACGCCTATCTTTTTGGATGGCAGTAGTAAGTATCCACCGCTCTTATTTTCAGTGTTTTTTATCTTTAATGGAAGCAAATCGATTAGAAATCTACGAGCGTAAGTTTAATTAGCTGAGCTTTAATTAGGAGAACCGACAGTTATTGAATTTCGAACTCAAAATCAAGTTTTGTGAGTTTAAATAATCAGAAAGAATGGAAATTGAGATATAACTTATTTCTCAGGTCAAGTAGACTTATGGACGCAGTCATCAACCGGCTGCGCGTGCCCGGGAGGCGGCGGGGAGGACTGCGCGTGCTGCGTGCGCGACGGTGCGTGTCCGTGCGGCGACGTCGCACCGACCCGCTGTGCGCAGTGCGGCTTAGAACAGTACTGCGCAAATAGTATGTGGGCTTTGTTTTCACACATTAAACAATATATTTTTGACCAATGTGTAATCTCATTAGAATGCTAGCCATATATTTATATGGACCAGTCAGACTGATTTTTTAATATGTTTGATTCCCATTTGTTTATGAGTAATAATAACATAGGAATTACCTAGAACTAAACATATGTTGGTCTATTTAACACAAAATAATGGCCCACATTTCAAACGGACAATATAGTGACCTACAAACACTAGTTACAGTCGTTACATTCACTAAAAGCAGAGCCAACCAATTAAAACACACGCTAATGGATCAAGATAATCTTTACGGTCGCGAATATTAGCGCAAACAATGGGGGACAATTTGAAAACAGTCTGTTGTTGCCGGGTCCGGCCTCTCGAGTATTGTGACCGGACCGTGTTTACCTTTCCTCAAATAGCAGCCATTATTAACCCTTAGCCAACATCAAACCTTTCGAATGGTTTTACTTGTCTGGCGAGATTTGTGCTCTTATTTTTCTGGGTTACTCACAGTCCCTTTAATTTTTAATTTTGTTTGCGTTCTGGGAATTGTTTGTTGTTTTCAACGTAAATTAATCACCAGCATCTCGGGTTTCAATAAAATGTATGAACCTATTATTTATTATAGAGTATTTTTAATAGCACCAGACAAATTTTCAGTATCATTTGCCATAATTTCAGATCATTTGAATTTCATTCATTTCAGTATCATTTGAATAATATCTAGTCACCGTTTAAGTATTTGAAGGAAAATTAAGTAAATTACCTTGTAATACGGGTATTTTTATTACCTCAGCCATTCGGGGCTATTTTAGGCTATTATTATCACAACAGGAATCCCTGTTATTATTTATTTTTAGATACGATATTTAGACAGAACATTGTAAGGACGGTAAAATTATCAAAAAAATCCATGTTTTAATATAAATAAGAAGATTTACTTGAACTGACAAACTTTGGTGCGTACATTCAGCCGCCGAGAAACCTAACCACCGAATATAATCTCAACGAATCTTGTATGACTGCACCAACCAATGATCTAAACAAAATAACTAATGCTAATCAACTTCCATCAGTGTGCAACATCACCATTGACTCCCGAATCCTCAAGAGCAAGTCGGGGAAGACGTTCGGGCAGATCAAATCTCCTTCCATCGAGGGACCTGGCTCCTGCTCGTACTTCCTGCAGCCCGACGCTGGCCAGCGAGTGGAGATACAGCTTTACAGGCTGGTCTCTGTTGGGAGGTTCAACGGTACTAGGTAGGCGTACTACATCATCAGCCAATTTTTTAAATGTCCACACTGTTGTTTGTATGTTACGCGATATAGCCTTAGATCGAGACTTTTGGAGAGAGAGGTCTTTGCCAAGTACTGAGACATTGATGGCTATTAAATAAATAAATAAATAACACTGTTGGGTATAGGTACTAGCTTTCCTACTAAGGAGGATGGGCTATGATCCATCACACGTGACTTCCAAAGTTCGGAGCAGCTCTAGATAATATATTTTTGGACGCCCATCCCGTGACCGACCATTACGACAGTAGCTTAACAGCTACTTTATACCATGCCGAGCGCGGGAATCACTGTGCTATCGAGTTCCTTGCTTTTTCTGTTCGATTCGGATTTTTGATGTCCTCAAAAAGATGACAGATGGATTAAGAAAAACTAATCCAAATACTTGTTGAATATAAAACCATAGTAACGCAGTAACGCTATATTATAAATATTATTAAGTGAAAGGAAGGAAATAAATAAGTATATGTATCTGAATGGAGTATTTCTAAAAGTATAACTCGTAAAAGATACAAAAGCAAAGAAAAATTGTGGGATACACATGTTTGAAGGGTTCAAATCGATATGAATTGAAGAAAAGAATCGTGTGATGGGTAGGGCTGTCACCCGCAGCCTGCTGTGATCAATGTCCCGTCAAATTGAATATTCCGAGCGAACCATCTTGACGACCGCACGTTCGCTCTACCGGTAGGTAACCCTATTTGTATATTTCAAATTTACTTACAAGTATGATGGATGTCTGTACCTGAATGTGGGTAAAGACAAATTTCTTTTTCGGAATACAGGAGTATTAGTTGTTTAGTAGTGATAAGCTCATCCTTATTACATTTCAACTATTGGTTACTTTACGTCAAATTCAAAATATTTTGAATTGAATTTCTTTAAATGATATTATAGTAGTACTTATACAAATGAAGCCATTTTTACAGCTGGAAGTGTAAGTAAGCACTGTATAAGACATTCCACCCCTAAAAAATGAGTGAAATACGAAATTCACGCGTGGGAAGCCGAGGGCAAAAGCTAGTATTTCAATGTAATTATTTTGTTACGTATAGTTGCGTTGGTGGCTGGCTGCAGCTGGGCGGCGCGGGCGCAGTGCGCAGCACGGTCGCGGCGGACACGCGGCTGTGCGGCGCCAACGAGCGGTACACCCCGCCCGTTGTGCTCTTCGCAGACCATGGAGCTTCTACTTTAGAGTTTAAGTAAGATACTCTACCTATACTTTACCTATACTGAGAGCCTCACACAAAGAGACGCAAAGAGGAGCGGCTGTTCTACTTCTTTTTTGTATAGAATCAATGAATAAATATCCAAAGTGTCCATAGATTTGTATATATCTCTTTACATTTGTTTGAAATCTATGTATCATATTTTATTTTTGAGTAAAACAGAACTAACTTAGATTTTTTCGTATAGTAACTGTAATAAAAGATTATGAATAGTAAATACATGGTAAACTTCAACTCGATTTTAAATAGATAAATAACGATTCAACGAGCGAATAATAAATCAATTGATGTTCCCTAATAGGTGCGATAGGCACTCAAAATGAGTGTTATTTCCGGAAGTGTTTGCATTGTGGCACACAGCGCCGAATTTTGTCCATTTGCAGTTCTGCAAAATGGGGTCGGGACAAAAGGTCGGTTATGGCGGAACTGGCAATGCTCTATTCGGAATTGTGGCCGGTAACCGGACTGCAAATCTCGTGTCAGCCGGCAATACACTTTGCACTATGTGCATTGCAGTTTCTGAAAATGCTAAGTCTACAGAAATGGAAATCTTGTGTCTATTAAAATAACTGAATCCAACAAAAGATTCACGTCTAAAGGACTAGTTTTAATAAAGTATAAATTTCCTAAAAAAATATAGATAGATAGATGGATCAAAACTTTATTGCACCATTTACAGAAAAGAACATACAAAGTAGTGACAAAATACATAAATGAGTGCAAAGGCTAAGGGCTCTCAGTAAGTGAAAACGGCAATATTGGCTGTTTTCTATAAGCTGCTGTTTAAAGAATTGAAGAGTTTTCGCCCTGAAATTTCTGATATGTATTGTAGAACGTATGCTTAAAGGGAGGACTGTTTCCAAAACACGATGAGAAAAATTTTGCTCGATAGAAAAAAATCCTGAAGTTACCTCTAAAATTTCATATGAATACAGATAACATCCGTGTTTTATAATAAAAAATGTTTTGAAGTCACCAACACAAAGGTATTTTACGTTTTCGATTTCGTGACTGATCTAAATTTTTGAAAAACTAAACATTTCTATTAACTTTTGATAAAAATGTGAATGGCGCGCAACCGGGACGTCCCCCCCGCCTCAGCCGCTTCATATGAATTTTCGCTGACCGCCTAACCCCTCTTAATACAATATTGTTTCTGCAACCTTCCTTTTAATAATAACATTTAGGATAACAGGTGCAATATGAATTCTAATTATATTAGTATCTAGTTCTAGAGACAACCGCTAAATTATTTAACAAGCATAAGCTTAGTCTACATGTTATTATGACTGTAAAGGTTAGAGAGCTATTTGTGATGTGTAGAGTAATATCTATCCTTTAGTTAATTTGCGCTCTATCGGAGTGCTGCCGTTAGCGATGAGCGATGCACAATGGCGCGAATAAGCTTAATTAAAAGGCGACCTCCATTAAGTCAATACATACATTGAACGCTTAGTACGCTGTATGTGTAAGATTATAAAATTTAAGAGTATAACATTTGCACAATACGTTTGGATTTTAATAAAAAATATCTAAGTACTTACTTTGAACATTTCATTGTGAATTTATGATTACTACTCATTATAAATGTAAGCTACGACATGAACCTTCAAAAAACGAAACTACGTCTTCTTGAAAGGCCGGCCACAGGCTTGTAATAGTGCTGTTGCAAATGCAATTGTCCATTGGCAGCGGTGATCGCTTACCATCAGGTGACCCGCTTGCTCGTTTGCCGCCCTATGTTATAAAAAACTTTTATAATGGGTCCGATGGTTCATAATATACTGGACGCAACCCAGAAAAAATATGAGAATAACTGTAAAGTTTTTGTTGGGCTGGCAATCGAGACAAGGACAAGGAAGGAGTGGTATTTTATCAAACCTATCAAATACTTATTCGAATAGGACGTACATTGACACAAACAAGCTTTGTTTTATATTTATGTTTAATGAGTTTCTTTCGGCATTCCTTCTGAGCAGTGGTCGTTCCGAAATGCTAGAAATTTGTAGATCATTCAATTTTGTAATTATTTTTGACCTGAAAAAGTGCCTGTAATGGTCTTTTTTCAAAAAACTAATTTTGATTTTTGCTTTTAGAATGAAAAAAGGTTTAATTTTGCCATACCATAGAATAAATACACTTGCTAATACATTCCTTTTTGGTTACCAGGATAACAGAGAAGACCGTGAGGTCACAGTTCCTCGCCTTCTTCAGCTTCACGTCCCTCAGCAACTCGCAGGGGGTCGGGTTTCATCCCCGGGGCGGCTCTCGGATACCGCATACAGGTACTTAAATGCACAAACAACATTTTGCCTTTCTGTGTTAATTACAGTGTATATTGTTTCATACTTTAATACTGTAATTAATAGTACTTACATTTCCTTTTATATAAACTACTAGCTTTCGCCCGCGGCTTCGCCTGCGTGAATTTCCCACGGGAACCGTGCCTTTTCCCGGGATGAAAGGTAACCTATCTCCTTCTCTGTACTTCTAACTATGTGCATGCGAAGATTGGTTCAGTAGATAAAGCGTAATGAGGTAACAAACAAACAAACAAACTTTCACATTTATAATATTAGTTAGGATTAGGATATTTCAAGCATCTTCCTATCATACCAACTATTTATAAAGGCAATAGTAAGTTTATTTATTAATTGGTTTGTTACGCTTTCACGCCTCAATTACCAATCGGGATTTGCTAACGCGACCGCATGCAAATTGTTTTGTAGTACTAATTGACCATCGCCGTGGATGGCAAACATAGTAATAGGTAGTTGTCAGCATTGGTATGCCATATATTGGTAAAATTTTAGTTCTTGGCAACCTAGGGCAAAGCTAATAATATATTTTAGCTTTTTCCTTTCAGGTTTTCCCGCTAATAAACCTCTCTTCAAAATTTTAAGTTTCTACGTTGATTGCTATGAGAGATTGATAATATATGATTGATTGATTGGTATATCGTTTTGTCAGTCAGCGCCCCCTTTGTATACCTATGCATTTGTAGACTTGTAGATAGTATACATATTATCCTTAATCACTCTCGCGATAATTTGAGAACGATTATATCACTTTCATGAATCTTTAAAAAAAATCGAATACGTTATAGAAAGTTCGAAAAACCTAGTTTGAGCAGAATATTGGAATATTTCAGAAACCTTAACGACTATATAATCTATCATTGCCAAAACAGGGTGTCTGTCGGGTCAGCTAGTTTCTCATAAAAATACATTATTTACTTTAAGTATAGAGTTAACTGCGACTACGTCATTGTTATGCGAAGGCGCCAAACAAATAACTCGGGCAGTATTTATTGCCGCGCCCATGTCGCCAAAGGAGTTTTATTTGAAGGCGATACGAGCAAGTGCGACGGACGTTGCCGACCCTCGTCAAGCACATGCTTATTATTATTTTCGTTGATGTCACCTACCTACATCCTTCTAATATCTATAAGTCTGAAAGTTTCTGAGAATGTATGATTTTACGCAATATCTAGACTTATTTCGATAAAATTTGGTACACGGGTACCTGAATAACACATTTATCCCGAAATTCTCTCGGTAGCGGAGCCCCGGGGCGTAGCTAGTATTATAATAATCCAAATATTTTGAACAAACTTCAGATCTATTTTGTTATGTTATACAATACAATATTTTGTATTTACCAAGAAACTAACCGTTGTTTGTGTTGTCATTTTAGTAATTAATTTTAAATACATTTTAAGTGCGTAAAATACAAGGTAGGTTGCTAAGCTGAAATCCTGAAATACAAAGAAAATTTACCATATCTTGAAAATCTAAAGAGAACGCACAACTATGAGTGGAATTTTTATCATACTTTGATATTAGTTCACAAAAATTCACAAAGAGCTTTGCTTACTAGATATCATGAAAATAAACTGTGACCCCGATTCTATCCACATATTCCATAATGTATATGTCAATATAGGTACTAACACAAAACAAAACCAGGCAAGTGAACAGCATTATTTTTCTATTTCCATTGAAAATCAGCGCGGCTTCGTTGAAAATGGATGGTGCAGAATGAGTCCCAGGCTTCATATAATTTATAGCAATGTAGCATGCGCATGTTTCACCCGATTTGCACCGGCACGTCTGACGCGCAGTGATATATAGCCGTGGGACCGCGGGGCTCGGCCCTGCTCAAGCGAAATGAGGATACAGAACTGGCACTAAGCAAAAATTACGCATATTATATACTAGCCTCGTCCCAGAGTGTCGCTCCCGACGAAATTTCGGGATAAAAAGTCCCTACGCACGTGCTATTTTCGGTATTTTTCTACCCGTATACCAAACATCGAAATCCGTCCAGTAGATATTGCGTGATTAAGAAACAAACATCCTCACAAACTCACAAAAACACATCCAAACTTTTGCATTGCATAATATTAGTAGGATTTACTACAGGATTTTGCAAATTCAGGGCAAAAATCAAGGCAACAGGAGCGCAGGGAAAAGGCACCACTCCTGTGCGACTGGTTAGCAGTACATCGCTGATCCGTGCAGTGGCCTCGAAAATGAAAATCGCCATGATGAATGCAATGAAAAAGATATATTTACTAGCTGTACCCCGCGGCTTCGCTTCTATGAGAATTTCGGGGTTCTGAATAGCCTTCTTTATGATTGTGGTTATCAGAGACAACATTTTTCAAATCGGACCGGTGGTGGTGGTTCCAGAGATTATCGCGTTCAAAAAAACTCTTCAGCTTTATCATATTGGTAAACAATTTGGGCATTATTTTGGAAGTGAGATGGTGTTAAAATGGTAATCAATTAAACAATTAGGTAACTTAATAGAAAATTTTATTCATAATAGCTAGGTGGTCAATGTAAAATGTTTCAATAGTACTCACTTACTGATATAATAAATAAAGCTAGTAACTATCCAAATATTCCATTAGTATACTAGCTTTAAGCTAGTATACTAATGGAATATTTCGATAGTTAACTATCCCGCTGCACTTTTATTATTTTGTAATCCATGTGTTCTGTGCAGTTTTCTATCCTGTACTGTATTACCTCAGAAAAAGAGAACAAAATGCCTGACCCATTGTAGTAAAATTACACATAAAACATATTAGTAAAAGTATGATTTTTGTTTTACATACATACGTACATAGAATCACGTCTTTATCCCTTACGGGGTAGACGGAGCCAAGAGTCGTGAGACTCGAAGGCCACGCTTAGCTGAATAGTGGGCTGTGTGATTAAATGGAGATTCAAGTATAGTGACAGGTTGCTAGCCCATCGCCTATGAGTGAGAGTTTTACAATCTGCGCGGGAAGAGAAGCAGCTGGCAAATTCTATGTTTTTTCTTTGCTCCACTGCAACCAGCATAGAATTAACTACAATAATATGAGTATCATACGAGTATTTAAAAATTACCTCTATTTTATATTAATATCATAATAAACTAATGAAAACAAATGCATTTAGATATGATTTGTTTGTGTCAAAAGAATTTAGTCACTGTGAATACAAAATACATAACCTGGTATCGGGTACGGATAATTAGCGAGCAGACGTACGATTTTTTTATTATGTTTTTTAAAACGTAATTATACTAAGCAGAAGTTTTATAAAAAAATGTAGATATTTTTAGAACAAATGTTGTTGATTACAAGCTTATTAAAAGCAAATCATATTATCTGTAAAAACTAAACTGTGTCTAAATTGACTCGATAAATAGCACTTGTACACTGTCAATCACCACATTGGATCGAATGCTGGGAGCATTCGCCGTTAATATGCGTTACAGACGATTTAGACAATAGAAACAATGCACAGATCACTTACCACGTAGGCAGGCCTCGAGCACGATTCCTCACGAATAGTTCTTCCTTTAGACACCTAGCCGGCCAGCCACACACGATTATAAAGTTCCAAAAACACTGTTGAGCACTTGAAGTTTGATTAGGATAATTGAGTAAAAAAGATGTAATGTTTGGTGCGCGCGCGCCTTCGATTCAACGTCCAGACTCAGAATAGTTTACTGGTTCTGCCACCAGCCTATGGCGCTGTATTCCAAGACGCCGGTAGGATAGTACATGCGCCGGCGGTAATCCGGGCGCTCCATTGGCTAAATCGCCTGCAGCACGACGAATCATGATGATTGACAAGTGCGTCGATAACGCGCGCGAAATTCGAATTGAAAAGTAAACGAAGTTTACGTTGAAAACGGAACATTCCGCCCACCAAAATACCAATGGGATTTTCCCAGAGTAAGAATAAGAAACGGTAATTAACGATAAATATGTTTAAGTTACTATCCTAAACTTAAAAGCTAAGAAATGCTAAGTTATAACGATTATACGGATGGTAGAGGACATAGTTTGACCAAAGGTCTCTTAAGCGAGTGATCTCTGGCTGTTCTAATGGTTGCGACTCTAACTACCCCATCAGGGCCAGGATGCAAAGAAACAACTCGTCCTAATGCCCATTGAAGAGGAGGCCGATTGTCCTCTTTTATAAGTACGATTGAGTTTACAGTTAACGGTGTTGAGTCCGTGGTCCATTTTGCTCGCTGAGTTAACCCATGTAAATATTCATTTTTCCAGCGTTTCCAAAATTGTTGTTGAAAAGATTGGATAAGTTGCCATCGATTCAGTCGATTGATTTTTACGTCCTTGTAGTCGAAATCAGGAACTGCTGTAAGAGGTTCTAGCGTTAAAAAATGACCGGGCGTAAGAACGTTCAAATCGTTAGGATCCGAGCTCAATGGACACAAAGGCCGCGAATTTAAAATTGATTCGATCTGAGCGAAGAGTGTGGTAAGCTCTTCAAACGTTAAGACCTGATCGCCAACAATACGGTACAAATGACTCTTTGCGGCTTTGATTTGGATTTCCCACACCCCTCCGAAGTGGGGAGCAGAAGGTACGCTACGTTTAAAATCTATTTTTTCCGCATGAGAGGCTTGTTCGATACATGATGCTAGTTGTGAACTTGCACCAACGAAATTCGTACCGCAGTCAGAGTGAATAACATTGCAGCGGCCACGACGAGAAACGAAGCGACGCAATGCCGCGATGAAGCCGTCAGTCGATAAAGTAGAAACCACCTCAAGGTGCACTGCTTTTGTACTCAAGCATACGAATAAACACAAGTACGCTTTATCGATTTTAGCACCACGATGAAGCCCGAGCTTAATTCGAAAAGGCCCTCCTAGATCGACACCTACGACAGAGAAAGGCTTTGCCTGATTGACACGAAAGGCCGGAAGGTCGCTCATAAAGGGTTGCAAAGGTTTCGGTTTAAGACGGTAGCATCTTATGCATCTTGAAAGATGATGACGTACAGCATGCTTTGCCGCAAGTATCCAAAACTGTTGTAAGATCAGATAGTTGGTTGTGTTCAGACCGGGATGAAAATTGTTTCGATGAATAGATTCGATTACAGCGGATGTAAGAACACTCTTTTTGGGCAATAATGCGGGATACTTCTGTTCGAAGTCAAGATCGGAGTGCGCTAGGCGCCCGCCTACTCTGAGTATACCCTGCTCGTCCAAAAACGGGTTTAGTTTACGAAAACTACGAGGTAACTGTATCTTTGATTGTAATTTGGATATGACATCCGAAAAACAACGTTGTTGGAAATGTTTCACGATAATTAGTAACGCACGATGACGCTCAGCGTCCGTTACGAAAAGATTATCTGATCGCGGAACAGTGTTACGCATGTTATTACAAAACCTGCGAACGTAAGCGATAATGCGACAGATTTTATCTAAAGAAGAATATTTTTCGAATAGTCGATCAATTATAGAAGTTTGGTTTACGCTTTCGATTTGATCCGAAACGAGAACTGTGGTGCGACGCTGCTCAGAGAGCACCGCATTGTCGTCGTTTGAACGATTTTTCGATGTATCGATTGGCCACTCAGACTGTGGTTGAGACAACCATTCTGGGCCCGCCCACCATAGGGCATTGTTTAGCAAATCGTGAGGCAATTGCCCACGCGAACAAACATCTGCAGGATTTGTGACAGATGGTACGTGCCTCCAGCACTCGGTCGGTACGATATCTTGAATGTGACTTACGCGGTTTGCAACGAATGTCACCCAGCGAGAAGAAGGAGCTCGCAACCAGGATAAGGTAACGGTGGAATCACACCACAGATAAGTGTCATGGACAGGAATCCGCAGCGTGTCCTTGACAAATTTGATAAGGTCTGTAAGCAAAACTGCACCACACAGCTCTAAGCGAGGTAACGATTGACGTTTTAAAGGAGCTACACGAGCCTTTGCACATACGAGAAAGACGCGAACGGAGCCGTCAGACTCGATAACACGCAGGTATATAACGGCGCCATATGCTGCTTCGGAGCTGTCACAAAATCCATGCAGTTGATATGATTGAGCGCTATCGGTAGCGTATTTACGTGGAATTTTAAGATTCCTAACTTGAGGAAGCTGTTCAGAGAACTTTTCCCATTGAGAGATAATTTCCGGTGGGGGCTTATCATCCCATGAAAGACCTAGAATCCAAAGCTTTTGAATAAGACATTTGGCATGAATTGTCAAAGGAGATAGAAAACCCAGAGGATCGAAAATTCTGGCAACCTCACTCAAAATCGTTCGCTTGGTGCACGGTTGATTAGATGGATTAACGGTAAAGACGAACGAATCCGAAGCAGGCTCCCACTTAAGGCCCAGAACCTTGATAGTTGTGTCTTCAGTTTCGGTAAAAGTGATTGCTTCTGAAAGACACGCCTCCGCGGGAAGATCGCTAAGTAGCTCGGGTCGGTTACTCACCCATTTTCGGAGCTCAAACGAGCCAAGACCGAAAAGAGCGATGAGTTGAGTTTTGATTTCTCTGGCGTCCTTCAGCGATGAGCTTCCGGATATGACGTCATCAACGTATATGTCGGAAGTTAAAACGGTTTTGGCCTTTGGGTACTTGTGACCCTCATCGTTGGCCAGTTGCTGAATAGAGCGGCACGCCAGGAATGGAGCGGAAGACACTCCGTACGTTACGGTATTTAATACGTACTCTTGAAGAGGCTCATCTGGGTGAGCTCGCCAGAGAATACGTTGATAATCACGATGTTGAGGAGCTAGGTTGATTTGACGGTACATTTGGCGCACGTCTGCCATGAAGACAATTGCGTGCTCACGGAAATGAAGAAGGATCTCTACGATATTTGATTGTAGCTTCGGTCCCGTCAGCAGCGAGTCGTTTAGCGATTTGGAAGTTGCATCTTTAGCCGAGGCGTCGAATACAACGCGAAGCTTCGTTGTAGCGCTGTCGGGACGTAGCACACAATGGTGCGGTATATAATACTTGCCTTGACCCATTTGCTTGGCAGGTACCAGAGTCATGTGACCACTGTCGATATAGTCAGTCATGAACTCCACGTATTGTTGGTTTAAATTGTGATCGCGATACAGACGCCTTTCAATGGCATGAAAGCGTCGTAAAGGCTATCTCTCGAGAACCTTCAAAGATTGGCTCCTCGTCGTCCTTGAAGGAGACAAACTACATATCTACCTGTCTCGTCACGGTAGTGATTACTGAGAAAACTATTTTCACAGCGTTGCTCTTCTGGGGTCAATCGGGAAGATTGTGGAGACGTTATCGATTTCCCAGAAACGTTGAACAATTTTGTTTAAACTATCGTCTACGGTAGAAGGGGCTACTCCTAGTAGACTGGACGATGCGAGTCTGGACTTCCCAAGAAGAAGCCAGCCGAAGACTGAGTTGAAAGCTCGCGGTTGAGAGGCGTTACCCTTCAGACGTTGTTCGAGAAGTGACTCAGCAAAGACGTCGGCACCTAACAAGACGTCGATCGGACCGAGGATGTCAAAACCAGGATCAGCTAGCGGTAGTGTTTTGACCTCCTCCCATCCTTTCGTATTTAGCCTTGCTATCGGTTGATCTCCGCAAATGCTCGGTATGACGAGCATTCCCGAACGAAACTTTACGTTACAGTTGGTGCCAATGTCGCATGTAACAAAGCCACTGACTGAGGCAGGGCTGCCCCCTAACCCATAAACGTTGATATTACCAGTTATAGGTTTTAGATTTAATCGTTGAGCGGCGTGAGCCGTGAGAAAATTGTTTTGACTGCCGGTGTCAAATAACGCGCGAAATGTATGAAATTCACCAGAAGCATCACGAATCTGGACTAGAGCTGTTGCCAGTAACACGGTTGTGGTTACGGTTGGATCAGACTGAGTCAACGAATCCTTAGCCACTAAGGTCGCCGAGCTTGCCGCCGACTCCTTATGTAGCAAAGTGTGGTGTTTACGTCTACATTGTCGACATGAAAACATTGATGTGCACTCTCGCACTGAATGGGATGCGTTAAGACAATTGTAGCACCATTTCTTTTCAGTGGCCACAGCCATGCTCATCTATTGATTTTGCCAAAAAATCATTACAGGCCGAGATGTGATGTTCATTGCGACAGTAGGCACATTTACGAATCGGAGTGCTCGAATTGTGAGCAGAGTTTCGCTTGTTGTTTATCACCAACATTTTTATGAGTAGTGACGGTGGGAGCGACAAGCGAATGCGTGACGTTATGTCGCTTGAACTTCTGTGAAGTTCCCGGTGTGTCCTTTGAAACGTTAGCGGTTTTATTGGTAACATTCGAAAAGTGCGTGTCGCGAATTAATGCTTCACCTTTAGAGTGTAAGAATGCCCTTAAATGGTTATACTGTGGAAGCTCAATATCGGTATGTTTTTCCTCAAACTCGCGTCTTAATTTGGTATCGAGTTTGGCCAGAACATTATAACAAAGAACAAAATCCCATTTATCGGTAGGTAATTTTAAAGTTTTTAAAATTGTTAAGTTCTCATCGATCGTGTCTAAGGCGCGTCGAAAATCTTGAGCGTTCGAAGTCTTTAAACTAACGTCCAAGATATCACGCCAGCACGTAAACGCTAATTCGCGTTTATCTTCATAACGGGACTTGAGAGCCTCGTACGCACTTAAATAATGTTCACTTGCAACAGGAAAAGTTCTAATGAACGATAAAGCATCACCACTTAAAACTGACACGAGATAGTGAAATTTCTCAATATTACATAAGGAGGTAGAATCATGTATCAACGCGTTATAAGTTGCAATGAACTCAGGCCATTCCTTGATAGCACCGGAAAAAGTTGGCAACGAAATTTTTGGTAACCGCATATTTCCACTGTGCGAACCGGTCAATGAATTATGTTTCGAAGTGTCAGCTTGTTGAGATGAACGTTGTTCAAATTTTCGTTGAATTGCCAACACTTGAAAATACAATTCGTCAAATCGATCCTGAAGTTCATCGTCCTCCTCATCGGCATCATCCTTAAGAAGGTCCAAAATAATAAAATGGGAGTCATGAAAACTATCAGCAATCGTTTTTATTTCATGACAATATGAAAGAAATAACCCTACTTGTGATTCATCGGTATTGGCTAAGGTACCTACTTCCAAAGCCTTCGTTAAGCGATTATATGCTATAGTTCGTTTACGTCGCAAACTGGGCAAATTATTAATAGTGTACGTATTTTCGATACCCTTTTTAATAGTAGGTTTAGATTTACGCCTTGATAGTAAAGACATAATTAATATCAAAACAATAAAACCTGATAGCAACAAATATTCGGATTCGATAAAAAGTTTAGTTGCGAACGTCTTCAGCGAGACCGCGTTCACAAGAATCGACGAGAATCACTGGGGCGGTATTACACGACAACAGGTAATATTGTCACCTCGGTCACCTGAGTTTAAATTGAAATAAATTAAATTGATAAGGATGAATTAAATGAGCGTTAGGAACACTAAAAACGGTTTGCGATATTCGTTAATGTACGGTAAATAAAAAAAATAAAAATCAGTTTTTTTTGTAAAAACAAAAAACTATGATTTTTAACCTAAAACTGTAATATTGAAAATGTGAACGCACCAAAATTCGTTGAAAATATGATACGATAAACGATACAACGTCACGATAAAAAATATTTCGTAATTTGAAACGAAATAAATTTTCGATAAATAAATATCAAGAGAAACGTTGAACGGTTGGAAAAAAGTAGTCGAGTTATAACGAACTATCAACATAAAATTATGAGAAGGTGGATTTGCAATATTGTATTATTGCGAACGGTAAAACGGTAGATAATTTTATGCTAATAAGTATAAAACGACAAAAGAATTTATTTTCAACAAATATTCTAGAAACTGATGGAAGCCATCTTAAATCGATAAACGGTAGGTAAGGTACTCAACAAAACAAAATGGAACAAAGACTTGTTTTCCGATTAGTAATTGAAACAAAATGTTATGTTTATTCGTTTTAGCTGTACTAGTAAGTATAATAAGCGTGGAATACGGTAAATGAAGTAGCAATTACTAAATCGAATTGGTATTTGGCAGCAGACTGAAGGTAGGTATCCAAAGTTCCCGGGTTTCGGCACCAAAAAATTTGGCTAAATTGACTCGATAAATAGCACTTGTACACTGTCAATCACCACATTGGATCGAATGCTGGGAGCATTCGCCGTTAATATGCGTTACAGACGATTTAGACAATAGAAACAATGCACAGATCACTTACCACGTAGGCAGGCCTCGAGCACGATTCCTCACGAATAGTTCTTCCTTTAGACACCTAGCCGGCCAGCCACACACGATTATAAAGTTCCAAAAACACTGTTGAGCACTTGAAGTTTGATTAGGATAATTGAGTAAAAAAGATGTAATGTTTGGTGCGCGCGCGCCTTCGATTCAACGTCCAGACTCAGAATAGTTTACTGGTTCTGCCACCAGCCTATGGCGCTGTATTCCAAGACGCCGGTAGGATAGTACATGCGCCGGCGGTAATCCGGGCGCTCCATTGGCTAAATCGCCTGCAGCACGACGAATCATGATGATTGACAAGTGCGTCGATAACGCGCGCGAAATTCGAATTGAAAAGTAAACGAAGTTTACGTTGAAAACGGAACATACATTGGTATTGTTTTAGAAGCAGTATCAAAGTAAAACACGAAATATTAATTCAAATTTTCGACATGCGTACATTTACAATCAAAATTTGTTCCGGCTTGTTTCCGCATGCGATTTCCGTTCCGGTACAAATGTTTTTTTTCGCAGCAAATATTTGGTTGGTTTACGTGACGGAGAGAAAAAATATTTACTTACACCGCTGTGAATATTCATATGAGTCCGTAAATTATCTCGAACTTTAAAATACCACTTTTTGGTAGAAATCCTAACAACTTATTAACAAATAATGACAGGCAGGTTTGTTGCATATAATCCATAGATTTAGAATATATCTAAACTACCTTTAGCTAAAATTATCTAAACTAAACTAATGCTTCAATTACAGCCTTTAGATAACAAAAGGTTGTACAATAGGCGCACTACTGGATCCGACTTCTTGGTAATTGAAGCTTAAGAAGAAAATATTTATGTTTTATTTTTTTTGCTAAAAACCATCTGACAATCAACATGAATGCCTCGCGGTTACCATTTCAATTATCAAGCAGTTCGGCGAAAGAACATTTTTCCATAAAATTAAGTAGATTTTTTATGAACACATTCACATACGTTTTTTGTAAAGTCTGTCAACAGATTGACACCAAATCGTCAACACCGTTATTAAAGTTGTCGCAATTCAGTTCCGCGCATCCGTGATCGACTCGAGCTTCATATCATATTCTCGCTTTCTAGCGAGATTGCACATGACATGACAATACGCAGCGTTCGAGCGAGCAAATTGTTTTCGCTAACCATAAACTGCATTTCTGACACGTTCTGCCTTTCTCACCTTTTATTCCAATTTCAGCGTTGTCTACTGTACTTATTTTTCAAAAGGATTTTTGATAAATCAGTCTAAATAATATAACATTTCTTATTACAATTTTCCTTCGAAAGTTGACCCTGTTACATGACTACGAAATTAAGTCAACTCGTGTTTATAATATTTTCGCGTTTGCATGTTTTGCTGCGCTTAAATTTTCCAGTAAAATCATGTCGTTGCGTTTAGTGCTTTTAACATATTTTTACAAAAAATATCATGTCCACGGAATTCTCGTATAATCCACTTATCTTTAGAGTTTTTTTTTCATGTATAACAGTATTTTTCGTATTCGGCAGTGTTCGTATAGCAGTAATATTTGATTTTTAAATCACAACATAAAAGTCTACTGGTATTTGACGTACTTTCTATATAAGTATAACTTCAGTAAATGTTAAGTTATTTATATTTAAACGTAAAACAAGAGTGAAAGGAAAAATTCTAAGCATTTATCCCTAAGGAAAAATTGAGTTCAGATTACGATCAATACCAGCTACGCTATTAGCAGCATGGGTCATTACTACTCCGATTTATGGGCAACAAAATTTTATGCTTAGCTCGGCTATCGTGCCTGGGACCTAATTACACTAACTACGTAAAACTTACTGCGAAACGGCCAAACTTTATCACGTGCATAATAAGGAGATAACCGTCTTCTTATAATAATAATTTGGATAATTTGTTATCTATTTTATCTCCAAAAAAGGAATAGTAGACACGATGCGGTTAGTAACATAAATAAAGTAGGCGTTAGAAAAATATTGTAAAATATAGAGTTGACAAACTGCTAAAAAAATATTCCCGATTAAACAAATAGAGTTTTCTCAAGAAGATAGTATCATTATAAATACTAATTTCAAATCCTGTTTACGATTATTTATTGTATTGTTTGCTTAATGTCGGATTATCGCAATCATTAAAATACTTAAACAAACTTACAGCATTGAGCTTTTGTATTCAACGTAGATTGTAGGAATTCTATTCGAGTAATTGAAATGTTTTAATTCCAATTTCACGAAAAGGTTTCCTAAAATCTACACTGAATACGAAGGCCGCCAACGTTCAAACTCCGTTGTATAAGTTAATTTTGTATAAGTTAATTAGTTTTTTGTAATTTGAGAGATTGTTACATACCAATAATGTTAGTAATGTCCAAAAGGCTCCTTGTCGAAACGCCTGTCAACACAGCCAAGACCCTTTTCCTTAAGAAGCAGATACATCATCCACATTTGTTCCAGACTGCGACTGGCTGTATCAGGACGTGTCGTGTCGTACGCCCGGGTCGTGCGTGCTCGCCAGTCCGGGTTACCCGGGTTTGTACCCGCCCCACAGGCTGTGCCGGTACCTATTCACCACGAACTCTGTCAACACGAGGGTCAAGATCATCTTCACCTCCATATTGCTGCCTAGAAAGTAAGTATTTTATTTATGAAATTTGTCGTTCGTACCTGTTTACGATCAGTGGTCTAATTCTTGTATTTAAAGGCGCTGCGACATCGGAGCGACTAGCAGTGTGAGCGGTGAAACACTATATACTGCCATACTTTTAAATATTGTCGCACCGCTCACTGCAAGTCGCCACGATGTCGCAACGAATAAGGCCATTGCTAAAAAATGTCATGGCCATTTAAAGGTCAAAAATAATTTTATTAGCCATTCCGACTCGACAAGAAGAAGATTGTACGCTGTATTTATTTATCATGTAATGATTTCTTACGTCATGAATATTCCACTTGATTTTTTAAAATTAGTTTTTTCATCGATAGAAATATCACCAATGTCGGTTTACAAGCTGTTATACAGATATAATAATAGAAAAAGCAATTCAATGTAAAAAAAGTATTCACCCAATAGTTATGTTATTAATCTAACTAAACTTTGTAAACTAAATCAATCTAAGCATAACTCTACATCCATTATAGAGCTAAATGCAAGATAGCAGTAAAACTGGCACTTCATTGTTTGTTAAAGTCTGTAATCTCCACAAATGACCATTATCCTATAAAGAATCCTTTTACAATGTCACTGGCTCTGTCCAGTTCTCGGAAGCATTTTATCAAGCACCCGTATGAAATCCAGTTGGAGGTTTGAAAGGCTTGCGAACAATCGCGCCAGTAAATAAAGGACTGCTATCTCCCTTCCACCCTGTGGGCCGTGCTGGCCAGAAAAATGTCGAAGTCGTTTATTTTAAAGAGCTGCTCGTATTGTTTTGTCGTACGATCTCTTGTATTTGGTCGGCTATTTTCTTAGTCTCAAATTTCTTTAAATGTATCCTAATATCCTAATCCTAACTAATATTATAAATTTGAAAGTGAGTTTGTTTGTTTGTTACCTCTTCACGCTTTAACTACTGAACCAATCTTCCTGAAGTTTCGCATACACATAGTTAGAAGTACGGAGAAAGACATAGGGTATCTTTCATTCCAGGAAAAGGCACGGTTACTGTGGGAAATTCACGAGGGCGAAGCCGCGGGCGAAATATAGTAGTATATAAAAATTAATCAAATAGTAGTAGGTTGCATAAACGTCTTTGGATATTGTTGTGTTGTTTTTGGATTGTGGTGGTGAGAGAAAATTAACACAAAGAACCAAAATAAATAGGCAGACAGAGGCAGAGAAAACTGACCCTCTGCCTTACTGAATCCTATCTCAGAGGTCTGTATCCGACTGTCAACTGACGTAATCTATATAGGTACACATATAAAATAACTGTAACTGAACTGAAAAAATGTATATAAAGGTCTTATAGGGCCAACTAAAGCCATTTAAAATAATATATATAATATTAGATTTTTAAAATATTTGTGAGTAAATTGTAAATTTGATGCGGTGTTTACACAATTGTATTGCTGAAGGTTTATTAGTGCAGTTTTCATCTTAATACACTGCTTAGAACTGAGATATTAATAATAGTAAATTTTGCGCGGACGAAGTCGCGGGCAAAGGCTGGTAATAATATAAGAAAGAACTACTAGTAACAAGTTCTGAAAGGCTGCGCGCTGAAAACTTTTATTGTTGTAAACAAACATTATATTTAGGTGACACTTTGCAGCTCCAGTCTATTTCTACAAATGTTACTCTTCAAATGAAATAATGGTCGCTTGTAGAGAATTTTCTCGCACTTACATTAAAGTTATAGAATAAGTTCTGAGACATATCTTCCGAGAGATGACAACAAGTTTCACAAATAGTTGAGAATGAATAGAATTAAAAATTATTTAATAAGAAAATTAAAAATAACAATAAATATATTAATAAGTGGTACCTTTGTACTTAGTTTGACTATGTTTTAAGTTTCCTACCTGGTTTCGCGCGTATGAACTGCGAAGCCTTCGATAGCTAAAATTTTAAATAAGAGAAAAACCGACTACAGGTATTGGCTTGGGACTAGGTGACATAGGATGACATGTGCCTACCTTAAGATCTCCAACGCCTGCTCCAGGGATCCCTCAACTGGACACTATAGTTCAGCAAACTCACATCACAAATGTCACAGCACAAGTTCATCGATCTTCTCTTATGTTTTCATACACGGAAGCACACTTTGACACAGCGGGACAGATTAAGGCTTACGGAAGATCCCGTATCACCAGCGAAGTTTTACGAAAACCAGCTATAAGCTGATTTCGGCGATAGAATGTTCGGGAACAAGCTGCGAGCCCGTTCCGGGGCGGTGAGATCGCGACACGACGCACAATGCGTATGAGTATCTATTTGCGACTGTCG
Organism: Ephestia elutella; assembly: GCA_018467065.1. NCBI lineage: Eukaryota > Metazoa > Arthropoda > Insecta > Lepidoptera > Pyralidae > Ephestia > Ephestia elutella. The sequence goes on along the minus strand of CM031568.1, from coordinate 8,708,484 downwards.
AATGTTTAAGGCAACATGTCAAAAGTAGGTTAGGGATGGGAAAAGAAAGCCAATATCTTACTCAAAGACAATTTATGTAAAATAGTTAATAGATGGCGCCACCACTACCTATGTATTTGTTGTGTACAAGAATTAATAAAATAAATAAATAAAAATAAAATTATTATCGTTAATTAATTATTCATTATAACATTCTCTCAAATTAATAATTATTTAATTAATTTTAAGTATTCTTCAGCGTCAGCAAATAGGACAATAAATGACTAATTAATAGGCAATGTATGAATTTTTTTAAAACGCTTGAATATTTTTCTTGTTGTAGGAATGACATTCCTGATTAACCTGCAAAAATCTTAGATTTTTCTGTTCTACCAATTAATTATAAAAAAATATTGTTTTTAATTAGCTCAACAATGGCGGAGCTACGGCTGTAAAGGATATTTCCTATGCCATGTAATATTAAAAAATGCAAGTGTCACTTATTATGTCAGTTTCAATGACTGTGATTGTCACAATGACATAACTCTTAGAAATGACAGTCATTAAATGGCATTGATCAAATGTCAAATGACACTTGCATTTTTAAAAATGTCATGGCATGTGAAAGATCCCTAAACGAAGCGAATTATAAACAATATTTTTTTACAGTTAATTGGTAGAACATAAAATTCTAAGATTTTTACAGGCTAACCAGGAATGGTATTCCTATAACCAAAAAAATTTTCAAGCTTTTTAAAAAATTTCATACATAGCCTATTACGTTCCATGCGCCGTATTATACTAACTGCGCCCTGGGGCTTCCCTCCAGTGGGAATTTCGCGATAAAAAGTACCCTGTGTGCTATTCCCGGAATTTTTCAATCCGTGTACCAAATTTGATCGAAATCCGTCAAAGTCAAAGTCAATTTTTTTTATTGAAACTTGACCTTCAAAGAAGGCTCTTTTTCACGTCGAAAACTAATTATTTAATCATAATATATTATGCCTCAAAGCTACAAACTACGTCCAGTAGATTTTGCCTGATTGAGTAATAAACATCCCCACCAACTCACAAATTCACAAACTCACATCCAAACTTTCGCATTTATAATATAAGTAGGAAGTAGGAAGGATATACAACATTTGCTGTTCAAAAGAAATATCTAATGTGAGAAATAAGTCTATTTTATTTCGATAATAGCTTACAAAACAACGAAGTATAAATGAAACTAATACAGAGATCGGATACCGAATCACTGATACACGGTACGAGCGAGGGTCGCCAATAAGTAGTTTATAGTTCTAATCCGGAAACAAGTATAGTAGTTCACTAGGTTATTGGACTATTTTTGAACCTACTAGATTAGATTGATACTCTTCGACCTTCGCTTCTTAGCAAAATAGGTAAAGCATCAAGTGCACTCACTCTACAGGACCTCTGCTTTTATCTGATCGACAGGAGGCAAGGCATGTGAATGTTGAAGATGATTGATAATTCCAAATGGAAAAGTTTGTAAGAGGATGAGATGACATGACGTAATCTTGTTATTTAATATTTACTTGATATTTCCACGGAAGCATACATAATCATTGAAAAAACTAATATAATAAAAAAGAAAGGTATTGACGCTTACCCATAAAATTTTCTTAAATCAATCGTTTGTATCTGGAAGAATGGAAAAAATGGTTCGGTTTGTAATAAAGTTACCAAAATTCATGAATACTTTCCACTTCTATATTCAAATATACTCTGTTTATGGCCAGCTTTATGGAAGGTAACGTTTGCCTTTCTTTCTGATTCCATTCGGTTTTGTGACGGGAATAAACTTGTCCATATCATATTTATTTCAAATCCTTTGTGACTATCGTACATATACCTATATAAAGTAAGCATATTTTAGCATGTTCACAAACGTTATGATAATATTATTTAGTTTAGAAGTTGGTTTTTGAAGTAGCAATAGCGGTACTTTATTTTAAATTATATTATCTTGCTTAGGATTTCAAAGTTAGGTAAACTGGATCTTGTTGGGTGAATTGGGGATGGGATGTTAACCGCCGGTTTTTTTCAGTTATACAGTTAACAGTTTTCTTTAAAAACATTTTGTATAACATGTGGTATTAACAGAAATAATTTCGTATACACAAATGTCCGTGCTATATGATTATTGATTTTAATTAAAAATAAACGAAAAAGCAGAAGTTCTGTTAATAATTCTTGCCTTTAATAAAAATCACATCATTATTTTAATTTTATTGGCGGCACGCGCATTGTAGCTTGCTACGGACCGGGCGGATAGCGGAATACTGCTACGGTCAGCGTAGCACATGTGAACGGCGTAGCACTGCCACGAACAGCGTAGCTACGCTGTTCGTAGCAGTGCTGCAGCGCTACGCCGTTTGTAGCAGAGCTCTGCTACAAACGGCGTAGCGCTGCAGCTACAAACAGCATGCGCTCCATTGAAGAGCGCTCCATTCGTCAATTTGTTCTCTTATGTCATTAAATTATTTCATTTTATTGTAAAAAAAAAACAATAATTAAATTTAATGCTCCAGCAATTAGTTTAAGTTAAAAAATGATTGTATTACCTAATATTTTTTTATGTCACTAGGAATTTACTATTGCATTAATATTTGTTTATTTATTATTGGTATCGTTAATTATCATTAATCCTAATGGTAAATAAATGCCGTAAAAGATTTCAATCAATTAAAAGAACATAATAAAAAGCCGGGCAAACTAAACTAATTAGTAAGCGCGACGCACCAAGACTGCGACTAATAGCCGGCGTAATGTGATCTCCGGCGACGTAAATCCGACAGACAAAATTTACTCTAAGCTTTTGCAAGGCGGAGTTAAATATGTTTGAACAGCTAGGTACACTGCTGCGGTATTTTTTAAATTATGTTAGGTGTTATAGGTAAGTCAAATAAAAAAAACTTCAATAGCTTTTGCCCGCGGCTTCGCCTGCGTGAATCTCCTTCGGAAACAGTGTTTTTCCCGGGTTGAATCTATTGATGATAATGTATTTCCTCATTCCGGGGTAATCTTTATCCTTCTCAGTACTTCTATGTGTATGCAAAATGTCAGGAAGGTAAACAAACAAACTCACTTTCGCATTTATAATATTAGTATGGATTGGTATACCGAGCTCACAAAAAGTAAAAAAAAATCTGTACAGCCGAAGAATTTGTTTAAACGCCCTATTTTCTAAAACTACCGGTGCGATTAGAAAATTAAATTATTTATTAGGTAATGTGTATGATAGATAAACTCATGGCGAAAATTATCCAGGAATTTACACGAGATTGAAGTCGCCAAGCACAGCGTCTGACTTACATATATACCTAGCGATTAATATTTTCAATGATTTTGTAAATTATCTTTGTTCTATCATGTAAAATCAATGTTCAATCTATTTTGAGTAACATTTTCACACACGTCGCGTTCCGAATTAATTCAGTTTTGCTAAGCGAAGTGAATCTACATCAATATTCCAGATCGTGTTATTTGAAGTTGAGATTCCACGCAGTTCTGATATTTTAGCAAATTTCACTGCGATTCCAAATGTTTTCTTACTCAAATGTAACTTTGTGAGGGAAAAGTATTATTTTTCTTTCATAATTGAATAAAAATTATGAAACTTGTTTCTAAGAATTGATAAACTCTTTTTATTTTAAAGTCTGTTAGAAATAATATTAAGAATTGATAGCTGTACGTACAGCTGACTGTGACAGCTTTACTAATTAATGTGGCTTTCATACACAATAGTCGATTATGTACCTAGGGAGCAAACCACAATTTTTAAGGCGAGAGTGTTTTTTGAATCCAGTGTGGAGCGAGGGATTCAAAGTACGATACTAGAGTTTAAAATAGCGTTGCTCCCGAGGTGAATACTCAACTTTTTATCATGTCTATGAGAAATAAGTAAGTGCACCATAACTCATGTTTTAGGATTTAGTTTATTTATTTTCGGACCAACAGTACCAAGCATGCGATCAAGTTAGATGGGCAGGCATTGCAATATGTCGAGGAGTATCTCTACCTGGGCCAGATAGCATCATTCAACAATAGGCAAGATCAGGAAATCGATCGCCGTACTGGCAATGCCTGGAAATGCTTCTGGTCCATGAAAGACCTATTGAAGGGCACCCTTCCACTTTCCCTTAAGCGGAGGCTCCTCGACGTGTGCATACTGCCTATTCTAACCTACGGCTCGCAGACATGGTCTTTTACCGAGGCTCAAAAGTCCAGACTCAAGGTCTGCCAAAGAGCCATGGAGCGCAGCATACTGGGCTTACGTCTTATAGACAAAGTAAGGAACACCAAACTGCGCTCCTTAACTAAAGTGGCGGATGTAGGTGCAAAAACTGCCAGATTGAAGTGGGACTGGGCGGGGCACGTTTGTCGTATGCGGCCAGAAAGGTGGGCGAGATTGGCTACCTTCTGGTTACCGGACGGCCGCAGAGGACGAGGTAGACCAAAAAGGAGATGGCGGGACGACATAGACAAATTTTTACCTGAGTGGCCAGAACTTGCAATGGAGAGAGACGAGTGGAAGAAAAAGGGGGAGGCCTTTGCCCAGCAGTGGGACACAACACCAACAGGCTAGTTAAAAAAAAAAAAAAAAAATTTTCGGACCGCGCCCGGATTACTTTTTAACAGCCAGTTACTTTTTCATACAATTTTCGTGATCGATCTCTTTGGTTATTGAAACATTAACTAACAATATCCACATTCCAAATTCAAATCACTTTTAGTCCCCAAGGATTAAAAGTTATTTTAGTCCCTGTGTACCTGAACCCAACTATAAATAGAATAGCTTTTTTATATAAGATAAAAAATATATTTCTAATAAGACAGGTTAAAAAGAAATATTTTTGTGTATTTTTAAACCAACAAAAAAGCTCTTCAGCTTTATTATATCGAAATAGATCGACCAAAATACTCATTTATCGATGGATATTTCTACAATGTTTACAGACTTAAACAATTTTATTTTCGGCAAGAGAAGATTGTTTCATAAATCCGTTTCAATCGGTTGAACCACAAATCTTTGTGGAGTGGCGGAGTGAAATAAAAGCTCTATCTTCCTGCAATAAGTATCCACATAAGTATCTGAGTACTACCACAATCCATGTCTCGAGTTTATAGCAAACATGCTCGCTACAAAGGAAACGTTTGTTCTCTCATCTTATTACAACTATTTGCGATAAATATCTGGAATCACTGTGTAATGCTCTTGGAATATCCTTAACCGCCTGTTTGGTTTATTGAAGCGTTTAGGAGTATAAAAGGAAGGAAAGAGAAAAATGTTCATGGAGTAAAACTGTTAGAAGTTTCCTTGTTTACATGCTTCGAGTAAAGCTGTTTACGACCGAATTCGGCTCTGAAATTCTTCTAGAACTAAATTATACTTAACTAGTCGTTCGCTGCGAACGTAGACCTCGCGACTATTAAAATACAATATTTATTTTCACAAAAAATTAAACATTTCAAAAACGGCTTGACCGATTTTGATGCCCAACGAACTTGAAAATTCTATTAACCATCCCTACATATATTCCAACTTTCATCAAAATCGGAACAACGGTTCGAGAGTTATCGCGGAACAAACATACATACATACATACATACAAACAATGTGTTTTTAGCTCCAACTTGAATTATAGCCCTCGCTCGCTTCGCTCGCTCGGTCAATTAATGCAAAATCCATTTTACATTAAACTAGTCGTTCGCTGCGAACGTAGACCTCGCGACTATTAAAATACAATATTTATTTTCACAAAGAATTTAGTATTTCAAAAACGGCTGGACCGATTTTGATGCCCAACGAACTTGAAAATTCTATTAACCATCCCTACATATATTCCAACTTTCATCAAAATCGGAACAACGCGGTTCGAGAGTTATCGCGGAACAAACATACATACATACATACAAACAATGTGTTTTTCGCTCCAACTTGAATTATAGCCCTCGCTCGCTTCGCTCGCTCGATCAATTAGGTTTATTAATTAACTTTATCAAATTCAACCAAAGATAAGTCAACCAATTCATTTATTGTTGCCCTCGATTTGTCAAGATGCAAAAAACCTGTAAACTGAAACGTATTTCCGGGGTGAACTCTTGAAAGCATTAGGGCCGGGTCATTTGTCTTACATCCTTTCTGTTGACGCTTTTTCGAATTCACCTTCCGTACCACCCCTGTCACTGCACCAACCACAATACAAATTACGGTACAGTAATTTATGTATACAGACTTCCTTGAACAACAAATTGTATTTGAACAGGTTACAAATTTGAACTCTTTGCTCGTTGTCGGAAATAAGGGAATAATTCAAATCTTCTAGGTATTTATAACTACCTAAAATATATATTTTTTGACACAATTCATCTCAAATTCGTTTTGTTATCAGGTGCACATCCTACGTCCCTAAAATTTTGTGATTATTTAGTTTATTTAAACTTTATTGCACTTATTAAAATAAGTGCACAATAGGTGGACTTATAGCTATAAGATATTCTCTGCCAGTCAATAAGCTAATAGGTACCTTTTTCATGGATTCTAAGCAATATTTTTCCTTGCAGCCATTGTGCCACGGATTCGCTATCCATGCGCGCCGGGAACTCTCCTTCTGCGCCACTCCTGGGCACACTGTGCTCGGAAAGAACAGCCACGCTGGAGTACCCTGGCCCGAACCTACTGCTGGAATTTACGTGAGTCATCAATCAATCAACCAATTTAGGGTTTCGTTTTTGTTGATGGAGTTATTTCCATGTTGCCTCTTCTGCTGTGAGTGATCGATTATCCTAACTAATATTATAAAAGCGAAAGTGAGATTGTTTGTTTGATTGTTTGTTTGTTTATTTATTTGTTTGTTTGTTACCTCTTCACGCTTCATCTACTGAACCAATCTTCCTGAAATTTCGCATACACATAGTTAGAAGTACAGAGAAGGACATAGGCTATCTTTTATCCCGGGTAAAAACACTGTTCCAGTGGGAAATTCACGCGGGCGAAGCCGCGAGTAAAAGCTAGTTATATATATTTTTTGAAATTTATATGTTAGTGTTTTCATCGAATAAGAATAATAAAACAATTGCACCAGGATGGTAACAGCAGCAGAATAAAACCTATTGAAATTTAATTAAAACAGAAGAACTGCGCTTAAAATGAAAACTGAACCTTGGATACACATATATACCATTAAAACACACATAGGTACTCTTTATCTAAAGGAAACTTACAAATCCAAGCGATGAAATCTCTTCCTTTGCGATTGTTAGTGCTACGTATCAAATATTGTATCTGTTCAAACATTATTTAGTTACACTGTGTAGGACGAGTTATTACTGGCCGAGATTAATTACAGCAATATTTAGTGTAATACAAACTATGGATGGGATGGGCTCTAAAAGATGCCTTGATACATTTGTCCAGTTCCGGTCCGCTGGTCCCTCCGTACGATTACAACGGGTTCATCGCCAAATTGGAGTTTATAGAGGGAGTAGACTCGAGTGGGCCTCCCCCCACAGTACTGCCAGCCTCCCCCCCTCTGGCAGCGTTGACGCATCATGTACAGAATGGTAAGTTTTGTACAAAATCTTTTAAGATTTGTACCTGAAATCAGAGTTTATTAGGACACGGGATTTATTAAAAGATTATTTTTCTTGAGGTTAACTACTGTTATAGTTACGACTTCTTGAATGTATCAACAAATATACAAAAAATATAACCTCCAATTCAATTAATATTTAAGGTAGTAGTTCCATTCGGTACTTCAATTTTAGTAATCTTGCCTAACAAAAGTTTAATACTTTGATGGGTTAGTTATATTGATGTAAATTTTACATTGAAAATGTAAAATTATGCTAAACTCTTTGAATATACATTCCATTATGGTAACTAGGTATATTTTATGAAAAATATAAGAAGCTTTACATTCAGTAATCCTCTTACAAATATGTGAGGCATGAATTCTATCAACCTCGTGTTACTTTCAGGCATATTTTAAACAAAGCAATTTTTAATATTTTTTGTTATTGATGAAAGCTTTTAGGGCTGGTTTCCACCAGACATAATAGTGGATGCGTTTTAACAACCAATAGATTTTAGTTTTTCATAATTCTAATTTCGCTAAGGATGCTCAGCTCATCCTAACACATCTACTTTCCCCTTTGTTCTGGTACAAACCGGCCCTAATTCGTTTATTAAAATATCAAATACAAAACTTAAAGTGATATCCGAATTGAAATACAAATTATAGATACTGTAAATTTGTACCTCGATTGTATCATCAGTAATGTTTGTTGTTGCTCAGCGGACAGAATGGCTATAGAGAGCAATGCAGTATCAAATGAGGTGGCCAACAATGGGCGAGTGGGGTGTGGCGCCACTGTCCGCGGTTTCGGACCGGGCGGCGCGCGCTCCGGCCACTTCGACACTCGGGCCACCACCTGGCGGTCCCAGTGCGCTATACATCTCCTGGGTGCGCCAACTGACGTGGTGCAAGTCTCGTTGTTTAATTATAATTTAAGGTGAGCTGGAGAGAAATAATAAAGTAAATGAAAACAAATATGCTCTCTGATTCGAGTGTCTTAAGTTTCAATTCGTCGATGAAGCAAAATGCCTAAAATAAATCTCTACAAGGCAAATTCGCTATATATCCTAACTAATATTATAAAAGCGAAAGTGAGTTTGTTTGTTTGTTTGTTTGTTTGTTGGTTTGTTTGTTTGTTTGTTTGTTTGTTACCTCTTCACGCTTCATGTACTGAACCAATCTTCCTGAAATTTTGCATACACATAGCTGGAAGTACGGAGAAGGACATAGGGTACCTTTCATCCCGGGAAAAAGCACTGTTCCCGTGGGAATGGGAAATTCACGCGGGCGAAGCCGCGGGCAAAAGCTAGTATGCCATAATTTGGCATATAATTCTACTCAAGTAGGTATATCTAGACCTGATGAAGGTCGCGGGTTGCGCATGGATGCGGGCAGCGCAGGACCGGTCGTTATGAAAATCCTTGGGGGAGGCCTTTGTCCAGCAGTGGACGTCTTTCGGCTGAGAGAGAGAGAGAGAGAGAGGTATATCTCATCATCATCATCCAATTTAAAAGTGAGGCTCTTGTCGGTGGAGTTCCTTCCATTTCACTCTTTTCATTGCCAACTGTTTCATTTCTTGATATGACTCGACGCTAGCTTTTTCTCTCTTGGTCTTGGTCTTCCTGGATCAAGTATATTTAGTAGGTACTTATTTGTAGAAGTTATTAGGTAAAACCTGTGCTAAAACTAAAGAAATAACTATATTTAAACGCGTACAATTCAAAAAAAGTGGAATGCTCACACGCAAATTATAAATTTGATGAACGTGAACCTGAACTACTGAGTCTTTAATTACAATTCTAGCAAAATAATATACAAAATTATTTTGCTAACAATACATTAATTAAAGTGCATAACAAGAGGAGTTATCATTTTCGATTTATGTCCCATTAAACCACACACCGCAAATTAAATATATGGTTAGCGATTTCATCAATAACCTCTCAATTATATTTTAATTGGTTTTATAGGCGTCCATATTAATTTATGAATATGTAAATCAGAGCTAATTTAAAAATAAATAATTACTGATCTGTCATTTCCACTCCATCTTTTGTTGTATTTTGTGTAAATAACAGATATTATTTTTTGTATTAGGTTACCAAGCTGTCGATCTCATATTGAGATTTTAGAAGGGCTTCACGAGTTTGGTGGAAGGGGAGATAGATTAGACAGGTCTGAAAGAGGAGACCGGGCTCTCCTCAGGGTGTGCGGACCCTCCATGAGGGAGGCCCGGGATCAGTCGGGAAGGTTCCACATCCGCCAGGCCGTGACGTCCAAAGGTGCTAACTTGACGATAATGGTGCGACGCGCGGCGTCGCAGAATGAAGAGGAGTTTGTGGATGGTGCCTTTGCTTTTCATGATGGTGAGTTTAGTATGCTTTTGCATTGTAATTTTTTTCTTTTTTTTATAAGAAACTAGCTTTTGCTCGCGGCTTCGCCCGGGTGAATTTTCACCCGTGGACAGTGCTTTTTCCCGAGATGAAAGGTACCCTATGTCCTTCTAAGTACTTCTAACTATGTGTATGCGAAATTTTAGGAAGATTGTTTCAGTAGATAAAACGTGAAGAGGTAACAAACAAACTCACTTTCACATTTATAATATTAGTTAGGATAGGACTAGCTTTTGCTCGCGGCTTCGCCCGGGTGAATTTTCAACCGTTAACAGTGTTTTTTCCCGGGATGAAAGGTACCCTATGTCCTTCTAAGTACTTCTAATTACGAGTATGCGAAATTTCAGGAATATTGGTTCTGTACATAAAGCGTGTAGAGGTAACATACAAACAAACAAATAAATAAACAAACCAACAAATAAACAAACTCACTTTCGAATTTATAATATTAGTTAGGATTCGAATTCAAAATTCAAGTCATTCAAGTTATGAAATCGTAGGTGATAATAATTTTATCTTCTTCTTGTATTCGTATTTTCATTAAAGTACCTGTAGAAAAATTTCCCTGAAAGGAATAGTAAAATCAATATTGGGTAATGAACAGACCTGAATTTTTTCCTATGTCGTACCTACATCACAGTAATGAAGCTCGCTGACGATGGCTGACATTTCCCCTAATGTACAGTCTAGAGTCAAAAGTGGAGTCATACCTTAAATATCATATTGCCTTGCAGGCGCGCAGTCCTTCATTGTGTGCGTTACGTCCATATTACGGACGTATAATTACAATAAGAACACTACTCACACTAAGCTAATTATCATATTACCCACCCACACCAAGACACAACTCTGCTGCATGCTTGTGCTTCGTGCTCATACTGCCTACGTGCTGCCATCTATCAAATTTACGGGGTACTAAGTAGTGGATTCTGACACAGAAATAATAATACACTACCTATAGTTTATTATAAAGCAAACCAATAGTGGTGAGTACGGTGACACGCAACCAATTGATAATTTCGTCACAAGCTAATGCATCTACTGGTCTAATCGGGAGTCGGATGGACTGCAGTTGATACAGGTCAAAGTTCGAGTCACATCCAGATATTTTATTTTTCATATTAAACTCAATTCATAAGCCAAGAGTATTTTTATATAATGTAATTGATATGCTTTTATATATTTGTTATGAAATAAAAATTCTCAAAAATCATGACAACTATTTATTCATGTAAATAGGTATAGTATACTTATGTAAAATTTATTATTATAAACTACACTAACAAATTCAAAATTTATGTTTAATCACTTCCCTATCTAATTACAGAATAAATAAGAACTTAAAAATAAGCATTCTGTAGTAAGTTACTTATAAGAATCTGTTCATTTATTTTATATATTATTACTAAATTATACTTTCGCTTTTTGTTAGTAAATATTGAGGTTATAGCTTAAGTATTCGTTTTCATCATGAAAAGAAGATTGAAACTAAACCTCAACATCTAACAATTTATCTCCTATTACGAAACATAACCTTGTATTTGTAATGCAAAATACAAAAACAAGTAATAAGTATAAAAATAATTTAAATAATGTTTATACTTTTATAAAACCAGATTTGATACAATAGAAAGAGGACAGTTGGAATATACCTACTTAATGAATGAACTCACTGATTAAATTTAAACACAAATAATTAACTCACTATTTTGTAAAGTTGCCGTTGTTGTCTTTTCTACACATATTTCAATCACAAAAAAACTGCCCTAAACATCCATACAATGAGAAACTAATTCTTCCTTGCTCATCTTCTATGCACCATCAGGCCCCATAGATTTTCTATGGAGTTGAGGTTAGAAGACCGCGCTGGCCAAGGATGACATTTATTTCTGGAAGCGAAATAAATTATCCAGTTTTTTTATGCACGCCACCAGCTTGATATGCACGACGAACAGTAGATAGGCATCGAAACATCAAATAAATCAGCATAACGCCTGGTAGGTAAAATCATCGCCTTCATATTCTTCCAACATTATTGTTGCTGCTGCTCAGAGATAATAGCCGGTCTTCTACTTTGCGGCAAGGCTACCCTGCAGCAAGTCGCTACACCCAACGTGTTGTCCACTAAAAAAATATAATAATATATAATTAGGTATTTAGTTTATATTTAATTTCAAAACTATCACTTATGCAAAGCAAAATCACGAAGAAAAATATATCAATACAATACATTACTATTATGTTATCATTTTATGTTTGAATTAATCACAAAATATTACACATTTACACACACATATTTCAAATCACAACTATTTATTTGTTTAAAAATACTCACACTTAATCCAGTTCCTTTCATTAGAAATTGAGACTATTTTGCAACCACTATCATGCAAAGTAAATCCGAATAGTCTCCATAATACCTACTTATAATGGCCTATATTGGCAAGTGTTGGTAAAGTAATATTCCACAAATACTTAGATAACTATCACTAACAAATGCGTTCAACTAAAACGAGAACTCGGTTGAAGTGATAAATTTGCGTCTGTCTTTTTTTTCATTCACCGTCAAATATTCATTTTCATAGCTGGTCCATACTGACCACCCATACGAAGTAACGATACCATAAAGTTAGAGCAAGGATTTTATAGACATACTATGAACGTTCCGTATCATTCATTCATAGTATGTCTATGAAATCCATAAAAGTATGAAGCGCTCGCCGACTCGCCGCGCCAGCCTACCTACTTCTATGGAAACATCGTATTCGGTCGGTTGACATTGCACAGACACATAGGCGTTTTACAAATAACACACAATCATAAGGTCTTAAGTGCAAACACTTCTATAATCAATTAGTATGAGAAATTCTGACTCCACTTCTGGAGATGTCTGTACAACTTAGTGAATATACAGAGAAAAAACTTCACACAAAGTATACTCCAGCATCACATATACTGGCATCTTTGCTCTGCCATAGAGATAAAGTTCCAAACAGTTTATGTAGCAAATACTTTTATATATTCTTAGACAGTAAACATAAATAAGCCTATTATAAATAAACCTATATTCTATACAATGTTATGGATATAAGCAAAAACTTATTACAAAAAAATATTTAAGTTCTGAATTAATATGTATAGACGTGCACAATGATCACAATTCCAATATAATTTCACTAAAATGATCATTATAATAAAACTGTCTTTATCCGTAGCCTCATTTTCATTCTTTTATACTTTCAGTATTTTATGCCGTGTGCTCTCTTTTTCTTTTGCATAGCTTCAGTAAGCAATCAAAGACGGCGAACGGAAGTCGCTGTTCATTACTTTGAGTATATTTATCTAAATGAACGCCTATTTTTCCTTGTAAAACTCAATATAGTTGGCAGTGCTCACTATATGAAATGCAAATCTGAATTGAATTTGAAAAAATAATATGCAACCCATTTTTTTCATAATTTGTTTTCCAATAACACAATTTAATTTTAATCACTTTAAAAATATTTATAAATAAAATAGGTCGATCATATTCCCAAATTATTTTACTGCATAATACAATTAAGTATAATAGACTAGGTTTGCTAGTGGCTTTGCTTGCGTTAGTTCAACATTTTTTTTTTAGATTAAAAAGTACAGCTAAAAAAAAGTAAAGCTTTATGTACTTCTGAAATAAAGGTGTCTCTCGGCAGGGCAAGGATTTTGAAATTAAATTAAAAAAAAATCTATAATGTTTATCAAAAATATTTTAAATGTATTTGAAAAATAATAAGTTTGGATATATTTTTTTAAAGATGACGTCTTCGAGATGACCTACATCACGACGCACGGACTCGTGGAATCTCGTCATTGCATTTTGCGTGACACGACGGAGCAAGGCAAAATCAATGTTCATAATTTCGTGGTGGATATTTTCTTTGAGCTCAGCTATATTCGTTGGAATACTGATGAAAATTTTGCTCTTAAGGTTACTTCCACAGAAAAAATCCATGGGGGTCAAATCTGGTGATTGTGGACAATTGTGGAGGCCATGCGATATTACCAAAGCGGGATATCAATTTTCGAGTCTTAGTCCATTGTGGCTGTTGCAGTGTGAGTGGTGGCTCCATCCTGCTAAAACTACGCCCATGAACTGTAGCAAGATATCCTTTAAGCTGGATAACTTGTTATAATTTGTCGATACGTTGATTTGGTAAGGTTTTAGGCTGATGCTCTTTTGCGTATCGACAGACAAGGATTGCGACGACGTTAGCGTCAACTTCGCTTATTGCTTCTTCAGATCTTAAAGTCCTGCCCAGGCCCGGCCGCGGCTGATTTATGGCTGATCCTGTACTACACAACTTCTGTACCCATTTACGAATAAGTTTTCGCTTAGTCCATCCTGTAAACGCCTTATGTTGTAATGTAAACAAAACAGCGGCCTTAGACAAAGTTTTATTACGTCGTAGCGATTCCATAGCGAATGTCAAATTCGAATTTTACTATCGATGCTACAATGGACTTAGCGATTGCTTAGCGACAAGATGACGATCAACCACGTGATTTAGCGAAGCCTTATGTCAATCCCATACATTTTTTCGTTTGCGATTGTCGCTATCGCTATTAAAATCTGACTTCGTCTAGCCCTCCTGGTGCCGAGCCGTAACAAAAGATTTTCCGCCCTCGAAAAACGCCTCGATAATATACACACGGTCTTCTCCTGACCACTGCGACATAGTAATTGACCAATCCGCATGAACGGTGAATCTGCTACGTAGAAAATATTCAATTTTAGAATCCTTATTTTGCCGAGAGACACCCTGTATAAACCTGTGTGAAGTTTCACTATATTTTCAAAGTAGCACTATACCATATTCTTTGCACAGAACAACACGAAGGCACGGCTTCGCCAGACGCAATGTGCGCCTCGACCCACTACGGGTTAGCAGCACCGACCCACGGTGGGGTGTCCGCTCCTTCTCATCATCACATCTTCTGGAACATAGAGGAGCGGCTTCTATGCACACACAGATTCATACCTGCTGCTAATCAGAGCGTCACCATTGAGGTAAGTTATTTTAAGCTCACACTAATTATAATATAAATTATAAGTATATGAAATTGTGAGCACTCAAATCTGGACGCGAACATTGTTTGATATCTAAATCTACATAACAGATAACAAACAACAATTTGCTCGGTCGGTCCGTGGCGTGCGGACGCATCCACTTATTCCGTTAAAGTCGATGATATTGGTGAAGACAGTACAATTTAACTTAAACTCTTTGAATATTACCTTAAGGTCGCTATTTATGCGCATAGATTATTTCGCACGTCAATAATATTCTTTGTTGGAAGTTTTGTGTGACATAGATTTATATTGGTCTAGAAGAGGCATTTCGAAGAAGGATGTCGCGCTCGCCTAGAAAGCCTAGGGTCGCACCCAGCTCCGAATCAGAGTTGAGTACAGCCTCCGAAACGGGATGTGCTACACAGCGCAACAAGCGTAGATACGGTGACGACTTCTGTGATATGCTCCAGAGCCTCTCTACTGAAATGAGAAGCTGGAAAACCGAAATGCAGCGAGATATTAACCATATAAAAACACAATTGGATACTGGTTTCCAGGAGCTGAGATCCGATATTAGCAGCATTCGGCAAGATCATGCCGATATGAAAAGCAGAATCCAGGAATTGATTACTGCTAACAGTGAGACAACAAGGGAAGTGGCTTCGCTGCAAACCTCAGTTCAATTCAACAGCGACCAATGTGAGGAACTCAGGAAAAAGGTTGACTCTCTGGACGACAGGAACAAGACCTTTTCTAATCTTAAACGTGAGGTAGATGAGATGACTAAAAATTACAGGCGAATGGAGATTGAACTGAACTCCAGCAACCAAAGGGACCGTTTGTTGAACCTTGAGATCGTGGGAGTACCTGAGTCCAAGGACGAGAAGGTCCTGGATATAATACTGGCTCTCGCCTCACATGCGGGAGTCACTATTTCAACGGATGACATTGTGGAAGCAAACCGTGTTACTCCACGTGTCAGTCTTCAGGGACGTTCAAGAAATGTAGTAGTCAAGCTGAAGTCACGGTTGGTAAAAGATAATATCTTGTCAGGGGCGAGAAAGAATGGGATTACCACCAGGAGTTTAAATATTCTAGGCCCCGTTAAGCCAATATACGTCAACGAACACCTCACATACTACAATAAGATGCTGTTAAAAAAGTGCAAGGATACTGCAAAACTGAAGCATTTCCAATTCGTTTGGATCAAAAACGGACGTATTTTTGTTCGAAAATCCGACGGAAGTCCTCCCCTTCAAATAATTTCAGAGATGGACATTTCGAAAATATCCTGAACATGGTTGGCCATTTTGTCTGGTTTGTTTATAGATTTGTTTACTTACGCTTGTTGTTTACTACTCTTAACATTCGTATAAGTATTAGTTTTGCAATAGATCTATTTTTTATATGTTTATGTTTCCTAAGGCTGCATGCCCCTTCTAGTTGTAGTTGCTCTGTGCCGATATTTTTTTGTGCACTGTCTCGGCCTAACCGCATACCTGTGCACTCAGTGCGCACATTGCAGGTGCACGCTTTAACCTGTGGAATGAGTACTTTAATTGAAGTAATTAATACATCAAATTATTTAGTAACAATTATTTTTATACAACTTTTTTACAAGCAAGACATTGGTTATTCGTCTTTTTACGATAATGTAGATTTAAATGTATTTTTTATACCTCTCATTAAGAATATTGTCTCAAATTCTTTTATCGTAAAGATTTCATTAGTTACAATTATTCGTTTCTATAAAATATTTGCTAGATTACACCATTATACCTCCTTTTATCATTGTCTTGGAACTTGCACTGATCATAGTTTTGACGCACATTCTTTCAGCGAATCTACTATACAACACTTTGTTTACTACGCAGCCGCCTGTTCACGCGTGGTATCGATGATCGTGATTTTCTTGGTGTACCCCATTTTAGCAAATATTAAAATTTGTTATTGCGTCTTAATGTTGCCTCGATTCACCAATCTGTACAGTGACGAATCTCCTATAAGTTTCAAACTTGCTTACCTTTTGTCACCCCGCGAGCGTTTTATATGTCCCGTTAGTACTTGGATACACTTTAAAGTTAATATTAATATTTTATACTACCAAGTAATATTATATGTTATACCTAAATTTAACAGTGTTAGTTAAAAACTTAAATATTTTTTATCAGAACGCTCGTGGGTTGAGGACTAAAACTTTAGAAATTCGTCATAATATACTTTGCAATGACTTTGATGTTATGGTCATCACAGAGTCTTGGCTATGCGATGGCATCTTTGATGGTGAGCTATGTGATGATAGGTATGATGTGTTCCGACTAGACCGCGACTTGAGTATCACCGGGAAGAAGATTGGCGGCGGGGTGGTCGTCCTGGCGCGCCGCACCCTCGGCGCGACGCGCAGGCCATTCTCGACGGCCTCGGCCACCGAGCTGCTGTGGGTGACAGTGCCAGCGCGCTCATGTGGCACATCACAGGACTTGCACATCTGCGCCGCTTACATACCGCCTGACAATAGGCTCCCATCAGACATTAGAATTTTTATTCAGAGTGTTACACAAACAATGACAGATCATTCTAATGATAATTATTTGTTGGTTGGCGATTTCAATCTGTATTGCGTTAGCTGGGATAACGGACAACCGACTTTCTTACGAAAGGGGCCTATAGAATTACAGGACGCCGGCGTTGAATTAGTTGAGGAACTACAATTACTAGGATTTTCACAATACAATTTTTTGAAAAATAAATCTAACAACACTTTAGACCTCGCCTTTTCTAATCTCCCACTTACTTTGACCCGCTGCTCGTGTCCTCTTGTCACGGAAGACCCAGCGCACCCTACCTTTATTTTAGAAATTTTGGACCTTGAGCTGCGGCCTTTGACAGAGGCTTCTACCCCAAAACGTAACTTTAGAAAAGCAAATTATGATTTGATACGCATATATCTGGCTAGTATCGACTGGCTTTCTTTGCTTCATAATAATTCTCTGGACGAGGCAGTAGACAATTTTTACAATGAAATTAATTACTGTGTTTATAATTTTGTCCCAATAACTAACAAAAACAAAAGTTATTCATATCCTATCTGGTACTCTAAAGCTCTAATCAAAATAATTAAAGAGAAAGCTAAAGCTCATAGCAGATGGAAAAAATTTCGTAATAGACTTGACTATGACGAATTTTCTTTGTTACGCAAGCGTGAGAGCCACGTTCAACAGGAATGCTTCAAGCTGTATACTTCTCGTTGCGAAAATAATATCAAAAATAATCCCAAGAGCTTCTGGGCATACGCCAAAGCCATGCGTGGCAGTTCGAGTTATCCTAAAACTGTATCTTTTGATGGAGTTAAGTATTCGGAAGGGAAAGATATCTGTGATGCGTTCAACAATTATTTCAAAAGCGTCTTTGGTAGTCCCTCTAGTAGCTCCTTACCATCGGTGGATCGTTATGATGGTATTGAAGTAATTTCTAAAATTCAAATTCCAACTGACGAGGTAATGAAGTTGTTAGAAAATCTGGACGGTAATAAAGGGTCAGGAAGTGATGGAATCCCACCTTACTTTTGGAAGCAGTGCGCTAAATGTCTGGCAGTTCCAATTTCTATTATTTTCAACCGTTCTCTTGATGAAGGCATCTTTCCTACAAAGTGGAAGTCGGCACACATAATACCTATTCATAAAAAAGGCTCAAAATCTCAAGTCGAGAACTATAGAGGAATATCTATTCTCAATCCTTTAGCAAAAATGCTTGAACTTATCGTTTATAATTCTATTTACAATACTATATCTCAGGCCTTGCCCAATAATCAGCACGGCTTTTTAAAAAAGATCTACAGTTACCAACTTGGCTTGTTTTACTAACTTTGTGATGACCAACATGGACGGCGGCGGCCAGGTTGACGTGATCTACACGGACATGGAGAAAGCCTTTGACCGGGTGGATCACGTTATCCTGCTGGAGAAGCTTAGCCGCTTAGGTATTCACGGAAATTTGTTAAGATGGGTGGAATCTTATTTGGCAAACCGTTCGCAGGCAGTCGTGCTTGGAGGATATCGGTCAAATTTCATTTCTGTTTATACAGGAGTCCCTCAGGGCTCCCATTTAGGCCCGCTTCTTTACAATGCCTACTTGTATGACATTGGAGACTGCTTTAAACATTCAAAGTATCTGATGTACGCTGACGATAAAAAAATTTACTGTAAAATTAACAATATTTTAGACTGCCAGTTGATGCAAGGGGATCTCGACAAACTCCTAACTTATTACGCCGACAATAAGCTTACAGTTAATATTAAGAAATGTCAATGTATATCTTTCTCCCGTAAAGCAAAACCTATTGTGTTCAAATATAATCTAGGCGGTGACACTATAGAGAGAACTAAACTGGTACGTGACTTAGGAGTATTTTTCGATGATAAGATGGTACTTGCTAATCACATAGACTATGTCAAAAGTAAAGCATTTAAAAATCT
This sequence comes from Ephestia elutella, assembly GCA_018467065.1. NCBI lineage: Eukaryota > Metazoa > Arthropoda > Insecta > Lepidoptera > Pyralidae > Ephestia > Ephestia elutella. The sequence goes on along the minus strand of CM031568.1, from coordinate 8,688,986 downwards.
CGGTTTTGTTTTGCGTACCTGCAGGTCTTTTTCGCGTTTGGCTGCCGTTAAAGTAGTTTATTTCGCGTATGTTAGGAGCATACTAGAATACGCAAGTCCCATTTGGTCTCCTCAATATAATATTTATACTAATCAATTAGAACGCATTCAAAAAACATTTATCAGTCATCTTAACTATCGTGCTCGCAGACCCTATGAATCATACGAGGACAGCTGCATTGCGCACGGTTTGCTAACCCTTACTCAGCGGCGTACTCTTTCTGATATGAGTATTCTGTATGATATTGCAAATAGCCGCTTAGACTGCCCCGATTTGATCTCCACGATGTGCTTTTGTACGCCTTCGACTCGCACGCGTCATACCCCCTTGTTCTATACTCCACTGTTCAAAACAAGGTACGCCCAAAATATGATAACTGCGAGAATTTTTTATACGTACAATACTACATTTGCTAATATTGACCCTTTTTCAAGCTCCAAGACAAAATTTAAGCACCAAATAATCGAGGTACTTAAACATTCCTAATTTTGTGTTTATTTATTTTTGTTAACTATATAGATAAACTACAATTGCTTGCCAATGTAATTTAACAACTTTTTTTCTTTCTTCTGTTTGTTATTTAAGTCCTGATTTATTTATATTTTTATGTACTTATTCGTATTCATAATTTAATGTAAACTCATTCCACAGGTCACATTTATTAGGTCACATTTATTAATTCTTTACAACATACATACCTAGTTACACTTTTAACATTCATGGGTATTATTTAGTGCACCATCATTACATTTTCTTTACCATTTAATCGACAATATTATCGTTATAGAAAGAGAAACCTTTTATTGGCCTTATTATAGATTAAGAACTGTAATACTGTAAACTGTATACGCTGTTGGTTTCTTTAATAAAATAAAATAAAAATAAAATAAAATTATATTTAGGTACATACACTAGATAAGTGTGAGCGAATTCATATATTTGATATCTTCGAATACAATGATACAAACTTGTTGTCCTTTATCACTATAGATCCCTCGACAAAAGTAAAATAAACAAGAAAACCCAATGTTGTTTAACTTTATTACCCGTTAATAAGTGAACCAAGTGGCGAAGCTTGAAAATGGTCGAATAAGGCCCTCCTCCCATGGGACGGCCGCCCGACGGTTTTTCCGGTCAACGACAACGCGGCCACTGCGGCTCGATACAAAAGATATTTATAGAACGCAATCTGTGCACTGTTCACTGCTCCAGTATTCATGACAAATGGGGATATTGGCTTTCGGCCGTTCTAGTTGTTGTTTTTTGCTCTATTATATCTGGTGAAATGGTTTAATAGGAAGTGTTTTTTTTTGTATGTTGATATGCACACTGCACAGCGTCAGACATAAAGTTTTAAACTTTGGCCATCTTATTTGATTTTTAAATTTTACCTAAAACGATAGCACAATATCCTGATATCACAAAAATCTGAAGAATGAAAAGGTTCTAAAGCTTAAATGTTGATGTTATATTAGATTCAACGCTTGGATCGCATGTGGAGCGCCGAGCCAACGGGGACGGTGGGCGCTGCCGGCTGTCGCACCGCGTGCGGCGACGCCGGCTGCGAGTGCCGAGCCAACACCCCGCTGCACTACCACGACCACATCGCACTGGTGGCCGGCGACGGCACGCATCTCTCCTGCTTGTGCGGAGACTTCCAGGTATCGTGGGTGATACAGATGCAATTATCACGTCTTGATTCGTTAAGAGGGGTTGATGTGCTGTTAGATACAACGCTTGGATCGCATGTTGAGCGCCGAGCCAACGGGGACGGTGGGCGCTGCCGGGTGTCGCACCGCGTGCGGCGACGCGCCGGCTGTGAGTGCCGAGCCAACACCCCGCTACACTACCACGACCACATCGCACTGGTGGCCGGCGACGGCATGCACCTCTCTTGCTTGTGCAGAGACTTTCAGGTATCGCGGGTGATACAGATGCATTATCACGTCTTCATTCGTTAAGGGGGGTTGATGTGCTGTTAGATACAACGCTTGGATCGCATGTGGAGCGCCGAGCCAACGCGGGTGATACAGATATACTATCATGTCTTACGGGGTAGACAGAACCAGCAGTAGTGAAAGACGAAGGTCAAGTAGAAGGATATTGTGCTTATATCAGATATAGTGACAGGTCGGTTGCCCATCACCTATGGTAAGTATGAATATGGGACTACACAGGAATCCCCAGTTTAAAGGCCTTTTTCTTGACTGACTTTTACAATCTGCGTGGGAAGTGAAGCAGCTGGCACATTCTATGTTTTTTCTTTGCTCCCATAACAGCCTGAAAGTAGCTGGAGTATGATATATGGATAGATACAGATGTTTGTTATTCCTTCATTTAAACACTATCGGACCGAGTTTGATGTGATTTCTCTCAAGATAGCTGCAGTATATTTATAGATAATTATATGGTGGAAGGTTTTTAGAAAGTCTTGATTGAATCAATTAACAAACGCCAGGAGCGTATCATTACTCGATTGGCGGAACATGTTTCCCACCGCATGTCAAGACTTAATTGCAATTAAGCACCAAGTATTACCGGTATATGTAGCTACTGTTGAACTAATATATATGTAGCTGATGCCATACTAACTGTAAGTACTATGTTACGGGAATCATTTCAAAGTTAGTTCGGTTAATAAGTTAATTGTGTCGAAATGTTGCTATAGGTACCTAGTACATACCTCTGCTACTGTGACTGTTACCAAAGGTAATATGTGCCTGAAGGCGCGGAAAACAAGTTTACATAACAGAAGCAATCAAATCATAAATTATAATCATGCTCAAATTTCCCAAATTACCAAGATTCCGATTGACAGGTTTCCCTCCGCTCTGCGGGTCTCAGTAATACGAGAAACCACGCCAGATTGGGCGTGATCGTGATTACTAATAGTTGTGTTATGGAGCGTCGAGCTTCCATTCTATTTACATAGAGAGTGCCGGAGGGAGCTCCCTCAATGACATGCCTATGTGTAAATTGTACGAGTACCTAGGTATACGTAATCGCCTACAGGAATGTTACTATTGAAATCTCCGCAAATCAAAGCTATATGTAACAACCTACTTTAAAGATATATGAGTTATGAAATGACTTTTGCAGTGAAACTTGGGTTTCAAAATAAAAGAAACACTGCTTAAAACACGAGTATAATTTTTGAACTAAAAAAAATTTGACCAATGTCCTTTAACAAAAAATTATCTGGACACACTAAAGAAATAAAAATAAAAGAAAGAAAAATTAACAACAGGAAAGGAATATTAACAGGTAAAATAAGAAATACATGAATTTGCTTGTTATTTTAAAAAGAAAATTAAATGAGTGAAAGAAATGGATGAAATGATGTATAAAAAATTCTAAATCAAAAACGAAACAAAAATTATCCCGACAAAAGGGGGGCCTTTAGAATTTAGAGGAAAAAGTTATCACAATATGTTTAAAAAGTCTATCTTAAAAGAACCACAGGCGCCACGGTTACAAACTAAACATTTCGTCGCTCTGTGACTCATTCTCATGTGCAGGCCGACTTTGCCGCGACTGAAGATTTCGGAGCGCGTTCAACCCGGCTGAGTCCCACATCTTGGTCCACAACCTGATTTACAACACGCTGACGAATATCCAGGTGCAGGCCAGCATTGCCCACTCTCGTCTAATAAACAATCCATACAATACATACATGAAATATTTCAGTGCCACTTCATATAATCCTTCTGGTTTTTTTTGACAACTAGATTCAACTTCGTCCCATTTTTAATAGGATACCCCTGAACGGTCTGATCGTCAACTTTTGATCTTCAATTGGAATCTTCAGATGTGAAGAAATCTGTCGTTTGATATCCAAAATAGATGTCGTTGGGAAAGCCTCTATTGTGCATTCCCCACCCTGAAGTTTTTTACCATAAACTTCATTGCTAGAGATCGATACTTGTATGTGAAGAATAATAAAAGCACAAAACAACAAGAAGAATAAAAAGAAAAATCAACACTCTAAAAAATCTCCCATTTTTTTACCCCAATTGACAGTAAGTCCAAAAAAATCGAACCACCAGAATTTTAATTTCAAAAACCTTATCATAGAGAAAGAACAAAGAAAAAAGTTTGCGTAGAAATAGAATCACAAACTAAAAAGACTTGACTTTGTAGCGGTGTAACGCTACACTAGGTACTCAAATGGTCATGATGAAAATTTTGTATAAAGAAAACCTGATTGCATTTCTCAATTTTTTTCCACTGCCTTAATAGACTAATTCAGATCTTATCATTGTGTACTTTAATACCACACATGCTTATCCCAACAATAATATAAATCTATACATATAATAAAACAGTAAAAATATTTTGTCTGTACATTTAATATTTTTGACTGAAATGGATAGAGGGAGACCTAAAAAGAACAATAGAAAGCAAAAAAATTTTTTTGGACTTTCTTGTCTGTCTGTCTGTCTGTCTGTCTGTCTGTCTGTCTGTCTGTCTGTATGTATGTACGCGTTTCACGCAAAAACTACTGGACGGATTTGAATGAAACTTTTTTTGTTGTATAGCTATTAAGCCTGGGCAACATATAGGCTATAATTTATTTTGAAAACTGGAACACCTGATGAAGAACCATAACGGAACAGCTAAACTATAAGTAATATGGAAATGGTGCCTTAACAAAAATCGTTCAACCTGATGAGCATTTTCTGCCGACGTATAAAAATTGAAGATCTGGAACATCTGATGAAAAGCTCCAAGAGACCAGCTACACTATAACATATATGGAAATGGCGCCTTAGCAAAAATCGTTCAACCTGATGAGCATTTTCTGCTGACGTATAAAAATTGAAGATCTGGAACATCTGATGAAAAGCTCCAAGAGAGATTTTTCATCTAAGCGAAACTCACGCGCGCGAAGCCGCGGGCGACAGCTAGTAAATGAATAAAACGTGCGTATCGTGCTAACATATCCATGGGACGAGCTAACCCTTTCGTGGCCTGCGCTTTGGGTTGTGCGCATAATTAACCAAGAGGGTTACTATTAAGTATGTAACAGCAATAAACCGTAGACCGACCAGCCGACCGTATAGGGACTTCTAAAAGCAAATACGCCCTAAATTATTTACAACCGCTTTCAGCACTTTCATCCGACGGCATTAATTTTATTATCATCAATTCCTCAGTCCAACGCTAAACTTCATCTGTTAGATGCTTTATTTACCTATTAATTCAATTTAAACGGTTTACTTTGGTAAAACAATTTTAGAGATCGCAAACTTGTAAGCCTCTCTCAGTAATCGAATAGCAATTAACTTAATGCTGACGTTGTTTTAAAGTCCATTCATACTGGAATAACTGGACGAGAGAGGGTTCCGTTCTAACTTTGCAAAATATATCTCCGATACATCGAGTCTGTCATTCCTTCCATTCCTTTTTTTACGCTCCTGAGTAAAAGTTCTTGACGTCAATTAAATATACCGAAAACAAGAAAAAATAAAAGTTATTCGTGAATAACACATAAAATTTATGTTTGCCAAACATTTTTGGCACCACCTTACACTCTCTGTTTAGTCTAATGGTTGACTGGTAGAGAATGCCATTTGGTGTTAAGGCCACCATTGTACATATTTTTTTAAATAAATAAATAAAAATAAATAAACATTTATATGTTGAAAACAATTTAAATTGATAAAGCAAGAAGGTACCTAATGAATTACCTGTCAATATAAAAAAAATATTTTAATATATCTTCTCTTTCACCCACATACATAACACATACATACCTACTTATGTCGGTCCATACGTTATTAGTAAACAAGATAAGGAAAGAAATAAACTTTTTCATTTACATAATCACACCGCGTGGTGGGTCAAGAATCGGAAGTTACATTGTACTGTATAGTCCTCAAGCGTGAGAATATTGCGTTCAATATTCTCTAGCTTTTATTGCGAGCACGTTATTTAATTATTAACAGTGCTCTCACCCCTATCATGAGTTGGCGTCGGGGCAAAATTATTATTAGACACAGGGGCAAATTGAACATTGGGTAATATCTGTGTAGGGTGTCGGTAGCGGAGCATCGCCGCTCATAAAACATTGGCTAACTGGCGGCATGTCATCCGTCCTCGCAGTTATTAGTGGCCGGACCGGGGCGACAGCCCGAGGCTCGCCCCTGAAAATTCAATTACTTAGCTGCTGACTACGTATGCGTGCTGCGTACGCAGTTGCAGAGCAAATTTGTCGATACGCCGCGCACGTATGAACGGCGGACATTCTCCTTCGTTACGCTGACTCTGCAACTTATTAAAGTCATATTACAAACATTACAGACTCGTTATATACTCACTAATATCCAGGGCTTTGCCTTTGTTAGGTATGTTTTCGTACTGTCGTTGTATTGCAAGTATATCCTCAAAATACATATGAGTAATAGTATAAGTAGTATATCTGTTGAATTATCAATTTAATTTTCTAGCTCATATCATCCTCACAAATATTACTCATTAGGCTGTAATAATTGTTGTAAACAAGAAAGTGGGATTATATCCTCATGATATAATATAATGAATTATTTTGGGAAAAAAGTTCGTATTCATGAACAAAAGTTATGTTTATTAAGATAATTAGGTTTTTAGGGCTCCGTACCTCAAACGGTAAAATGAATCCTTATAGGGTCACGCGTTGAAAAAGCTAGTTTATTTATAAGTATCTACTTTAGACCTATCTTACGTGAGTATCAGAAAATAACCTTTTTCAATTAAAAAACAAAACGCATTAGGGATTCTACTAAGTTATTTTGTAATATTCATTAGTAATTTACTCCCAGTAAGATTATGAAGGCATTAACCGTCCTACCTCAAAGAATATCTCCAAGGGAAAGAGGTGCCAAGAAACTGAAAGTGGATTAAATTTTTTCATCAACCGTTTCTGAAATTTAATTATGACAAACTGAATTTATTCCCGACATTACGGAATTCAAATTTACTGAGCAATCTACTGAGATATTTTTAAACGGTTGAAATGTCAGATGAGATTTTAGATGTAATTACCGTAATGTATTATCAAAATATTGTGATTAAACTGAATCACATTTGATCATGTAATGTTATGCAAAGGAATCTCATACATAATTCATTAATTCTAAAGGTAATTCTTCTGTCTATTATTAGAAAAATAATGGTACCTACCTACTAAAAAAATTAAATCATGAAGATTCATGTATCACTTATTTAAACGTTTACTGTACTGAGTTATCAATGCACAACAAATATCCAATATCTGACTGCGACAGGTCGAGGTGGCAGCTAGCGCCGACTTTAATTCCCCTATCTGATAAAACTATAATAAAACGTGACTTCATGCTAGTGGACTAGCTTTTCGTTTATTTCAATTTTGTTACTTTTAAAATAGAACTGGACTTACGAGGAGGAATAAAGCGGCAGCGCCTTTATTATCTCAATCCGTCGCGGACTGTAAGTGTGCCGTTGGCACTAATATTATACGGCATAGTAACGTGCCCCGCCCCGCACGTTATGTGCCCCACAGCACAACCTGACCCGGGGCTTAACCGGGTCAGTTAACTGGGGCTCCACCGTATCCTGACTATTGGTATAAGTTGGTACAGAGCGACTAGATAGTCACTGAGAATGATAACAGCCTGTGCACTCGGGCAACCGTCCGCACACCGAGACGTATCTGAATATAATGAGTCACAGCTTAATGCGGGTAGCGGGGAACATGACGCTCCGCTGTACGCCACATCTCTCCTTTCTTTTGATGATTTTAATACAGATAAAGGTTTTCAACAATTTTCGTTACCACTAGTATGAAATAAATCCAAAGTAACCCTTTACATCAAATTTCAAATTATATACCATCACAATTCTTAAAGCTGCAAACTACCAGCGTTTCGGAACGACCACTGCTGAGAAGAAACGCCGAAAGAAACTCATTACAGTATTGGTCGCTATTATGTCATTCTGACATGACATGATTTCTAATTTTTATTTTGGTATGTTTTTTCTATATTACTATTATATATTATATTACTTTATAATCATGTGCATGATCAAAAGAACGCGAACAATCTCATAGGATTCATATAAATATCTGCATCAATAAATTTAAAATATATTATTTACATCAAGTGCATGGTCAAAAGAATGCGAACAATCTCATAGGAATCATATAAATATCTGCATCAATAAATTTCGATTCTCATCTCGCAAATTGGGATCATTAAAATATTCTGCGCCATTTCCTTTACCGAAAGTCACTTAGTTTTACAGATTTTAATCTCATATCTCATCATAATCAACATGTCCACTTTCCCAACATCGGCCACTTATCCTTTTTTCTTTTTCTTTTTTTTTTTTTTTTTAAATTTATTCCTTCATAGCATTCATAGCAACATCATTGTTAGAGGTAGATACTTGCCGAATTTGAAAAATTTTAACAACCACATGTCGGTATATTGCATTTATTTACTTGTATTTTGATCATATTTTTACCCAGTTCAATGTTTGTAGAAATTGTATTTTATAATAATTACTTACTACAGTTGAAAGATGAACAACGACAACTGTTACAGTGTGTCAAAACTTTGAAGAAATGCCAGAAATATTGTTAATTATTTTGGTCATGAAGTAGACACGATACAATTGCCTGGCGTAAATTCTGGATCTAAACTTAGCCGGAACAGTATATAGTGTCTCTATAAAACACACACAAATAAGGATTTGCTGTTAATAAAGCATGAGTTGCTTATTAGTTAAATCTGTTAAAGCAGCAACTAATTTAAAATCTAAATAACAAGGATAATGTTTTTTTTTTTTTTTTAACTTAATGTTATGTAGGTACTGATCAAAGGATCAGTAATGCCATTCAACTTGGCAATTCTGCTAGTCTTCTGGGCACATTACCGCAAGGCAACATCTTGTCAGGACGACATTAAATTTATCCATACCTACTTTAGTTTTATGTTAATGTTTCCAGTCCAGTGTCAATTTCAATTAATACTATATTAAAATAATCATTTTATTAAATTGTATGTAATGTACCTACATTAGTTTAATAAAATACATATTTGTTTATGTATTAGCTTAGGAGTGACTATTCTGTATTTTTAAACTTAATTTGGCAATAAGTTTTTTGTAACCTGTCAGTAGCAGGTTCAGAATATATATATTTTTTAATGATCTGCATTATACATTCTTCCAATATACATTATATTTAATTACAACCCAACAATATGGATTTGCTAAGACTGGACGTCTCCAATACTTTTATAGCTGCTGGACCACAATCATTTCTTTAACCACCTATGTGGAATAGCTGTTAAATTAATAACAGTCGTTACTTTATCCGTTACAGTCACCCATATACGGAATAGCTGTTAACAGTGGAACTCTTTTGTGTAGGATAGCACACCACTAGACCCAGGCCCATTTAAACAAAACATTTGACCTGACCGAGAAATTAACCCGGGACCACACAAGGAGGTTGTCGTTATTGTCCTTACACATTGATTACTTATCCACCTTTGTGGATTATTGCTGTTAACAGTCGCTTGTGTGTAGGATGGCACACTACTAGACCCAGGCCGATTCACAAAGATTATTTGACCTGACCGAGAATTTATCCCGGGACCACATACAGAGGTCATCATTGTCCTTACACATATTTTATTTCAAACGAAACACATATTGATTATTCTCAATTAGATATAAACTTAAATACCTAATTGGAATAACATTTATTCGTAGCACAAAGTGCACATCAATTTTTTCTTTATTCGTTTTATATTGGGTAGTTTTAGCAATTTAATGCTGACTATGAGCATTTCAACTGTAGATTCCGTGTAATTAAATGCTAGCTTAACAATTCATAATATTTTTTTTTGTAGCACAAAGTGCACATCAATATTCATTATTTGTTCGTTTTATTTTGGGTAACTTTAGCAATTTAATGCTGGTTAAACGATCCATAATATCGATTCATCTGATTCATACTTTGGTTCACAAAGGTAACTTTAGCAATTTAATGATGACTTCAGGCAATAAAATTGCCGAGGTCGATTTAATGCTGACTTATCAATCCATAATTATGGACTCATAAACAAAGGTACTAAAATACTGTTGGATATTAAGTAGGAGTATAAAATAGTAAAAATAACATTTAGGTGACACAATGTATTTAGATATTTTAACTGCTTTTCTCTATTTTCAAATAAATATTGTGTTGTCATTACAACTAACTGATTCATTGCTAACTCGTCAATGATCAATGGAAAATAATATCTCCTTACACATCATTACAATTGGAAATTTTAATAAACTTAACTATGAATAGTTTTTAAAACAGCATTTATGTATGGTATATAGTGCATTAAAGAACAATTAATGTACTTTGTTCATGCACGTAAACTTGCTTCTTGGGGTACCATTGTGATTGGTGAAGTAAATTAATGTAAACATATAAAGGCAACCGAGTGTACCTTCGTTCATGTAGTTATTATAGCATCAATTAATATCAAAATCGTTGGGCATAGCCCAGTTACTGTATTTGTCAGGACCGAACAATCATACTTAAATCCTTTGTAATAAACTTAATTTATGTTTTCACGAATGAGTTCAATTAATTCGCTTTCAATGAAATACTGTGGCGTACTAGCGGAGCTTGTTCCCGGCCACCCGCACTGAGCTGTGACTCATTACATTGAGATCCGTCTCGGCGTACGGTCGGGTGCCTGAGTGCGAGCAGTCGCCACTCATAGTTAATATCAAGTTGTTCTGTACCAACTTCTATCCATATTAATGTTAGTCTAGGAATACGGGGGAACACCAGTTATGAGGCCGTGGTGTACCTCATGCGCGGGACGAGGGGCGCATGACGATTGCCGTATACCTAATATCAGCCAGTACGGCACATGTCGACCAGGATGGGATTTTGTAAGTTTATTTTTATCATTCTTATACTCAAAAAAAAAAAAAAAGAAGAAGGTATATTCAATTTAATTTTATGATCCTATCGCTGGGCTACCGCCTGCGTTAGAATTAGATACTTATTCGAGGGTAGAATCCTCAAAGATAAAAAATAATTGATGGTTAAACAAACTTACCTTAATGAAGTTTGACCATAATTATACAAGACGTTGCTTCCGAAGATATTTATTCAATCAATTCACTATGCAGCTCGCTCTGCTATGTACTAGGCATGACACAATTTTTAGGACCTAGGGATAAAATAAAATAAGTCCAAAATTTACATCCGACTCTCGTCCCACCCTTACCTGTCACCGGCGGAGGCGCCATACTTCATTCCTTTAGAACAAAATTTCGAAATGTGGCGCTTGGGATATCGCGTAATATGTATTTAACATATTGATTGGGACGGGCGGGTTATAAATATCTTCGGAAGCAACGTCTTGTATAATTATGGTCAAACTTCATTAAGGTAAGTTTGTTTAACCATCAATTATACTACGACGTTGCTTCCTCGATATTTATTCAATCAATTCACTATGCAGATGTTTAGAACCATTGCGAAATTTGCAAGATTTTTATTTTTATATCATTATAATAATATTAATTATTATTATTCTTTAATGTGAGCTATTAAAAGTGGATCCTTAGATATTTTGATATAGGATGGTTAATTACATGAATAAATACAAATGTAGTTGCATCTACGATTATCTTCCAAAAAGATATTAGTAATAAACAAAAAAAAAAAAAAAATACGAAATTTAAGAAAAAATTCTTCGAGTAGGCTATGTGATGCAATGCCATTACGGTTTTTTCATTTTGTAATGCAAAATGGTGAAAAATATTAAAGCTTATCAAATACAATGTTTAAGTTCTGTAGGATACAGACTTTGGTTGCTAGCCTTGATATTTTGGGAGAAAAAGAAGTTAACAAGAAACAGATTAAAAGTTCTATGAGTATACCTTATGGGACAATAATTAACATAACCAAATTAACACTATCATAGTTATTTCCTGTGAGACAGGATATTTTAACAGGCTTATTTGGGAATAGGATATGTTAACTTTAAAACGTAAATATTTACTAAGAGAGATGTGATGAATGAACATTTTTTAGTCTGCAATAGCAAACTCAACGCAGGCAGAGGTGCTTGCTCAGAGTTAATTTTACGAATAGCGACTAGAATTTTGACTACCTAATGTTAGAAATCTTTATTGTATTGATTATGAACATACACTTCTAGATGGTTAATCTGTCGAGTTGAAAGGACACTATACTAATTCAGGATTCTTTCTATAAGTACTCGAGGAATATCTTCACCTGACAAATATACGTATATTAGTTTGCAAGAGAAAAAACATGAATATGCAAATTTGAGGTCGGTACATTTCTGCTGAAATATACTGTTTATATAAACTACACTGTTTTTATAGACTGTACTTAGCCGAATATATAGGTGAATTGGCTACAGTCATAGAGTATAAACTATAGGTAGTATTAGGTACCTACCCACAGTACGATGATTTTAATATAACTTTTGTTATGAGTACGTACTCGTATGCACGAGCCTTTAGTTAGAACTATTAACGAAATACTGAATTCAACAAACGAAATTCAAGTGTACTTTCTGTACAAGCTTATTATGTTTCCAGTAACAAATACATATTATAAAGAAAATAGTTATGATGCTTAGTTTTCCAAAAGAAGAATCTAAAAGTTCTGTAACGTATAGGCAAAGGCCGTGTAATGACAAGAGAGTCTTTAATTGTGATTAGATTCTCGATAATAGATTACTTCCTTGTTCCAAATGGTAACTTACTCGCGCAAGTCGTTGCAGATGACCTTGGCTAGGAGTTATTTGTAATAAATACAGAGTAGCTGTAGAAAGAAAAGGTCCATATTATACTACTTTACGTCTTCTCTTTTTTTTTTTTTTTCTTTCTTTTTTTTTTTTTTATTGATCAAAAAATTTGCATCCAAATCACTAAGATAGATATCTATAATTATGCATCCAGTTGTTGAATTAAATTTGCGGAGGAAATTGAATTATTAATAGAATGATGGGGATATTAGTTCCAAAGATTCGAGTTTACGTAGAGTATTCAACACATTTACGATCAGAAAAAAAAAAATCCATTGCCATATTGGCTATTTGAATAAATCCCCATAGACAGAAACTAAAAAACAACATACTGAGTATCTAATATTGTTCAGTACTTGCTTGCTCAAGCTAGAGCTAAGGGCTAATGTCTAGTTCTTAAGAAACAAGTGCTTTGTTATCTTACTTTAATTTGCCCAAAAAAGAAAGCACTGCTCTTACTGGCTTAAGGCACTTATATTCCATTTATAAGGTGCTTTAGAGCGTTGCTGTTGTACAACTATAGTGAGCGTAGAAGCCGGTTAATTGGATTGATAAGCTTGATCATATGTAAGTATTGAAATAAAGTATGTAATAATAAGTAAGTACATAATCTCAGTTTGTATTAGGTATCATTACTTTGGATGGATTGGATGCAATCTGCAAAAAAATCAGTCAAGAAGCTGAATCTTTATGTATTATAATCTTTATGTATAAAACTTTATGTAGGTATGTGTTCTTTATGTATAAAGATACATGGGCAACTGTCAGTGAAGCGAGTTGCTAATTATAAAAAGATAAAGAGACCGGTATCGGATATTGACCCGATATTGGGTGGTTCCGGAGTCAACCGGACTGACAATGAAAATATTTCATTATACAAACTTTTAGGAGAAAATTGATCGCCGGAACAGTTTATTTAAAATACTGTCAAATTTGACGCCATACTCAATAGTGACATAGAATACCTGTTTAATATATGAAATATAAAGGCAATAACTGATTGATCGATTGATCAGTCGATTTATTAAAAGTATTGAATAAATGTACCAGACGTGTATATTGTAAATTATCTAAATTATGTATATTTGGCGAATAATCATCTCGATTGATGAGTGGATTTCCTTTCCTCAGTTTACCGAACTCCGTTTCCCAGCTTTCTCTTGGGCTCTATCTGCTCCCCAATGTTTAGATATTTGGTATGAGTACATACCTGTTATGATGACCAGCAATGGTCAGCGATTTTCATCAGTCCTGATGTTCAAACATTTATAACAACAGATACATACAGATAATCTGTCACTACCAAGAGTTGAGACTCGAAGTCCGTGTTTAGCTGAAATGAACAGAGCTGAGTTAATACTGACAGTGCATGGTTATAACATCATTATAGTTCCAAGAACTTACGCAGCCAGAAAAAATAATACTTGACTGTATCAGTCTAGTAAAGTTTTAATAAGTATGAGATACTTAAAGGGTGTTCGAAATGTATAGTAAGATACACACTTTTGTTACATGGTTATCATCTGATAATATTACTATTTGCATAGTTATACTTCGGATAATAGTTTATCTACGATAGCTTGGGAGTTCTATTGCGTATATCTGGCTGATAATGTGTATATTTGGCCACAATCGCATTGTAGTTCTGTTTATGCTAATAAAAGTGTGTATAAAATAAGTAAGTAAGTAAAAATACTTATAAACCAGACTACGATCGCGTCGTAGTTCTAATGGGTAATAATGTGTATACCTGACTACAATCGCGTTGTAGTTACATAAGGTAATAATCATCATCATCATCTCGAGTCGAAATGGCAAAAATTAGACTTATTAAAATTACATGTGCACACGCGACTACAATCGCATTGTAATTCTAAGGGTAAATGTGTATCCCTGACTACAATCGCATTGTAGTTCTATTGGGCAGTGCACACGCGACTACAATCGCATTGTAGTTCTATATGTGCTGTTATATAGGTGTAGTATATAAACTAGACTACGATTATATCGTAGTCATATTGGGTAATACTTTACTTTGCGCGAAGATTTTGTAGTTAGGCCTCTTGATTGGGCCCATTTTGCGTAAGGAAACTGGGCAGCTGCATATCTTCTGCGTTGTTGTTGTTCTTCTATCGGACTTTATGTGCTTGACTATAGTCGCTCTGATTACAATCGCATTGTAATTCTAACCCCGTCTACAATCGCATTGTAGATCTATTGGGTCGGAGCACACGTGACTACAATCGCATTGTAATTCTGTATGTGCTTGACTATAGTGTAAAACCCTGATTACAATCGCATTGTAATTCTAACCCCGTCTACAATCGCATTGTAGATCTATTGGGTCGGAGCACACGTGACTACAATCGCATTGTAATTCTGTATGTGCTTAGCACAGTCCACACGTAGATCACTCGTAGTCCGCCCGTAGATCACTCGTAGTCCACCCGTAGTCCACCCGTAGAGTACCCGTAGATCGCCTGTAGACTCCTCGTTGACTACCCGTAGACCAACCGCCATCATCATAGCTATTTTAATGTCCCTTAATATTGGGGCACTGTCCTTCCCATGGATGGGTAAGGAGGATTAGGGCACCAAGTGGGCCCAATGGGGTTTGATGGGTTTTTAAGACTGTGAATACAGCTGAGACAGACCCATCCAGTCACTAACGAAGTAACGTTAAAATCGAAAAAAATCGAATGCGTACAAAATAGGTACGTACGTTTTTATCACAATAAACAATTAAGCAATTGACGTAACGGATAAAAGTTTAATTTTAAATGTTGCAATGATGACAGCTTATGCTTGGCTAAAATCTTGTTTACACAATTATTCCAGGGTCTTCAGTATAGAATTGGACCCAGACTTATTCTGAACATACTTGTTATATCGTAGTTCAATATGATTAATCTTTCATCAACAAATAACCCAATTGGGCCTTGCGTTTAACTTTTAACGACGGTCAGAACAATCAAGGAATAAGAAGAAAATTATCAATACATATGTAGATTCGTGTTTTGCCACGAAAAAATGTTTTTACAAATGTAAGACTTAAACATGTGACGCATATTATGGTTACGATTCATCTAAAATCGCAACTCAGGACGCGAGATGCTATTCGCGATATTGTATTATGCAACATCATGCACAGACAATTCCTAGATAAAAGGAAGGTAGGTGCATAGTTGGGTCAGCGGAGAAAAAATAAAATTCAATTGGTCTAACGACCGTTGTTTGTTGAGTTTATGATTAAATGTTATCAAAGTACCCGCAGGGGCACACAGGTGTGATGTAAAATCACGATTACGTACGAGTAATAGTAGCCAATGCAACATAAATACGTAGTTATCTAACATTTTGTTAGGCATTATAACTTTTTCAAAGTATCGTTAATATTGAAACCAGATATTCAGGTAATGAAAAAATACTTACATTTTTTGTTGTTTACGAGTGAAATGAATTTAAAGTACGTCATTTTCCACTGACACTGAGGTTATAAATTAATTTAAAGATATTCCAGATACTTGGAATATAAAGAAAATAAAAATATTGTTGTAGTGTGTGTGTTGCCATGCCCGCACACAAAAAGCGAATGAAGTATGGCGCCTCCGCCGGTGACAGGTAAGGGTGGGACGAGAGTCGGATGTAAATTTTGGACTTATTTTATTTTATCCCTAGGTCCTAAAAATTGTGTCATGCCTAGTACATAGCAGAGCGAGCTGCATAGTGAATTGATTGAATAAATATCGAGGAAGCAACGTCGTAGTATAATATTAATATATCGTATACTATTATTAGCCATCTCATTAATCAATAATTCAGTCAAAGGATACAAAATGACCTTGTTGGCTTTAGTCCTATAGACGCCTCAAAAGTAAATCAACAACAATACTTTTCTATATAAATATTAATTTCAATATTTTCCTGCCTCTATCGCTTGGTCATAGTTGCCGTGATAGTTATGAATATTACCCTCATTTGAAAAAAAAAAATATATATGAAAGAAAATGTTTAGTACTGAACAATGAAAGACAAATACAGATTGTATGTATATTTCACGTAATATTTAATGACTCGAATGATGAGCGGCACCTAGCTGTTGTATGACCTAGCTATTGTAGCTTGCCGCTTAATACAATGTAAGTTATTCTGTTAACAATGGTTTTTTCAGTACATTTAAAATATGAATGCATATTTTGGTTTCCTTATGTGGAAACTTCAGGTTAAAACGTAAATACAGTGATACGAATCTTGAGGTCATCGGCTGGACCGGCAGGACACAAGACGGAATATCATATTACCCACTAATTGATTGATTATTTTGCTGAGGGCGAAGTATATAACTCAATTACTTTTAATTTAACTTCGATTGTCCATTTAACGATTTACCATAAAATGTTTGAAGCTCGATGTCGTGTCACTTGACAGATACAGCGAATTTTCAAATTTTCATCTTCTAAAGTATGGATTACCTTTGCTATTTTCAGAATAGAAAAAAAAACCTGTTTATTTTATTGAAAATAAAAATATTTATTTCGTCACCATAATCAATCAATCAGTTAAAACTTCGTCTTTGAAGTTAATACTTAGACGGTATTATTTAATATAAATGCAACCAGGGATTGTGGTCGGTTGATACCCGAACTAGAAAAATCCTGTGTCCCTGGTTCCAAACCAGAATGAATATTATTAACTGATAGTTAATCGATGGTGTATTATTTACAGGTAAACATTGTGTTAGCCATATAAAATGTATATTTGAATATCGTGTTGAAAAAAAAGCAACAGAATTTGAACTAAGAGTATATTAAAATAGAAATAGGTATTTAAACAATACAAAGACGCAAATCAATTTAAGAAGGAACTATGGGTAATCAGCCTTGATATGAGTCTCAAAATATAAGAATCCTTTGAACCAAATAGTTCGAACTTGGCTAGTCTTGTAAACAAACTACCTGCCGAGATGCAATAAAATCCACAAAAAGAAGAATTTTTTTTACAATTATGTATTAAAATAATTCATCTGGTTTCAAAGTATATAATGTTTAACCAGTATAATTTCAGCTTATGATTGACCGTAACACTTATAATGTGTCCAGTATACAATTTACATCACTGAATGTTTGTTTGAGACTTGTTCACTGTATTTCTTCTCTGTGATTCCAATGTTCGAGGAGCTAGGACTGGTTTATGTAATACGGCGGCCCATCACGGCTTTGCACGGGTATCCTATGTTTTGCATTGCATATAAGGGTAACCTTTGTTATTCAAAAATAATGTATCTTTCTTGTATGTTAACACCTAAGTAGCTGATGCTGATAAGATAATAAATAAATAGATGCTGCTGAGATAAAAGCAAATGTATTCGAAAATACTTAAATGCTAATGAGTACACGAACGCGATGCGATGATGTGCGAAGGTGAATCGTAAACTGATTGATAGATAGACAAAAATATGCATTCGTGTAATAATGCTTACCGGGCGATTTGTATGTGCGGTGGAACCGTACAATTCTGATGAAATAAGAAATTTCAAATTGATCCAGTGATTAAGATTTTCATTACAGTATAACAAAAACAACAAACCTTCAATTTTTGTAATATGAGTTTGGAAGTGTAAGAAATGTACTGTAAGTATATTGTACACTATAATGTAATGTATATTCAATAAGAAATAAGTAAAATAAATAGAAATACCTAAAGTAACCAATAGTGCTGCCTGAAAATTGACGAATTTGAGTACGAGTACCAAAAAATAAATGCAGGAATGAGTACTTAGCATAGGTACTTAAACACAATATGTAAAATATGTCGATAAGTATATACATGTACAAAGTTTAAGCCACTAGGAAACCAATATTCTATAGATTAATAGATTTTTATGTACCTACTTAACTCAATTATGCATTTACAGTCTACTCTGTAAAATACAATGGTATTTTATTAAGAGGAATTTCATATTTTCTCAATGGTGAAAACGTGAATTAAATTTATTGCGAACGATTTTAGTATGATCGTTCGGTCCTGATAAATACAGTAACTGGTTTATACCTAACGATTTTGATACTTTTCAATATTATGACTACTTTAATTAACGAAGGCACACTCGGTTGTTTATATACGAGTATGTTTACATTAATTTACATCACAATTGTACAACAATGAGCAAGTAGGTGTAGGTACTACACATGCATGGACAAAGTACACTAATTGTTCTTTAATGCACTAAATACCATAATATACGATGAAAAAACAAACTATCTATAGGTTAGTTTTGTTTGTTTGTAAACTCTTTATACATAATGAAACAAAAAGAGAGACGTACAATGGCGGACTTATCCCAAAAAGGGATTTCTTCCAGTCAACCAAGTGTTTGAAAGAAATAAGAAATTAAAATTTCCAATTGTAAATGTGTAGATAGAGGTTATTTTCTATAGATCATTACCATATAGATAGACGGATTAAATAAAAAATGATCACTAGAGTTGTCACGACAACACAGTTAAAATATTTAAGATCATTGTATCTAGGGAATGCAATCCGGATAATCCGTAATCCGAAACATCCGGATTTCCGCAAATTTTTACTCGACTTCTAAATCCGGATTCCAAAATCGAATCCGGATTTTCTGAATAATAAAATACTAGTTTTGCCCGTGGCTTTGCCCACGTGAATTTCCCATGGGAACAGTGCTTTTTCCCGGGATGAAAGGTACCCTGTGTCTTATGATATGATTAGGTTAGGATAATATGATTAGGATTGTAATTCGGGGGCTAATAAACGATTGTAACTGTTTACAAGTATAATAATTCAGTTACACACAATGCGATAATAAACATTATACTAAACGTTCCTTGGAAAGAGTATCTGATTCTCAAGTTAGAAATAGGAACAATATTGTTAGTCTCTAAATTATCAATCACTGTGTTAGTAAAATAAACTATAATAAAAAAGATCGAGTGTACAAGTATTTTATTATATATATTGGCTTGATGGACACTTTGTCTCATTTTTCAAGATTAGAAATCAATAGAAGTCAAAAGTGGATATAGGAAACCTAGAAAATACTATGAACAAATTTAGTAATGATAAAAAGTAGAAGAAAATATTGAATAGTCTATATAGTGTACATCGCTAATATGTTTAATTTGATGATTTTCCGTCATTTATTTTGTCGTGTTATGTTACGAACATGATTGTTGTCATCACAGTGCTCACAGTCTCAATATTTTTGCAGACTGATTTATACTACGTTCTACCAATATAAGAAATTAGTAAAAATGACAAAACTTGGCTTCTTTTAGTGTACACTTATTTAATGAATTTGAAAAAAGTAACTCATACATTTATAAAAGTTAATTACTTATAGTCGTAGTCTCTTTTAAACTTTAAACACATCTCTCTCGTCTCGTTGCGACCACGGTGGATGCAAATCCATTGAAACAAACTTATTTACACAAATATAAAAAACACAATATTAAAAAAATATAAAAACCGTAAAATCCGGATAAACCGGATTGGATCACAAATCCGTTCTTAAAAATCCGGATTTTAAAACAGAACGGATTTGCATTCCCTAATTGTATCAAATCAATGTTACTTGTACTATTGATAAATTAAATTACTCGAGCTTAGCAATTAAATTGCGAGAAATCAGCATTAAATTGCTAAAGTTACCTTTATAAACCAAAGTATAATTGACCGAGCGAGCGAAGCGAGCGAGGGCTATAATTCAAGTTGGAGCGAAAAACACATTGTTTGTATGTATGTATGTATGTATGTATGTATGTTTGTTCCGCGATAACTCTCGAACCGTTGTTCCGATTTTGATGAAAGTTGGAATATATGTAGGGATGGTTAATAGAATTTTCAAGTTCGTTGGGCATCAAAATCGGTCCAGCCGTTTTTGAGATATTTAATTTTTTGTGAAAATAAATATTGTATTTTAATAGTCGCGAGGTCTACGTTTGCAGCGAACGACTAGTTTTAAATAAATCAATATTATAGATATTTAAGTACATACTAATGTGCTATGGAATAATGTTATCCAACCAGGTATTGAAGTTTATATTTATTGATAATATACAATACGTGAGTTTTGTGAGGAAAATAATATGTGTAAGGACAATGATGACCTCTGTGTGTGGTCCCGGGATAAATTCTCGGTCAGGTCAAATTATCTTTTTGAATCGACCTGGGTCTAGTAGTGTGCCATCCTATACACAAGCGACTGTTAACAGCAATAATCCACAAAAGTGGACAATAAAACAATGTGTAAGGACAATAAAGACAGCCTCCTTGTGTGGTCCCGGGTTAATTTCTCGGTCGGGTCAAATGATTTTTTTCAATCAACCTGAGTCTAGTGGTATGCTATCCTACAAAAAAAAAAAAAAAAAGAGTCCTACTGTTAACAGCTAATTCGTAAAGAGTAACGACAATAACGGATAAAGTAACGACTGTTATAAATTTAACAGCTATTCCACAAAGGTAGAAAAGTAATGATTGTGGTGTAGCAGCTACGAGTATAAAACTATTGGAAAGACGTCCAATGTCAGCAAATCCATGTTGTTGGGTTGTTATTTAAAAAATAAATGTGTTGGAAAAATATTGTAGGTACATGTATATGTCTGACAGCTATCTTGGTGATGACCAATGTTAGCAAATTAATGTTGTTGCATTGTAATATAATATATGTATAGTAGAGAAAATATACACATAGATTACTAAAAACTCGAATTACATGCTGAACATGCATGCTATAGGCAAGTTACAAAAAGCTCGTTGCCAAATTGAGTTTGGTGGAGAAATACGGAATAGTCACTTCTCAGCTGATAGGTACATAAATAAGTACAATGAATATGTATTGTTATAAACAATAATAGGAATATTACATATAATTTATTAATATAATTATTGTAATAAAGAAAAATTAATCACTTTAAAAACTAAAATAAAACTAAAAAAAAAAAAAAAAAAAAAAATATATGTTATACAGTCATGACAAGATGTTGCTCAGAAGAGTGACAGTATTGCCAAGTTGATTAGAAATGCTGATCCTTGGATAAAATTAGATTAATTAATTATTAGTTGTTTTTAAACAGATTTTGCTTGTAAACAACGCATCATGATTTGTTGATAGCAAATCCTTATCTGTATAGTATTTTATAGAGATGATCTATAGGCTGATCCGGCTATATGTAGATCCATAATTTCCTTCCTGTCCAAAATAACTAACAATATTTCTGACATTTCTTTAAAGTTTTGACACATTGTAACAGTTGTCATTGTTCATTTTCCAACTGTAGTAATTATTACAGAATACTATTTCTACAAACATCAAACCTGGTAGTCCAATCTAAAATACTTGAAAAAAAATGATGAAACCACATATAAATAAATACAATGATACGTGGTTATTATTACAATTCGGTTAACTGAAAACCTAGTATCGACCTCTGACATCATGGGGATGAATTTATAGTACGAAAGACATAAGAAGAAAAAAAAAGGAAAAGTGGCCAATGTTGGGAAAGTGGATATGTTGACTGATAATTTAAACTTTGTTGGTTATGATGAGATTGAAATCTGTGAAACTAAATGACTTTCGGTAAAGGAAATGTCGCAGAATATTTTAATGATCCCGATTTGCGAGATGAGAATCGAAATTTATTGATGCAGATATTTATATGATTCCTATGAGATTGTCGCGTTCTTTATACGTCATGTAAAAACATATCAAAATAAAAAATAGAAAACATGTCATGTCAGAATGACATAATAGGGACCAATACTGTAATGAGTTTCTTTCGGCGTTTCTTCTCAGCAGTGGTCGTTCCGAAACGCTGGTAGTTTGCAGCTTTAAGAATTGTGATGCTGTATAATTTGAAATTTGATGTAAAGGGTTACTTTTGATTTTGATTTCATACTAGTGGTCACTAAATTTATTGACAACCTTTGTCTGTATTAAAATCATTAAAAGAAGGGAGGGATGTGGCGTACTAGCGGAGCTTGTTCCCGGCCACCCGCACTGAGCTGTGACTCATTACATTGAGATCCGTCTCGGCGTACGGTCGGGTGCCTGAGTGCGAGCAGTCGCCACTCATAGTTAATATCAAGTTGTTCTGTACCAACTTCTATCCATATTAATGTTAGTCTAGGAATACGGGGGAACACCAGTTATGAGGCCGTGGTGTACCTCATGCGCGGGACGAGGGGCGCATGACGATTGCCGTATACCTAATATCAGCCAGTACGGCACAAATACCATTTTGTTTTACAGGGTAGACTGTAAAATAATAATTGAGTAAAGTAAATAAATGCCTCCATTTTATGTTGTAGGTTTCCTGGTGGCTTAAACTTGGACATGTTATTGACATGTCTGTCATATTATGTTGAAATACGCTAAGTATTTACTGCCGTATTTTTTTTTATCCATTCATTTAGGTACCTATTTTATTTGTTTTACTTGTTTATTTCACATTAAATATACAATACATTTTAGTGTACAATCTAAACTTCTTACACTTCCATACTCATAATACAAAATGGAAGTTTTGCATTTTCCTTAAAGATATTTTTAACAAAAATCTTAATCACTGGATTGATTTCAAAATTTATTCCTGCGTTAGCACCTATATTATTTCTATGTAACATAATTTACCTCTAAATGGCCCCCTTGCAAAGCTGGGACGGGCCGCCAGTGTTACATAAACAAGTTTTTGCTTTCTGAATATTGTAATCACAGAGAACAACATCTTAATCGACGCATCTATCAATGTTCCGGTCAACCAGAAGCTGTAACGAACTCCACTGGTTAAAATATCATGTATTTTTAGAACCAGACTAATTATTTAAAACTGTCCTTCAAGTAATTTTTTTTTTTCATTTTGGCGTGTATTTTCTTGCAACTCGGATGGTAGTTTCTTTATGATACTTTTAACTATTTAGTTAAAATAATTCTTATATTTAGAGACATATCAAGAATATAGTTTCTATAGTTCTTTCTAAAATTTACTTGCACCCTTTTAATTGTTTCAATACCTATTACTACTTATTTTTTATTTTACTCTTAGTTCAAATTTTGTGTTTTTTTTTTCATCACGATATTAATCAATCATATGGAAAAAGTACACTATCGATTAAATATCAGTTAATTATAATAATCTCTCGGGTTGGGAACCAGGGAAACATGTTTTTTCTAGTTCAGGTACCAGCCGACCACAATCCCTGTTCTGGTTGCACTTAGGTACCTTTATTATATAAAATATCGTCACAATGGACAGTTCAGTTAACCTCATATTAAACATGGTTTAGCATAAAGTACGTTGTTCAGAAACGCAATTATTATGGTAATAGATCAACAGATTGACAAAAGTATCTCAGAAATTGGGTATTAGTTATATGACACAAATTGAACTGATTTGATTGTGATGAGAAAATAATTATAATATTCCATTTTTATACCTATTTATTTCACTGTTTTATCTATTTTGATAATACCAAAGGTATAAAAACTTTAGAAAACAAAAATTCGTGTATCTTTCACAGTGACACGACACAAGCTTTAAATTTTTGTTTCTTATGTTAAATCGTTAAATTAAAAGTAGGTAATTGCTATATATACTTCGCTTTAGCAAAATAATCAATTATAAATATTCTGTCTTGTGACCTGCCGGTAGTGCCAGTCCAGCCGACCTCATGATATGTATCACTGTAGTTACGTTATAAACTGAGGTTTTAACCTAAGACAACTAAGTATGCATTCATATTACTGGTTTATGTAACATTGTATAATGATAAATTGTAAATATTATACAGTGAATAAATGAATGAGCAAATATTTCAACTTATGTACAGAAAGTGCATTGTTAACAGAATAATACTCATTGTATTAAGCGAAAAGCTATTCATAAGCAGTTAGGTGCCGCTCATCACAATCAGAGCCATTAAATGTTACGTGAAATCTGTATTTGTCGTTTATTGTTTAGTACCTACTTATTAACTTTTTCATATATGTATATCATCACGGCCACTATGGCCAAACTATAGATGCAGGAAAATATTGAAATTAATATTTAAATAAAAAGTATTGTTGTTATGTTGGTGCCAAGATCCCTTGAGCCATTCATGGTACCAAAGCCAATAAGGTCATTTTGTACCCTTTTCACAAAATTATTGATTATCGAGATGGCTGATTATTCTTTACGATATATTTTCTTAAGATTCTACCCTCGAATAAGAATCTAACGCGGGCGGAAGCCCAGTGATAGGATTATAAAATTAATTGAATGTTCCACCCACTTTCTTTGTTTTTTTTTTTTACTAAAGATTAATGTACTCACGTTTATCTCGTCGCCAAATGTGCCGTTGGCACTAATATTATACGGCATAGTAACGTGCCCCGCCCCGCACGTTATGTGCCCCACAGCACAACCTGACCCGGGGCTT
This sequence comes from Ephestia elutella, assembly GCA_018467065.1. Taxonomy (NCBI): domain Eukaryota; kingdom Metazoa; phylum Arthropoda; class Insecta; order Lepidoptera; family Pyralidae; genus Ephestia; species Ephestia elutella. The sequence continues at coordinate 8,663,678 of CM031568.1, read as the reverse complement.
AACCGGGTCAGTTAACTGGGGCTCCACCGTATCCTGACTATTGGTATAAGTTGGTACAGAGCGACTAGATAGTCACTGAGAATGATAACAGCCTGTGCACTCGGGCAACCGTCCGCACACCGAGACGTATCTGAATATAATGAGTCACAGCTCAATGCGGGTAGCGGGGAACATGACGCTCCGCTGTACGCCACAGTAAGCAACAAACTTACATCATTTTGTCCTGTATGAAATTAGATAGATTATGAAAATGTAGCTAATAAAGGGTAATTTCATAGGCGCCATGGCTGCCAGTGGTCGTGAGGAGTTGGACCAGCGTGCGGTTGGAGTACTCCGTCGCTCATTACACGTACGCTAGTCGAGGGTTCGACTACGCTGCTGCCTACAGCTTCAACGACGACTCCATGTGCGGTCAACGCACTTACACTACTCATTCTGGTAAATAATACTTACGTTTCATTACTTCCTCTTTTTCTATGTCGTTTCGAACCGACCAAGAAACCCCATTTGTCTCCATTAAGATAAAGTGTCGCAGTGCCAACTTAATAGTCACGGCAACGCCAAGCATGAATTCAAATCAAAGGCCTTTTATGTAAGTTTGTAGGGAAATCACGCGATCGAGCGCTGCTATTTTAACTATTACCGATAAATTACGGAACTTGATTAATTACTCACTTTTACAATAATTTTCACAAGTTTGCATTTCCAATTACATTACAGAGAAAAACATAGAACAACAAACCTAGAAACGACTTTATAAAAATATCTGACACCATTTTTATCGAGTTGCCTGTAAAAAGATTTCGGTCCAGAAATTAATCGCAGGTTCAATTCCAAACACCGCGATACAAAACAGAAGCGCAGATAATTAGATGAAGATATCTCACGGGAGAGGCAATATACATTGAATGAACCCCCATAGAGCCCCAATCGCATAAAGCGAAAAACAAACAGTTCAATTTGACATTCGACTCGCGTCTCCGGCGTTTGGAAAAACGCGTCGGATATTGTTCTCGGCGGCGTGGGCGATCCGACAAAATTACGTGCCACGACCCAGTTTCAACGCCTCCAGTAGCACTGAATCGAAAAAACCTTGAACAAGATCGTAAAGTTCCAATTACAGCGTGCTATTGCGGCAACTCGTGTCTTTTCATTCTATTATTGCTCACGTACTAGATGTTTCTTTAGAGTTCTAACTTATTTTCCCGCCCATTTCTCAAACAGGTGAAATATCGTCGAGAAACGTGACAGTGACAGGCAGCTTGAACGAGTTCTTCTATCAGCAATGCACTTGGGTCTTAGACTCGAACGTGGAGAGGCAGCTCTTGATTGATATTACCTCAGAGCAGGTAAAACTAACATCATGCATCCTTTTATCCCATTACTTATATCGGTATAATTTTGCGGTTTTAATCTCAGATTTTATCAGTTTTTCTTTGGCATTATGTATTTTGTAATTACTTCTCATCTTTAGGCCTGAAATCAACATTCGAAGTTATTTCAACATGAAAGTATTTCACGAAGGCTTCCATAAATATTCTGAATAATAAAACATTTGTTGAAGGGAATAATGTTTTCCGAATAATTTGTTTGAAAGCAGACGATTTTCTCTCAAAATTGAATATGTTTATTTAGCAATTCTCTTAGAAAAAGCAATAATATAAACATATACAATTCGTGCGACGTATGCTAACGAGGCAGCTCGTTTTGTCTGCTCCTCACGTCAGCGTTTCTATGATCTGATCTTCAGTCGCATGCAGTATGTATCTACCCTTTTTCAACTTGTTCAGTTCTCAAATTGCCAATTTGATTCGGTAGTCATGTGTTTATTGATATTCGATATCGATATATAATATTGAATTGACATTTTAGTTCAGTGACATCCTCATTATTTCGTATTATGTTTGTAATAAAATTTTCGATAAAACATTTAGGACTTGAAGTTTCATCAAATTTGGTTATAAACCAGTTTGGCGAACATTGTTCGGTCAAACGTAAGCGTGTTATTATTTCTAGTGACCGAAACAGCCTCAAAACTAATATTATTATGTCCTTAGGATAAGTCGTGTAGCTCATGGAATATCACACTCCACGAGTGGTCGGGTTCGGGAGCGCACAGTGATGCCGGCTTGGCTGCGGCGGCCGGCGAGCTATTGTATACCTTCTGTGCAAGGCATAAGAACCACACTTACACGCTGCCCTACCGGCTCAACACTGTTGTTATTAGGTACGTACGCTACCCTCTGTAATGATATTTATCCCTCATAATACGTTTCTAGGAATCACTTAAGCATTCGTGGCATTTGGAAGCCTGAACACGTGTTCCTTGAGTATTTACCTAAGGAAAACATTACAATGTTAGGAAAATTTCTTGAATATTTATTGTAATAAACATAAAATTTGATTTCTCATTAGTTTGAAGATATTCAAAACAAAATAAAAGCAAAAACATTTGCGGCAAATTCCAGCTCAATAGGTAAGACTCAAAGAATGTTTGACTAGTTCTTACAATTTCCGAAATGTGAACTTCAGATATCCATTTGATAAATTATTTATGAATGGCCCCTGGCCTTACACATACAGCTTTGAACCGCCGCCGTGCCAAATACATAAAAGCACATGCTTTTATAGAAGTACATACTTTCTCGCTTCAAAGATCTTTTTTCTTTGTGCATATTAGAGGAAGCCGTAAGAGGGTACGTGGTATGTTTCCGAAATGACATTTCCACTCGTAAATCCTGAATAACGATGTGTGAAAACATACCTTTGTCGATAAATCGGGAGTTCGTAACTGAAACATTCTTTAGACGAAGCTTTTGTGAATTCAGTGCTTTGTAATTCTTCAGATTTGTTAAAGAAGTCGGTTTTGATTTACATCCTTAAAGAAGTCATAAATCGTAGGTAGATACTTATTCGAGTAACTTCGCAAAGAATTACATTAACTAGATACATTTTATCCTTGAGACGTACAATATTAAATGTAGTTGATAATAGCTGACGTAGCTTATAAGTATGTATCTCATATTGTGAGAACTTCCAATTATATTTTATGCAAGTTAATGTTTAGATCGACGTGTTTCTATTTAATACGTAATAAATATTAAATGAAAGCAACGTAATGGTTAAAAAATATGAGTACTTTATTTACTTATTTAAACTTTATTGTACAAAAAAATACAAAAGTATGTAAAACGTACAATAGGAGGGCTTAATGCTTAGGTATTATCTACCAGCCAACCTTTAGTACATAATAAGTACTTACATCATCAACATCAGTTTCCCATTTCATTTGGGGTTTATAGGTACCTACTTAATACAAATATATTTCTTTTATTTAACGTGTTTGTCTATAGGTTAGTAGCATTGTCCCGTCAGCAACCGCTGTACACGATCCGCTGGAGGTCGCAAGTGGTGCGCGCCAACACTCGGCTGGGCCCGCCGACGCCGGTGCCCGCCGCCGCGGCCGCAGCCACCAGCCCGCACAAAACTATCGCCAATTTCATACTCACATATTTATTACTAATACTGCTCACAGAGACTATAACAATCTAGTTTTTAAAATAGAACAAAAGACTACATCAACGCTTTAGAAAAATAAAGTTAGATTTATGGAATTGTCGAATTTCGTCTCGGGACATTTAAATGTATTATTAAAATCAGTGTGTGTTTTGTACAACAAGGTGTTAAGTGTCACATTCATGATGAAATCTGTAAATAGTGACTGCATAGTGTACGCTGAGATACGTTGAAAAATCGGATGATGATATAATAATCTCAACTTGGGTTAGCACCGAAATGCATTTTACCTTTGCTTATGCAGCGAAAATGACTTTTCTCGTGTCAAGAACTACACATATTGTGAATTAGCTACAACCTGGTATAGACTGAACAGTAAAATTCTTTAGAATTGTTTCTTTGCTATTTTAAAGTAAATAACATCGTGTAAGTCTTAATATTGAAATAAAATAAGTATTTAGTGTCAATTACAGCAATGAAATATTCAGAACTAGCATATTATTATTATGTCCACAAAAAGAAAGTATTTGTAAAAGAGTTCTTTTTTAATGTATATTCATATGCATGCCGTATGTTTTTATGTCCCTAAGTACCTATTTGCTTTCATCATTTCAATCAATTTTCAAGCCTATGCTAATAAAAACTAAGGCAATATTTTTTGATGAGTCTTAAATTTTATTTGAAGACATTATTTATTATAATATATTTATATTTTTCTTGCATATATCGTTTACTTTTCGTTTTAAGGTATGTATAAAATATCTATTTTTTTATTTTTAGCCGGTGCGGTGATGAGACGAATATTATTTCAGTACAGTTGAGTAGGAATTGGAAAATTATATATATTCATTTCTTGTAATAAATAGGCATAAAATGCGTTATAATAACTTAATAATATATGTTTAAATAAATTACTTTAAAAATGTTATTTAATGCACATTGTTACTGCTTATTTGGGGGTTAAACTTCCTATGATTTTTATATAATAGGTAAATGTTAATAGTTACATTTATTGAAGTGTCACAATCGAAAATTATGTCGCACATTTGATGTTGTTTAAGCTAACATAGAAAATAATACCATATACTTGCATATGTATGTACCCGCAGTAGATACCGACTGTTATAATTTGTTGTTTTCAGATACCACTCTAGAATGTTACCAGGTTAAAAATTTATACATGCTGCCCATGGAAAGAATCAGGTGTAAGATGTTGGATTTTACATTTTTTTTTAAAGAACGGTATTTTTATACTATAGCGACCCTTAGACTATATACCTATTATCTGTTGTCTATTCGTAATAGAAAAAAAATACTTCACATTTGGCCACTCAAAAATTAACTTCGTTTATGTATTTCTACTCCATTGCAGTTCCTTTATTATGTATGTATTTATTCAATATTAATTAAGTAACACTATCACTTAAGTAAGATAATTTGTATAAGATGTGTAGATGTAAATAGATAACTTACACTATGGCTAGGTATTTACGAAACTATAGGTAGAGATTCCATTAAATAATTAATAATGTTTGTTACACCGAAATAGATAAACTAAAATGCATATGTGTTTTATTATCTATATGATAAGATCCCTTTTTCAGTAGGTAGAATGGTAAAATCTACTAATCTACTTAATTAGGCACTACTTTTTAACCTAGTATATAGAGCTATAAAGTTTTGAATGTATTTTTTAACTATCTGCTTGTCCTCGGAGTTTCCAACATAAAAATTCCGCATAGCCTGTAACATATCCCAATTTGGCTCTATTTCCAATAAAAAAGTTTTCTTTTGGGAGCGATTCGTTAGTGGCCCCAACAAACCGCCAAAGTTTATAAAATCAATGAGCAAATAGCTGAGATCTCTATCAGCGTAGTTTGAACTTTATATTTGAAACGCCGGTGCCTTTTCTTTAAACTTCGCCCCGCCTTTGAGGTTCCTAAGAGGGAACTTCTTTCGCGATAGGTTCCCCAGCGAGTGCTTTTATTTCCCTCTTTGCTCGCAAGCGGCCATTACCAGCGTTTACTGCACCAAACTAAACTCAACTTGTGTTTCCTTTTATAGTTTTCCCGTTTGATTTTTTCTTATTTAGAAAAACTTTAAGTCTTAAAACTTTATGTCTGATTTTCTACAATCAGATGCAAAGTTTTAATTATATTGTTCTTTAAAAAATAACCTGGAAAAGTCCTGGTGTGAAAAGATCAGAAAGTCAATCCATGAGTCGATTTCTGTGGATTGCTACCACAAATTTGTATAAGCCGATAATTTAAAGCTATTTTAGTCCCTAGAACCAAGTAACTAATTTTGAATAGATGTAGATGGTCCAAACTAATTTAAAAGCATTCTGACTGGACAATACTGAAGAATAGATGTAGTAAAAAAGTAAGGCTGCAAATCAATTAATTACGAAGAAAATAAAAATAAAATAAAAAAACCCCACCCATTACCACTTCACAACTACAATTCAAACTCAAGGCAAGCAGTGAAGTTTAGTACGAACTTGACGCTTTGATTCGCCGCCGGTACGCTCTTGGAAAGTTGTTCCCAGAAAAAGGCTGTCACCAAGTTCGTCGAGTGAGTTCGCATCCACTCGCCAGCCAGCTTCTTTGTACTCAAAGGAAACGCAATTTAAACTACATGCGGGCACGCCATCACAAGGGAACACGGTTTTGGTAACAAAAAAGTAAGTAATCATTTGTAATAGCTTTATTCACTTCACACCCCCAATTATCTTAAACCATGTTATGAAAATCAGGTTTGAATCAGCCGGAAGATGAACGAGGCATATGATTATAATGATCCATTAGGCTTATTTATATTTATGAAAGTAATAATGGAGATTTAGCGATAGGTACTTATATAGCATTTGAAAGTTGATTGATTGAAGGTATACGCTATTGGTATTTATGACATGGGATAGTCTAAAACTAAACTTGTAGCATTACAAGAATTTTTTATACATATGTTAATAGGTAGTAAAAAATATATGAATACCTTCGAGCAACAAGGACATCCGCTTGCGGCACGGAAGTCCATTTTGCTCTATTATGAATACCTACGAATTAGCAAAAAGACAGTAGAAAAACGATATATTCAAAATGCATGAAAATTCGTATTGTTGTGACATATTTTATTCAAATTTTCGGTGAGTATGATTAAATTTCCTGCTAGCCATTGAAATAGCGGAAATGATACACATCCAGTATTTTTTCAGAGGATTAATTTGGCACGTTACTGGCATGTGGCTATAAAGGGAGGCAATGCTCGTGTTATAACTTTGAATGGTTCAAAACGAGGAACCTTTTTAGTAGCGAGTGCATAAAATATCCAGAATACAGAAGTGAAGTAACTAATGGTAAACAAAATCTAAATCCGAAAGATTATCGAGATTGAAGATTATCGCTATGAGTACACTGCTATAAGTACGCTCTTTTTCTCATTAGGTATACGAGTAACAATCGGATAACTTTCGACACCATGGTTAGCTAATGATGATAAAGAGACAAATGAACTAACGGAGTACTAATATTTATTCTGTGCTTACAGTAAGTAAATAAAACACGGAGAGAACAAAACTTTGCACGGTAGTATGTATGTAAGATAGGTTTTCGGCAAGTTTCTAGCCATGTTATTCCCTATGTCTTGAGATGCACCACTTGCAATGAAGCAAACCGTTATCAAAATAAGACTAGCAAACATGGATATCGGGTTCGGGTTGAGTGATACTGTTATCTCTCAAATTGTTACATCACATATTACATCTACAGATGCGAACAATATAGCGCGGTTCGCCACAGAGTGTAAACACCTTAATTTACATACTTACCTATATCTTTGTTTCTGTGGTACAAAAATGGAAAAACCAGGAAAGTTTTGTGCTCTCCGTGTTTTGTTTAGAGGCGTTCGTTGGGCTGGGGTCCGCGCTATGCAAGCGAGTTGCGGCCCTCGAATGAAGGGCTGATGTTTTATGCATGGGCCACACTGCCGTATACGTAGGTGCGCGACAACACCCACCTTAGCCGACAAACTTCTCTTCAATAATGCCACGATTTTAAGGAAAATTTAAGCAGTATATTTTGTCCTTCCTTACACATTCTGGCTTCTAAGGTTTTGGTCTCAAAGATTATAATAAAAGTGCGAAAGTTTGTTTGTTTATTTGTATGTTTGTTTGTTACCTCTTCACGCTTAATCTACTGAGCCAATCTTCCTGAAATTTCGCATACACATAGTTAGAAGTACTAAGAATTACATAAGGTACCTTTCATTCCGGGAAAAAACACTGTTCTCGTAGGAAAGTCACGTGGGCGAAGTGGCGGGCAAAAGTTAGTTCGTTTATAAAAATATTTTTTTAAATACTTAGTTTAATACATAATCACATAAGAAAGTTAACTTGGCTATATGGCTACAGTAAAACAAGTCGCTTGTTTAAAAAAAAAAAACAAAGGCATATAAATTAAATTTTTTCTGTAAGTACTATTTGAAGGTAAATAATATAGTCTTTGACCATGCTCCCTCTACCGGTAACCCGGCTTAGAGTGTTTAAATTTTTACTCTATTAGGCATTAAACACATACGATATATGTCATACGTTATCAAAGAGATTATTATAAATTTACAAAATCCAGAGGAAGGTGTACACAAACCAATGATATGGAAATACAAAACTCATGACCCCATTTTATCGCCTTGTGGAGCAGAAAAGAGACTCCGATCAGACAGAATTCGTGGTTATTAAGGAAAATTGTTTATTATTTATGAAAATTTCCGATATTATTCCATCTTCATATCATTATGGCTGTTTTGTGTGTCGACAACCTTTGATCATTTATGATAAATGGGTACCATGTAACTCTGACTTTGCATAAATTTATTAACGTGCCTATTTTGTGACAAAATAACATTCAATTATTTCAAACACACCCTTGGTTGCTCGCAAATCATAGGCTTGTAAAATACCTACATCAAAGTATTTTTTGATCTATTTAGTTATTTGTTGATTCCCTGCTAGCAGTCAAATGCTGTCGAACCTTTATAAAAGCTAAAATTTAGACTATGCACATAGTTATCACAGATTTACATCAGGTGACTTTAGCTTAGGATATTTCAATTATGTATGAACAGACCATGTGAAGCCTTTGCCCAACAATGGGACACATTTTATGCTTAAAAAAGAGACCTTCGATACAAAACCTCTCTAGTCATAATGGACCTCTCTAGGTTTCTAGATGACGTTGAAATTCAATTTAACGAAGTCCGTGCTGAAGGTCCGACCTATCAGTATAGTATTAAGAATTTATCCTTTAATAATTTATCCTTTGGCGCCTGCTGCCAAGCACTTCCGGCCATTTCAGAACTGGCAGACTCAGGTAGCCCTCCTCTATGATTTAAGGGTTATATGTTGCCACGTGTCTCGTAGTGCTGTCATATGAGGTAAATATACCCTTAAAATTTTGACCGGAAGTGGAGGATTTTCTCAGTTATCCGGCCAATTTTCTTGAAATTTTTTTTTGCAGCCTTGGTCACCGGAACTTTTCTGATCTGTTGCCATGCATTTCATCATGGTGTCATGTCACGTAGGTAATTCATGGACGGGCTCAGGGACTATTATATATATTTATCAATGTAGGTCTCGTAAGAGCAGGTGCGAGTACAACTTAAACTAATTACCATAGTACTCGCTGACGTTCCTAATTGACCCCCGACAAGGCAAAAGTTCCACATTTGTTAATTGGAGTTAGAATTACGGTCCGTCTTCGCAGTTTTAAGCTTCTTAAACGTATTCTCTTCATTTAAGTAAGAAAGTGTCCAAAGAGCATTTTTCCGGGATAAGTTCTTATATAAAGGACATTTTTGATTCACATTGTCATTTATTTTCAAATTTAATGTTAACCAATTTAATGGCTATATCTCACATCTCTTCACTAAGGATGACCGTGGTATTAGTGTAATGTGTAAATCACCCTTCGCGAAAAAAGTTAAGAAAAACCCTTATTAAGTTTTAAAAAACACGTTTTCGCTGAAAGGCTGAATGAGGTTTCTGTCGGCTCCACTACCAAACAGATAAACTAAGTTTTTCAGTATTCCGACCCGATATAAAATTGATACGGTGTGGCATCGAGCAGGTGTGTGGCGGGTGCCCAAGGGCAGTCTCTTACGCGCCATTGGACACTGAAATTGCCTCAGCACCAAAGCAAACTAACCGTATTTCACACCGAATCAATTTCCCATTTTAGGGGTCCATAAAAACGTCGATGGATTAGATTTTAAATTAGAATAATTCGTTTTGTATACGGAATAAACAATTCTGGAAACAATTGTAATTAACTATACATATTTATCAGTTTTCACTCAACCTCTGAAACCGTATTCTGAACTAACCACCATGAAGAATAGTCACGTCACTTTTGAACCGTCCTCATGGTTTGGTTAGGTATATTATTTTATCTACTCCATAGCCGTAGAATAATTAAAATAGAAAAAATTGAAAAAATTGAAAAGATAATTTTTTATATTATTTTTTTAAAGTCTGTGGTTATAGTATTTTTTCTCTGTATAAAGAGCACGGTTTCTTTACCGCGAGACGGAACCAAGCGAGCGAGTGTTTGATTAGCTCACTGAAGGTCTTGGAAAATCTCATGGATCAACGGGCAATATAAACAAATAGAAAAGTCATTATTATTATGACTTAAATTTTGAACGTGAAAATTCTTGAAAAATAATTAGTCTATATTGGCATTAAAACTGGTTCACTTTAAGTCAGAAATTTAGGAATTCTAATCCAACTAACGGCCTCTGACGAATTTATATAAGGACCACCAGATATGCCGATTATTTTCATCTATATCGTTAGCACCATGGCCACCACCATGGCGACCACGAACCGGAAAACGTAGTGTTGGCAGGCCTCCCACTCGGTGGAGGTCGCGGGATGCACATGGATGCGGGCAGCGCAGGACCGGTCGTTGTGGAAATCCTTGGGGGAGGCCTTTGTCCAGCTGTCGGACGTCTTTCGATTGAGAGAGAGAGAGACATGGTTAGCAGACTATGACTGAACTTCTACAAATAGACTCGCTATTTTAATTAAGTACAATTTAATTAGTCCTTATTAACCGGAGTGTAGATCAATTCGAGTAAAAGTAATTTAAGTTGTCGATTGTGTATTTACGTATAAACTTTGCCGGTACCTTCTTCAACGAGTGTCGAAGTTAATTGAAGTTTCGTTAGGAAGTTTACCGGCATAGAATTAAATAACAATGAACCCTCATCCCTTAAGTTTCTTCGAGACGCATAGGTGAAGCACAGGCATATATAAAAAATGTTGTTAATATTTTTTATTTTATCGATCGATAAATTTAATATTGAAATGAATAAAGGGCAATACATACTCTAATATCTAACATTGGCATTGTGTTATGAAGTGACTTCGCCGGTTTTTATTTATTGGTACCTTCAACTTCACCTATAATTCGTAATGTATTATTCTTTATGTTTTTTTAAAATTATTTATGAAAACTTAGAAATTTTTAAACTAAAAATATAAAATTGGTTTGTTATTTGAGAGAATGCGTGTTACTGATGTGGTACACGAACGATATATAGAGGTCGTTTATCACCGCGACACCTGTCCGATCCCAGTTATTGTGTGAGAACTGCCTTTTATTTTTATTGAAATAGTTATTTTTAAGCCTCCCACTTCAGTAAAATATGAGTTACTTTGCATTTTTGGTCCTTTTCATAATAATTAGCCATGTACAAAACATTGTAAGGTATATTGTAGACAACAATAAACTTGTATTCGTTATGTAAGTTTGTCTGAAAGTTTATTATAAAATAAACTACAGTGTGTTCGTTACAGCGAGCTGTGACGTCACAACTTAGTATGAAACTATTTAGATCTTCCCAAACTCAAGTGAAGCTCATTTTGTTGTATCTTTCATGCCTGATTGAGGTGAAAGCTACAATATAACAGCAAATTGCGTTATATCTTGACAGATCCAATAATCTGAGAACATCAATAATAATTATGCCAATTGCTCTTCTAATTTTTAACAACAAGTGGAAAATTGCCAATTATCACATAGGATCAATATCGTCGCGCAATTTGCATGGAGCAGCGTCCAAAAGGCCGAGGTCGAGTTTTCCCGCCGCACGGAAATGTGGGGTGCGGGTATAAAACATCGAGAGTACAGAAATGAGCTCTCTCAATAAAAATGATATCACGTAATAGTTTCTGCCCGCGACTTTACTTTAGTTATAGTATATCTCAGGTTCTGAACGGCATACTCAATTTAAACCTACCTAAGCTAGTTTTTAAGTTAGCGCTACTCAATATAACCACATTTAAATTAGTTTTTGCGTTAGAACCTCAGATATCAAATCCACAATGGTAAATTCCGGTTAATGGCTAGTACAACATAATATTTTTAGGGAAGATACCTATACACAAAAACACGATATACAGAAAAGGGGTTTTGATTTTTAAAATGTCCTTGCAAAAGTCTTGGGTTTGAGATAGATCTAGGAATAACTAATGCGTTCGAAATGTATAAAAATTAGAATAATCTGCACATAATAATGAATACATAGTGAATAATGAAACATTAAAGCATTTGGACTTTTATACGATAAGTTTTCCGTATAATGTACCTTGAGAAACATACTATTATATTATTATGAAATATAAAAAACACGGTGAAATTAACACGGTAAAATATGAAAAAATTTATAAAATAACTATGTACAATACAAAAGCCAGAATTTAAAAAAATACAAACGTTAAGCACTCCTGTACACTCGTTATTTTGTGCGTCGGCCGGTGGCCGGTCAGCCGTTTGTCGTCGACATTAATTAAAAGTGCAATTTATCTCACTTAGCCTGCCTTCACGATGCTTACTCGCCAGAACACTATGGTTTTGTGCCTTGACAACTGGAGTGTGGGCTATACTGGTTCGTATAACCAAATATAAACTCTAAGCAGATGATAAAATATTTAAATATTCTTATCATCTGCCTATTTTACATCATCTCTTCTTATATCTGACTTGTGTTTCATTCATGTCGATAGTTTTTGTCAATTATTTAGGTACTTACTTCACAAAGTAAGTTAAGTACCTACATCGGTGTCTTCCATAGTAGCTCAATGTCTCTCTCCTACATATTTTTTATTCATATCTTAGCTTCGACAATTTAGCCAAAAACTTACATATTTAAACTTTTTTCAAGGCGAGCGCTTTTGCAGCAGTTACACGGGCTGGATAATTCTGCACGGGTCATTAAATTTTCATGCAGTGTTCACTGGATTTCGTGAATTTCGTACAGCATCGCCCGCCATATTCATACTTGCAGTGCGCTCTTTCTATGATAAGCGGTGATGTTTGAGCCCGTATACATTTTGCATTATACTTTACAAAATTAATGAGATGGAGCGATAAGAATAATAATATTTAGATATTATAAGTATTTTTTTAAACTTCTAATAAAAGTGCTTCTTTTTACCTAGTCATTACCGCAACTATAATTAAATGTACCTGTCTATACGAAAATACACACTGTAGAAAAAGTTCACATAATTATTTTGATATTTAGTTCTTGCAGCAATCACTTTGTAATTATTAGTGTTAGTCTAAAAAAAATATTAAGCCTATTATTTTATCCACTATTATACTACCATCAATAGTAGATTTAAGTCTACTCAAGATTTCTTAGAAATAATACCTTTCACCTTTTGTCAATGTTCCAATAATATAATTCTTAAGAAATGCTAAAAGCCTTAAGGTCCACAAAACTAGTTAGTTCTCTTGAAACAGAATGGCTTATGTGAAAACTTCAATAGGTACGACAGTTCCAACAAACAAAAACAACGTCTGTTTTTGTCTGGCAAATATATTATTGCTTTCGCTATCCCCATATGGTGTTCGGTTCGCCATACTTCTTCTAAATAGAAAAGTTTTAATTTGTTGCGGCGAAGCGGTACACTCTTAGTTCACTGAACGTATAATTCACGAAAATAGGGGTACAGTCCGAGCGAACTCCAAACTATGTCTTGTTTTGCAACTCTGCAACTTTATACACTTTTTCTGCTATTGGCAGAGCTATCTCCAATATGGAGGTCGAGTATGAAAACTAAAATGCATTGTTTACTCAAAAGTGATATCATATTGCACTGCAATGAAAATAATTTGTCGCAAAACATATATTTTTAGAACACTTTTGTGTAACATGTTTATTTCTATGTACTGAAATGTAACGTAAAAGCCAGAACGTCAAAACAATTAGTAAAATGTGGTGTCATAAATTGTGTTAACTGTGTCAAGGGTCCACATTAACTGAGAGGAAGGCAGGTAAGCAAGCAGAGTAACTCGGGAGAGGCTAGTTTATTCTAGTTGTTTGCCCCAGCACCGCATCTCGGCATTCAAAACTTAATTATGACTGCCCGAAGGCGTGCCTTCCCTAAGGCTTTATTCACACCAGACAACGAATGTGACTTACATTAACCGAAAACACTAGATTCAATAAACCCGTAACTAACTTTTTCAATCAGCTTATGGCATGAATGTTTAATTTACCGCAGTTTGTTGGTGTTAGGGACAGACAGATTCGTGGGCCCCCGAGGAATCGATGATAGATTGATTCTGCTGCTTATTTATTTACTTCTCTTTATTTATTGACAACTACACAAAAAGTAAGTTTTTGCGTGTATGCACTTAGGTATAAATACTTACGTCTTTGTTTGTGGAAAAGAGGGCCTAGGTGAAACTTCTATGGACGTATTATTTTTACATAATATTTATACTTAAATGGTTTTCATGCAGATTATGCCAAAAATAGTAAACCCATAAAATATATACTTATTCTCCTTATTAACATTGGGTTTAATCCTTTTCAAATTTATTAGAATGTAATTTGCATTTTAACAGTGTAATGTTTTACGTTAAATGAATTCATTGTAGAGAAGGTTGCCTGAGATGAATTCCAAATGGAATTGAATTCAGTCGGCAGTACAAAATGGCTGCTACAGCCATAAGCGATATTGAAGCCTTCGCTGAACAAAGACCAATCTGCGGATTTATAGCTAGATCAGTTAAATCTAGACTTGTCTGTAATGTACTAACGACCTGAATCGTTTAATTTAAGAATTCGTTTTTAGTGTTTTTATTCATTTTATTATGTTTTGTTAACTCTGTTATTGTATTAACTCTGTACGCTTTGTTGCTCTTTGGATGTAGTGTAGTGAAAATATATTCATAATTTTTAGAATCGTAAAAAGATTTCTCTATGTTATTATTTTCAAGATAGATTTCTTAGAATTTGCTTTACTTACACAAATAAAAAAGCTTGACATATTAGAAAAAATTATTACATCAAAAATTCCATTTATATGGCTCAAGCAAAACAAAGAGACATATTATTAAGTACAAAAATACATTTTCTTAAAGTATTATATTTACCATACTCCGTTATTTTTTTCCCGAAACGGCAAAGAAAATATGAAACCATAGTATTTTATGAAGTAAAGTAATAATCAAAATCCTCTTTAAAACTAGGAAATGAAATCCAATTCATAATGACTTTAAATATTCGGTTCCCATCAAAACGTGTACTGCGGGTGAAAAATTTAAGAAACGTGATTCGGGAGGAACTAGTCAGGGCATTCATACGTGTTGATTGTTGAAAAGGGATGCTATGACTAACAACGAGATTAGCCTCTCACGATTTTCTTTTTTCCTTGTTTGACGAGCTTATCTACTGCTTGCAGGCACGTGACCTTTCTCTCAGTTAAATACATTTAACACAGCTAATTCAATTAAACGAAACCATGTTTTACTAATATAGAGGTGGTAGAAATATTATTATACAAGACATGTTGATAGAAATTCTATGATTGACAAGATTTTTTATTAATCCATCCCTCTTATATTTTCTACGTAAAATAAAAACATACTCGACCACTTCCCAACCGAAGATGTGAAAATCTGAGCAATATACGCTCAGACATCCATGGTAATATAACAACAAGATTGCACATAAACATTGGAACGACGCGCCGCTCGTTGCTATCACTTTATCGCATCGAATAAAAGCATTCGACGGAGGTGACACGGATGCAGCAATAAAGGCGCGTTGTTTCAGAGCCGTCGCCACGTTCTTCCAACATCGCACGGAGCGAAGAACATGGCAAAACCGCAAAACACATCTCTGATTCCTACTAGTTCAAGGGTTTTCCTTCCTCTATTTTCGGTGTCAATTGTTACTATTTCTATTTATCAGATTTTTCTATTAATATGACAAATATAAATTCTCCCCTGGACCCACAACCACAATAAAATACGATACCATTTGTCATTTGTCTGATAATTTAATAAAATTTTACACATAAAACATTGAATCTGTCCCGAAAAGAATTGAAACACAACGTGATTATATGTTTGTGCATGCAGAAGCGAGAACCTTACTTTGAGACACTCGAATCGTCTCTGAATATTGCGCTATGGAACATCGAAGCACTTTCTGAGATCAGCGAGTTTATGATCTGCGCTTTGAAATGTGATGAGCGTGAGTTTTATGTTAGTTCATAGATCTCCCAAAGTTTGGGTAGATTAATAATAATATGTACAGCTATACTTAATAGGTTGCTCTACATTGTAGTATGCGACATCATACTACTATTTTTTTTTTTATATTGATAATTTGTCTATCGTGTGAACGAATATAGCGTCGAATTGAACATAAGTATAAAGTTCAACAACAAAACTTTCAGTATTATCAGAATTATAGATTCTAATTCCTAATCTCAAAGCTCTTGATTCGACTAATTTGCTATTTTAGATCTAGGTATATTTTGTGTCATTTTAAACTTTTATATGTGAGAGATCTATAAACGTTGTTATTACGACATCCTTAGGTTAATTAGCGAGCTCTATCCCAAGTAAGCTTCAGGAATAATGATTACAACAAACACAGTGTTTGATGTTCCAAGCAAACCTTGATTAAATTCGGGAGCGAGTCGTATATTTAATTCATTGTCGCGGTCGCTCTCAGAGTTTACCTACGGAGCGGCGCTGGGTTGACCACACGGCTCCTGTTTCAGAGAATTATATATCTTCTATTAGCGTCCAAGGGCTCCGCTCCTGTGGGAATTCCCATACTTCTCAATTTCCTAGGACTTCATCAAATGTCGGAAAAAATAACAAGCCAAATCAGTTGTATCTAACATCTGTTATATGTAATCCTTATACCGACCTCTCGGATTGCCTCTTTCTAGATGTACATAGCGTAATAAATTGCTTTCGTCGTGGTCAACTCGTAGAATCGCCTATGTCATAAAATATTTTGACGATAGTAACAGATAAATTATGTCTAATTCGTACGGGTCGTTTCAAAATTTTATGTAGACTGTTTGAATAGTGTCTACTGAAAAATTTGAAATGATCAACGACCACAATATTGTCGAAATATTAAAAATCAGGCTTGGTTACCCTATGTGGCACTAACAATAACATTCAGGTGTATTGTGCTGGTACACTCAGCAACAATTCTAGTCTAATGTCGCGCGACAACTCGACGGCGATGGCGCACCTGTGATGTAGATGCGTATATTGTCGGGAAGTGTACCCCACTTTGTACCTACTTTGAAGATGTAAGTGTTCCGGAGACGGCTTTGTTTCAAGGTACTAAGTAGGTATTTGATACTCGTTTTGTTTTAAAATGTTACATTGAATTGAATAATTTTATCAAATTTGACTTATAACATCTATCTACAAATAAGTAGGTATACTGAGGAAATACTACGTATGGACCTAATTTTAATGGTGTTGCAGCACAATGTCGCAACACAAAGCACAAAGGTAGGTACGACTTACGATTTCTATATTGAAAAGTTTAGAGATTTATTTGAAGAAACATTTTCATAATAAGGACATTATACCTACTTTACTTATACATAAAATAAAGGTACTTATACATAACGTACCTTGTGAAGAAACATGAGTTAAATTTATACAGGCACCTAACTGTAATCAACATTCATTTTTTAGCGGAAAACGTAGAAGAAAAAAAGATTGTTTCTTTCTACCGACGACGTCATACGGTAGGAAACCTCCTAGAACCGCCTCCTAGGGAAATATAACATCTCCAGCTCATCATAACTTCATATAACTTTAACTATAGTTAGTCAACCCACTAACTAGTTTTGGTAACTCGTTTGTTCATTCGAGGCGTAATTAAAGTTGCTACGCCCAAGAATCTATCGGGTATTATTATGTAACTAAATATACAACTCCATCATTAATTTGCTAGTAGGTATTTATTATACGTGTCCCATAAGACTACTTCTGGATTCTAGGTAATGATATTGTATTATACCTTAGATATTATAGAATAGATATCTTCAGATATCTGTCAGTTTAATATAACCAATTTCATTCAAATCATATTTGTACAACTGACCTACTACTTAAAATTTAAGAATGTTGTGTTCACCTTTAATTGGGTTACATGCTAGCACTTAAAATGTAATGTTGATTGTAATTTATTGTCATGTAACCTGTTGTTGGTGTACCTAATAAATAATAAATAAATACAAAATATTTTAGAACTTGCCACTTAACGCAGATTTTCATGAGATTTTTATCTATATTAAGATTAGATGATTAAAGAGAAAGTACAGTTGGACATATAATACAATCAGGTGCAAGTTACAAGTTGCATAGAAAAAGCTACCGCTTAAAATAAACAGGCACAAATCATGCATCTTTTCGTACCTACTTGTTTATTATTTACTGTGAGCAAAGTTGTAGTATTATTGTAATAAAAAGACATAAGGATACAATTCGTTTCAGATTCCAATTTTGCTTTGGAATTAATTCTATGCATATCACAAAACAGGGTCTTAGATTTCCCAGAGGAAGATTACACAAGCCGGCACGGGGGAATTTGATTCTTATTAGGGAAATTTTG
The DNA here is from genome assembly GCA_018467065.1 of Ephestia elutella. Classification (NCBI taxonomy): domain Eukaryota; kingdom Metazoa; phylum Arthropoda; class Insecta; order Lepidoptera; family Pyralidae; genus Ephestia; species Ephestia elutella. Next base: position 8,645,207 of record CM031568.1, on the reverse strand, counting down.
TAAAACATTTGTTTTTTACACGACTGACCAAAAAGGAGTGTTATGTTTTCAGGGTTCATGTATGTAAGTATTGTATAATGTATTCCACTACCGTAAACTGCTGCAACTTATCCAACTACACACAAATTTGCCTATTTCATTTGAATTACGATATATCGCATTCGCTTGCTTTATTCTCGTTTTCTACCATTCTGTAGTAACTATTCATTATTTGGGCAACATATTTGTCATTTTTTATAATTGTAACTCCAATAATACTCTGTCAGTTGTGCGACAAAGATCGGTGGGTGAGGCAGCATTTTTTTTGCGCTCCAAAACTTTTGAATTTTAACTATTAAAAAGCTGTGTTTTCGCATAGGATTAACTGCCTAAGGTAGGATAATATTGTCTTCTTCTAGTATTACTTGTTTTTTTACGCAAAAGATTGTTTTTTATCAAAAAAAACTTAGAAGGCAATCATGTGTAGTGTTTTGAAAACTTGAGTGACATAACTATGCCTGGGTCTAGGGTTGTCAAATTTTGTTAACTAGCTTTTACTCGCAGCTTCACTCGTGTGTAATCTCGCTTACATTATGCTTAAAAAAATATTTTAGAATTTGTTTCCTCTAGTGAAGGTCGCGGGATGCGCATGGATGCGGGCAGCGCAGGACCGGTCGTTATGGAAATCCTTGGGGGAGGCCTTTGTCCAGCAGTGGACGTCTTTCGGCTGAGAGAGAGAGAGTGATATTAGAAGTGCTCGTTGTAAATTTGTAAAACAATATTCAAATATTTTTTGTAGAAATAATTGTAAAAGAGATTCAACACTTTGTATACTTTTCTTTTATACTACAATCAAAAATTAAGTTTAATAATAATTGTTGATTAAAATGATGAGACATTATTACCAAGAAGCATTAAAATTGTATTTTTTAATGAAAGTAGCCATCTGGTTTTTTTCTTTTATAAAAAAGTATTAATAATAATCTGTATTCTTTTGGACAACCCTATAGTCAACGACATTTTTGTATGGAAAGTCTGTAGAACCTGCTACAACTTGGCCTAGTAGCTGTAATAAAAAAAATATACAGTATATTGCACTGATTAAATTGGCAGGGACAAGTAGGTTGTCTCATGCACATGAAAAAAAATTAACGGAAACGATAAGTACAATAAGTATAGAATTATCCTTCTAGGCAAACTTGTGTCTTTTACATACAACTTTGCCTACGACTTTAGGCCCTTGTAATTCAGAAAATTGGTGGGAATTAATAAGATTTGGGGTCTCAATAGTAAGCCAATATGCTTGTCTTCCATTTAAAAACAATTGAGAGTCAAAATTGTGAATAGGTTCCGAGAAAATTGCAAAAAACGTCAAATTCCGTGCAAAGTTGCAGCAGTTTACGGTATATGTCCTGAATGGCTTCACAGATTTTGATGTGAGAATTATTGTTAGATTCCTTGCATTTCCCCGAGTGACATAGGCAATGTGAGTTGTCAGTCGTGTTTTTTTATTTTTTAGTAATTTATCATTTATTTTATCGAATCTGCTTTTGAAAATTTAGTGAATCACATCTCGTAGAATAATATTTTCAACATAAAATACCTACGTGATAAAATAATAGGGTTATTCCCAAAGTACTCCAAAAAATGTTTCCAAACTACTCCATGAAAAAAATAATATTTAAATTTAAGTTTCATTCTACTCCGCGGTAATATTAAAATGTTCTCAAAGTACTCCACGTGATTTTGATATAAAAAAGCATTAATTAGAATAAAAAGTGTAGCTGACGTAAAGTACAGTCAGGCTCAAAAGCTTATAATATTTTTATGTATAAATACTATCCATACTAATATTATAAATGCGAAAGTTTGGATGTGAGTTTGTGAGTTTGTGAGTTTGTGAATTTGTGAGTTTGTGAGGATGTTTGTTACTCAATCACGCAAAATCTACTGGACGGATTTCGATGAACTTTGGTACAGAGGTAGATAATGACCTGGAATAGCACATAGGCTACTTTTTATCCCGGGAAAAAGCACTGTTCCCGTGGGAAATTCACGCGGGCGAAGCCGCGGGCAAAAGCTAGTTTTAAATAAAAATTGGGAAATTCACGCGGGCGAAGCCGCGGGCGAAATCTAGTTCCTATAATTCAACAATTAAACATATTCAAAAATTAACAATCAAAAACATATTCATAAATAAGCTTTTTTACATATTTTCCATCAAAGAGATTCATAATTATTATGTAAATGTAGCAATTCGGCTTGAGAGAAACTCAGAAAGTAACTGATAAAATTATATTTTTGAAAAAACTGAAATTATTTACTTTAAAAAAACATTGAATTTCCGTCTTAGCGGCTAGGTTGCGACTCACATTCGTTGTATATCCATTTTAACAAGCTAACATGTAAGATATATTTTCAATTCAAACTTGCTGTCAACTTTTTCTCCTTAATTTAGAATCTTATTCAGAACTTTTATCATCACGATATTGTTTGAACAATTTTGTGACTGACTGTACATAGTGAAATATTCTATAATTAATTAGATGGAGTAGATTGAGAAGTGATATCAAAAAATCTGCGGAGTACATTGAGAATAAATAAAAATACCTATGGAGTAGAATGGGAACAAAATAATAAGTATTTTTAAATAATAATAATTTCGTGGAGTAACTTGGGAACACATGTATGAGATTCTTATCTTTTTAGAACAAAAGAATGGAGTACTTTGGGAATAACCCAAATAATAGACTACTCAAGCATTATCTAAACATACTCTTATTGGGTTATTCCCAAAGTACTCCAAAAAATGTTTCCAAACTACTCCATGAAAAAAATAATATTTTAAATTAAGTTTCATTCTACTCCGCGGTAATATTAAAATGTTCTCAAAATACTCCACGCGATTTTAATATCAAAACGCATTTAGAATAAAAAGTGTAGACGACGTATAGTACAGTCAGGCTCAAAAGCTTTGCAACAATATTTTTATGTATAATTTTAAATAAAAGACATTACAATTCAATAATCAATATTTGTATATCAATATTTATATTCAAAAATAAACAATCAAAAACATTTTCATAAATGAGCTTTTTTACATATTTTCCAACAAAGATTCATGATTATTATATATATGTAAGAATTCGGCTTGAGAGAAACTCAAGAAGTACTGATAAAATTTCATTTTTGAAAAAACTTAAAATATTTACATGAAAAGAAACATCAAATTTCCATCTTAGCAGCTAGGTTGCGACTCACATTCGTTCGTACATCCATTATAACAAGCTAACATGCACACATTTCAATTCAAACTTGCTTTCAACTTTTTTCTCTTTAATTTTGAACTTATTCAGAACTTTAATCAGAACTATATTGTTTGAACGATTTTGTGACTGACTGTACATATTGAAATATTTTATAATTATTTAGATGGAGTAGTTTGAGAATTGATATCAAATAATCTGCGGAGTACATTGAGAATTAATCAAAATACCTATGGAGTAGATTGGGAACAAAATAATAAGTATTTTTTAATAATAATAATTTCGTGGAGTAACTTGGGAACTCATGTATGAGATTCTTATCTTTTTAGAACAAAAGAATGGAGTAGGTACTTTGGGAACAACCCCTCTTATTATATTCGATTTAAAATTATTTTTTTCTAGGTAATATAGGTAATAGAAATTCTATTGGTCTAATCAAGCAATTTATCATATCAGAAATATGAATATCATTTAAGTACTTTTTTTTACGCAAATAGTAAAATCTACTTATAAAAGGGAGTCTCTCGGCAGGGTAAGGATTTTGAAATTGAATATTTTATAAACCCTTCGAAATGGACGAGGTGGGGTGTACGTAGCAGATTCACCGTTCGTGCGGATTGTTCAATTACTATGTCATAGTGGTCAGGCGCAGACCGTGTGTATACTATCGAGGCGATTTTCGAGGGCGAAAAATGCTCGAAATGGGCTCGTCGCCAGTTTTGTTTACATTACAACTTAAGGCGTTTTCAGGATGGACCAAGCGAAAACTTATTCGTAAATGGATACAGGAGTTGCGTAGTATAGGATCAGCCATAAATCAGCCGCGGCCAGGCCCGAGCAGGACTTCAAGATCTGAAGGAGCAATAAGCGAAGTTGACGCAAGCGTTCGTCGCATTCCTCGTCTGTCAATACGCAAAAGAGCATCAGCCTTAATCCACGTATCGACAAATGATAACAAGTTATCCAGCTTGAAAGATATCTTGCCCACAGTTCACGAACGTAGTTTTAGCAGGATGGAGCCACCACCCACACTGCAACAGCCGCCATGGACCAGCTTCGCGAGTTTTTTTCCTCTAAAATTGATACCTATCCCGCTTTGGTCAGATTTGACCCCCATGGATTTTTACCGAGTGGAAGTAACCTTATGAGCAAAGTTTTCATCAGTATTCCAACGAAAATAGTTGAGCTCAAAAAAAATATCTACCACGAAATTATGAACATCGATTCTGCCTTGCTCCGGCGCGTCACGCAAAATGCAATGACGAGATTCCACGAGTGCGTACGACGTGATGGAGGTCATCTCGGTGACGTCATTTTTAAATAATGATACCCAAACTTATTTATTTTCAAATACATTCAAAATATTTTTGAAAAACATTATAGTTTTTTTTTATTTAATTTTTAAATCCTTACCCTGCCGAGAGACATCCTGTATATATCAAAATCGCACAGCTAAAAGAGCGTATAAGGGACGACCAAGCGGGAATAGACCTGTCGGCCGGCCCAGATACTGCTGGAGGGATGAGGTCCTAAAAGATCTGGAGGCCCTCCAAAGAGCCGACTGGCAGGAAGTAGCGCAGAACAGGAAGGAGTGGAAGCTTCTAGTATCGGAGGCCAAGATCCTCTTTGGGTCGTCGAACCATCGAAGTAAGTATGTATTAAGTATATATATCAAACCTTTTTTTAATAATTTGTTTTCTTATATATATTTATAATTCGTCGTTTATAAATAAAAACACATACCTAATTTATACCATCAGCTTATGCTATGGAGCTACACATTACGTTATACCACGTTATACATTACACTAGTTTACAATTTTTTATTTTTTTTTATACCCTCAAAGCTACTAGGTTTTTTTGATAGATCTGTATGTGTAGAATATAGGTCTAATTATAAATTTCCTCCATCACGTAAGATTTGTGAAATAAAATGTGTCAAAAATTCGAAATTTTATTTTTCGCTAATATTTTGCGACAGTATTAAAATAAGTAATTTAAAAAAATTTTAACATGTTTTATAGCTGTAATTATTATAACACTCTTCAATAATATAAAGCAATTCAATTTTAAATTTTACAGTTTTTATTTCCTGGAAAAACTTTTTTTGAAAGTTGTGTTAATTTCTCCATACATTTTATTGTTAAAGTCCTTGTATGAAGAAAATAACACAACTTTCAAAAAATGTTTTATAAAATTGTAATATTTAAAATTGAATTGCTTTATATTATTAAAGAGTGTTATAATATTTACAGCTATAAAACATGTTGAAAATTTTAGAACTACTTAATTTAATACTGTCTCAAAATATTACAGAAAAATATTTTTTTGAATTTTTGACACATTTTTTTCGCAAATCTTACGTGATGGTGGAAATTTATAATCAGGCCTATATTCCACATATATAGATCTATCAAATAAACCTAGTAGCTTTGAGGGTACACAAATTGTGTAAACTAGTGTTATTTATCATAATGCATATTATAATTAGGTACTTGTGGAACTACATCTATGATAATTATCTCATTAACGTGCTTATATCTTCAATTACGCGTTAAGTAGGACCCTTTCTTGAATCAAGTTAGTTTAACCTAGTATTAGGTATATGGTTTAAGTTATAACGCTGGTTTATGCTGACTCAGCTTAATTGTTTTCACATAATACTATTATTAAATTTTCTAAGTAGGTACTTATCATGTTTCTACCTATTTTTCAAAATGAAATATTTTTTCAGTAGGTAGTGTATCATTATTACTCATAGAGCAATCCATCGCAGATAAGTCCATGTTGCTTCAAGTTATTACTAGATATTCGTATACGTACGTACCTATCAACGTATTTAGATTTGAGGAGTGTCACAGTACTACATTATAAAAGTACGACGAATATTTTTCATACTATATTCAATTTTGTAAGTTTATTGTCTATTACTCATTAACGTGTAAAGACCATGGAAGTAATAAGTAAAAGTACTTACTACTTCCATGGTAAAGACATAGCCGTGATAATTTTCCTTTTAAGTTTTCATAATTTTTTTCATGTATCCACCCTCCACCATTTTCCTGTTCGACGGTGGGGACACTTGACTCTAACAAAATTTAGCACTTTAAAGTTAAATATTTTGCAAACGAAATCTTAAAAAAAAAAAACCGGCCAAGTGCGTGTCGGACCACGCATAAAGTAGGGTTCCGTAGTAATTTTTGGCATCGCGCTGTTTTGCATTTCTTGCAAGAAAAAAGTATATATTTTTATTTTATTTATAATTTCAAAAGTATTCATCACAGGATACCCGAAATAATTTTAAATAAGAGTTTCCGCGTAAAATATGTATACTTATCTATAACAAATTACAGTTTTCTATTATTAGTCAGTTAGCTAAGCCGCGGACAGACGGACGGACAGACATGACAAAACTATAAGGTTTCCTTGTTTACTTCGGAACCCTAAAAAGGAAATAAATCATAAAATTAATTTTCTCATTAGTGGAATTTGAGAATTTTGCGGTGTTTCCTGTAAGCCCTTCGTTACAGACCGACATAAACACACAGTACGACTACAGAGCCCTTTCGAAATGCTCACAATAGAATTTCCGTTAATCCTGAGTGTCATTTTAACAAGTAACGACTGAAGGGTCTCGTGGAGAAGGAAACCTTCGCCTGACTGGGGTTGATAAAGCCTCGCAATGTATTAAACACAGCTTATTCAGTATTTTGCCAACAATTTACATAAGTCAACAATTATTAAGACCCTCGTCTTATCCGAAATTAAATTTGTTTATTATCGATTTTCTCTGTAAATAATTATAATTCAACTGTAATAACGACGTTACGAAATAGATGGACCATGGATTTATTCACAAAATTTATAAATATAACAAGCCGAAGCAAGGTTTCCTGGAATAGAATATTGACTAAGTTATTTCAATTATAAATAAGCCGAGCTTTATTTAAATTTCACAGAAATATAGTTCCGCGGTTATTTATGTAAAAATATTACGTATTTAAAATGAAAAGACAATACCCGCTTGTATCAATTTTTATTTAAATCGTATATTGCATGCTTCCCAGCTTAACGTTACAACTAAGTACTTATTTCCAAAACTATTGATGAACTGAAATCCTATAATACTACTAGAATGTGTTTCTGGGCAATAAGAACAAACGTAAATGTTATGCAGATGTTTAAATTATCTTGGTTACGTTTACTTATTTCTTTTGCGTTTTTAATTTTAAGTAAATTTTATTTTTGTTTTAATCCGCGTACTTATGTAACAAAGCTTTTAAGACAAAATTGAAATTAACAACTAAAAATTCACTACAAGATCTCGAACAGAAAAACACATAACATGAATTTAAATTCAGGAAATTTCGATTACAATCCCTAATCAGCCGCAGCTGTGCCCACTTATTGCATTTATGAAGATAGATATCTACATATTCCGCTGTACTACGTTCAAAGCTCCGTAAAACCCATCGCAGCCTGTTGCTTAACCCAATTACTGCCTATACTGCCTCTACTAAGCTATTACCTACCTCAATATTCCATTCCACCCGACCATGCATTTTCCATTTATTTTGACATCCTCGCAAAAGGAAAAGATTATTTAAAAATGGCATCGAAAAATCTACTCCAGTCGTAGAACTGCAAATGTTCCTATAGAGTTTTTCACTAAATATTGTAAATAAAATCTCGTCTAAAGCCCATTTTCTCGGTAAAAAAGTTAAGAAAACGCCAAAATGTCTACGTGACTGTGCCGGCTCAAAGCGAAATGATCTTACTTACATATATTTAACTTGGCGGTATGGACGGCCGCTGGTGGGCCCGAATGAAAATATTTAGTCTTAATTCTGTCCTAAGCGTTTTGCAGGTAAACATCTCAAGTTACATAAACGTCATTTGATACGAGAATTTTCACTAATATAGTCTCATTTACCACAATTATTCGTTCGGGAAACATTTACGAAATCGTGATTTTACTTCAAAATATTCGAAATAATTCCAGAGCTATTTTTAATATTTTGTATTTTTGCTATTTCTAATAAATATGAGTTTTTGGTAATAATTGATGGATTTCTATTGTTTATTGCGTACAATAAACGTTCTTTTGATGTATTCGCATTTTATCAAAATAACAAACGATTTGCTTTTAAAATAATGAAATAACATTTCAGTACTTTCCAGCGTAACTCTGTTAAATGGAGCTTTGAAGTGAAGACTTTCGTTTCGTTCCTTGTTGTCGGACTGTTATGGTATTATGTAAAGGACTTAAAATAAAAACAATGAGAATGATTTGCTTTCGCAAATGGAGTTCCTTTGTGGGAGGAAGGAAACGAGGGCGAATGTTTGTTGGCCACAAACAATGAGTCCGCAATTTGTGGCCAGCGCCGCGCTCGCTCCACGCAAATCAAACTTAACAAAATAAGGACGTTTCTCTATTAGCGATTTTAGTAGCGAGCGATTAGTAATGGTACTTTAAACGTATCTTATAAATATTTTAAAAACTATTTCCCTTTTATAGAGACTTTTATATTGAATTTACCTAAATATTTATTTCCGGTATGGATTCATACCGATACCGGAAATGAATGTATATTTTTTAATGCGTAATTATAATTAAATAAAAATAAATAAATAGCGCAAAACAGGAAGGAATGGAACCTTCTAGTATCAGAGGCCAATATCCTCTTTGGGTCGTCGAGCCATTGAAGTAGTAATTACAATTAAAGCCAGTGAATTATAAGTAGGCATTTATTTTTAGCTATAATTAAAAAAAAATTAAATAGGTGATTAGTTTGCTAACCACCAGACTTAGGAGTTAAGAAACTAACAAACGCCCTAATCTTTTAAACATTTTAACACTTTTAAATAATATTACTGGAACTATAATAGTGAAATATAAGATAAGACTTAAGGCTACCAAAGGTAACAAACTAATTAATACCGATTTCAAGCGAAGTTTTAAGGATTTGGGGTCACGATGGAAATAGATACCACATCTCGTCGCGTTGCTGGGCTAGACTCTGTAACATATCTATTACCAGGCGCTACAGCGTACTACCGTAATACCACATTATAGACACGATACAATAATAATGAGTGGTTTTATGGTTCTTTACCAAAATTGTCCGAACGGAGCCCTATTGCCTATTGTTGTTGCCCCCTCTGTCTGTCAGAGGGCTATATCTCTAAAACCATAAATAGTTAGAAACTTAAAAATTTCACTGAATATGTATGTAATTATTATTTTATTTTAGAATGGATATTTTTAAAGTGAAAGTTTTTGATAAGTGCACACTCAAAGGCAATGCTTGATGAAGGCAACACCAGGTGGCTCAAAGAAATCTGCAAGCATAGCAGAATACAGACAAGAAGTGACGCAGTCACCTCTACAAATTGAAACTTGTCAACAGCCCTCTGTGCAGGGCCTGTGCAGAAGGAGAGGAGTACATGAAACACATTTTGTGTTATTGTGACTCGTTGGCAAACAAGCGACTGGACCTCCTGGGCATATCCGGTCCTGGAGGACTAAAGGCACTTCGCAACAGGTGATATTCTGAAGGTCATGCAGTCCTTCTTCAGAATTCCCGATGCGGGTGAGTAAGGCATTGGGGTAAGTACAAAAAAACCCAAGGTTTGAAATACTTCCGGACCTCGGTGTTAAGATAAGATGAGATTTTGATAAGTGACACCTTTTGAAAAATGTCCGAAAACTAATGCAGATCAGTTTTCTGATGTTTTTCGAACGGCAAGGTTAAATTTGTCTTTCAATATATAGTTTATTAACTGTCAAAGCTGATGATATACATACATATATGAAGCATATCGCATACATAAATAACAAGAAAATTTGAATGACTGACTGATGCTGGTTCAAATTGCAAATTGTTTCGAAAAGCCGGATCTGTGCCTAGTCAATTTAACGCCAATATTAATTTCAAATTCCATCAATGCATACGCAATGATCACCGTCATTGCGCCGTTCGGAGTTACAGCAGCTGAAATATGCGACGAATTTTGATTACATTGATCGCCCATGATCAGTTTTTGTCTAATCAATGCAATTTACAGTTTGAAATTAGTACAGACCTATCCATATTAGACATGTGCCTCTCTGTTATTTGTGTAATTACAATTTTGATTGCAGTTGCGTCACTGTTTCAAGATTCATACAGGAAAAAGTGTGAAAGTCGAAAAAAAATAATGAACGTTGAACACACAGAACCATTAATGCATCGTGGCTTTTCTATTTAAAAAATATATTTTGGAATTTCGGAAAACAAGATCTTCATAATGGATTCGAATCTCATTTTTGCTAATATTTGATAAGCAAAACGGAAAGCTGGTAATATTTGTTTTCTGCGAAATTAAATAATTAGAATTCGAAGGATTTACGTAAAACGTTGAATAAATGATCTTCCATTTAGGCTCCAAAAGTTTTTTATTTATAGTTAAGATTAGGTACCTCTCGCTTAGATACCTACAACAAAAAAATATTTTACTAATATATAATCAAATTGGATTAGAAAAAAATTACATAATCATAAAACCCTAACTATAGCAAGTAGGTACTAAATAAACAATACAGTATTTGGTCTAGTAAATCGACAACCTTGTGTACTATGTCCCACATGTGGGTTGGTGGGTGCAGGCAATTACGGTAACACGCTCGTGTCAGCGGCTTTCCCGTATTAGTTAAACTTTATACGATTTCCGGCGCCGGGAACGTAATTAGCAATATCATCCGGCCGCTAGCGAGGGCGAGCAATAAGTGCCGAGTGCCGGCACTACGACAAAGTGCTGGGAAATTTACTTAACACGCGGGCTACGTCACTAATTGAAAATGACGGGTTTGATGTAAATGAATATCGTATCTACTCAAGTATAGTTAACTTTTGTCATCTTGGATCTCGACGGCCCTATTTGATCCGAGCAAGTGGTCGCAACTTCAAAGGAAAAAATTGATCTATGAAACGGAGTAGCGTTTTGATGGTCGACTATTACCATCTCATTAGCAAATGCAGTTCCTCGCATATGTGCAACACTATCGGTACTCCGTTTTGACAATTGTATCGGACGCTTTTTTGTATGGTAGTCCCGTCTCTTATAACGTAGTGATTACATTCTTTATAGATCCGAGCACAACTAGTTTTCGTCCATGTACGTCATTGTATTTACTTACCTAAATAATTTAATCTGCGGTCGAGAGCTCGAAACAAACAATGAATGAATGAATATCTACTTTATCCGATTCTAGCTGAAAAGGATTTCTGTAGCAGCGTCTACACTTGAATCGCGATAAGTTCATGTTAGTAATGGCTTGGGTGGAAGAGGACGTATCTACAGCCTGAGGATCTTTAAGAGCTAGTACAATACTGAACTGAGATAATAGAAATTATATACTCGAGTTACTTAGGTCGTCGTACCTATATGTTAATAAAACTTTTTTCAAAAAAAAAAGGAATCGACTTCGATTATAAAACTTAAAATCATGAAATAACCTAATAGGCAGATTAATCAAAAAGAATAATGTATTGGCATAATACCTACTGAATGAGGTGAAATCGGTGCCAAGTGCAGGAGTAAAGTTAGGTATTATGTAATTGTTTAGTTAGGCATCTTAATTTACTACATGATTCTAATGTTAATTTTATTTACACTAGTGGTTTGCCGCGAAATTAGACCTCGCGATTATTATTTTAAAATATATCAAAAACGGCTGAACCGATTTTGTTGCGCTACGAACTTAAAAATTCTATGGATACTCGTAGTTGCTACACGTATTCTTAATATCATCGAAATTAATTTAACGGTTCGAGAGTTATCGCGGAACAAACATACATACATACATACATACATACAATGTTGTTTTCGCCCCAACTTGAATTATAGCCCTCGCTCGCTTCGCTCGCTCGGTCAATTATTTAATTTGGCACCGACTTCACCTCATTCAGTAGGTATCATGCCAATACATTTTTTTTTTTTATTAATCTGCCTATTAGGTTATTTCATGATCTTAAAAGTTTTATAATGGAAGTCGGTTCATTTTTTTTTTGGAAAAAAGTTTTATTTTGTCATTTTTAGTACACTTGGCGCAACTTGTTATTATGAAAACTTAAACTTATTTTTTCACTGGCCGGAAATTAAGAAATCAGAACTTTTTATGTCAGTTTGATTTGAAATGTCAAAATCATGGTCAAAATATGTCAAAATTCTACGGAAATCTATTATTTTTGGCACATAAATAGACCAAGAGCCCGCGACGACCAAACCTTCCTTATTTTAAAAATGCTGAATGTTTCTCTTTGTGGGATATACGGGTAAAAAAGATTAGCGATTAGGCATGAAGTTTGGATCTTAGTTGGTGGATGGATAGCAAAAGTGATTTTTATAGGTATAAAAAGCACCCTTGGGGACTCCTCAAAATAAAATTAAATTCAGCTATTATAATAAAATAAATTAGAGGGAGAATGATCGGCCACTTGATACGACACGATGACCTATTTAAAAATATAATTGAAGGAAAGGTAAATGGAAGAAGAGGTCCAGGGAGACCGAGAAAGAGTTATGTAAGCCAACTTAAAGAGAAGGCAGGCGTCGTGTCGTATCAAGACCCGAGAACAGAGAAGTATGGCATATACTCCACCGACAAGAGCGCGGCTCTTAAATAAGAAGAAGAATAAAATAAATATAATTTAGTAAAGTTACAATGTCTGGCAGGGGTTATATCGGCACCAATTGCTTGGCAATAGATGGCATGATTTCTAATATTATTCGGAATAAAAACTCTTACTTTGAGGAAATTGAGCTACCACTTTAAATATGATTGCTACAAATTATCTGCCTACGTAATCATGATCTAACTTTTATTATAATTATGCTAATTACTAATTCTGTGTTGGGGCTTGGGGCATGCATAGAGAATCTTGAGTTTTCAAAAAATAAGAAAGGGCATGCTGTCGCGGGCTTTTGCTCTATAATCCAATGTATGAATTTTTATATTTTGTTAGGTATCTTTAAAATTACCGAACAGATGCGGACGTGGTTTAAATGGGACCAACTTGGGAATACACGCGTTCGAATAAAAAATAATTTTGGAAATCAGTCCACAATAGGCGGAGACATCAGCGAACATACATCAAAAAAAACCTACATACATCGAAACATATAACCTCCTCCTTTTTTGGGAAGTCGGTTGAAAAGTAAACAAAAAAAATATTACTGAATAAAAACTTGTCTGCATGTGTACATACTTTAAACTTATTGAGATTGACATGATGTAACTACTCAAATATATTTCAGTTAGAACATTTCGTCTGGACTGTTTCTAGAATGCCAATTCAATTATAAAAGTTTATAAAGCGCTCCATACTAACTTTCCGGATACTAAGCGGAATGTGCCAAATCCAATCGCTGTAACAGTAATTATCGGGTGTCGTAAATCAAATATAAACGGGACCATTTCATTTTCGTGTGTACGGAAACACTAAAAAGCCTCGGGCATCGGCGCTAAATTAAGATTTGTTGCCAACAATAAAATAATATTGTGCTTCTGTGGCGGCTTTGTCAACGAGCATAATAGAAACAGGGAGATACAATCATATAACCGATTGGATGGCTCGAATAACGATCCAAATAATTCAAACAATAGTATTAACATGAATCGCGTTTTAGCCATTTCGATGATTTAACGTAATACAGTTAAACCCCTATAGTTTCAGATCATTGCAAAGCATCATTGAAATGTTGCATATAACCATTATTTTGTGAGCATAATAATAAGTGGTATGCCTATTGTTTTAATTAAATACGAACATTTATGAGTTTATGTATAATACCTGTTTAAATCGCATTTCAGAATATTGTTACAATTGTTATTTACTCACAAAGTATACTTAAATAAGATGTTTATATGACTTCATTTTTCGGATTTCTGTGTATCCTTTTAAATGTAAACTCCATTTATTCTTACCAGTCCTATCATGTAAACGATCTTCACAGTACTTTTTTGAATTTTGTTGACAATAAATCAAATATTAGTTCAAACCTAAACATTCTAAAGTAAAACATTTACTAACCACGAAAGTAATTTCCTAAAAAGTCTATGTTGAGGCCTTCAGCCTCCAATTTTTATATAATTTCTTTTTTTTCTCTTCAATTCGGTAACAAGGCACCTTGGTATCGCTGTCCCTTTTAGCGAGCAAATGAAAGACCGAGATGGAGGTCTACTTGCACCTCGCGGAAGGAAGTGCATCGCCAATTATCGCAATTCAGTCTCGTTCCGTATGTCATTGAGATTGCGTGTGTCCCGCGCCTCCAGTGCCGCGCGCGCGCCCTTACGAGATTCCCGCAGATCTTCCAGAATATTCCTTGTCACTGCTGTACTCCGAAGAAAACTGGTGATCACCAGGAGAAGCCTTCAACTCGCAAGCGAGGTAAGCGATTATCGAGCCCCGTCAAGTTGCCGAATTGTTGAAATCTTCCCCTTTATATATATATATAGGCCGTTTAACCGAAGTCTCATCCGAGTCCTAGGTATATCTTTAGGTCCTCATACCGCACAAAAGGAGTCGACCTATTTACACGGTTGCCACTCCAGTCTATTTTAATTTATTATGTTGTAAAATCATAAAAAGACATGGTAAGATTGTTTACATGATAGGACTGGTAAGAATAAATGGAGTTTAGATTATATTACATATATCACATTACTTACAGCTTCATTAAAACTGGCACTAACTACTAACGAGATGTTAGATATTTTCAATTAGACAAACGTCTTTTAATAAAATATATGTTTTAGTTAATTTGATTTGGCCTGTGGTGTGGCCCTAGAATAACACCAACCCATCTCTTCCCGTGGGTGTCGTAAGAGGCGACTAAGGGATCTAAAAACACCGGAGGATGGGCAGCAGCATCTTTCCGCGTACTATGACATCACACTGCGATCGCCAACCCGCATGCCAAGCGTGGCGATTACGGCAAAACCCCCCTATGGTTGATACACCCACAACACGGCCCCTAGTCCCCGGCGGCCCCGCTATCCCGGACTCTGGTAGCGGTCACGGTAACGGCGGGGCAGGGGGTGCTAAGAATCCCCGGCAGATGCCAGGCTACCAACCCCGACGACCCTTGGCCCTGGCAACTTACAACACGTGCACACTGCGGACCGACGAGAAACTCGCTGAACTGGAGGAAGAATTGAGCAGGTTACGATGGGATATTGTAGGATTATGTGAAGTCCGAAGAGAGGGGGAGGACACCATGATCCTCAAATCCGGAAACCTGCTCTATTTCCGGGAGGGCGAACAACTGTCCCAGGGTGGTGTCGGGTTTATCGTCCACAGGTCCCTCGTCAACAACGTGGTCCAGTTCGAGAGTGTTTCGGCGAGGGTAGCGTACCTTGTACTCAGAATCACCAAACGGTATTCGTTGAAGGTAATACAAGTATACGCACCGCCCTCATATCGCTCCGACGACGAGGTAGAGACTATGTATGAGGATATTTCTAGAGCCATACATAGCTCCCAGGCCCACTATACCGTTGTGATGGGGGACTTTAACGCGAAACTGGGCAAACGAAGCGATGATGAGCTGAGAGTGGGGAATTTTGGATATGGAACGAGGAATGCACGTGGTCATCTGCTGGCCGGCTTTATGGAGAAGGAGGGCCTCTTTATGATGAACTCCTTCTTCAAAAAGCCAAAACAGCGAAAGTGGACATGGTTGCATGCTAATGGCGTTACAAAAAATGAGATTGACTTCATCTTGTCGACGAAGAGGCACATATTCAATGATGTCTCTGTGATCAATGCCGTAAAAACAGGAAGCGATCACCGATTGGTAAGAGGCACATTGAATCTTAGAATAAAACTCGAAAGGTGTCGACTGATGAAGTCTACGCTCCGACCAGCGCCTATCCAGCTCCAAAACCCCGAGAGCTTTCAGCTCGAGTTGCAGAATCGCTTCGAATGCCTGGGAGACTGCGAAAATCTGGACGATTATAATGACAGGTTTGTGCAAATTGTCCAAACAGCTGGGTCTAAGGCCTTCAAAACCCGCTGTTCAAAAGGAACCAAAAAGATCTCGGACCTCACCAACAAACTCATGGAAGAAAGACGAAACTTGGTTCTGCAGTCCTCTGACGATGCTGCTCAGTATCGACGTCTAAACAGACAGATCTCCAAGTCCCTAACGCGCGATTTACGCCAATTCAATACTGACCGTATTGAAGAGGCGATTAAGCGAAATAAGGGCTCAAAAGTGTTTGCAAGGGATCTGTCTGTTGGTCAAAGCCAACTGACCAAGCTGAAGACTGAGGATGGCAGAATCATTTCGTCGAAGCCAGAGCTGTTGGAAGAGGTTGAGAAGTTCTACGGACAATTATACACCAGCGTACGCGCACCTGTCAGTAATCTGGCCAAAGATCCAAGAGCCAGATTGACCCGACACTACACCGAAGATATCCCGGACGTCAGCCTATACGAAATTAGAATGGCTCTCAAACAGTTAAAAAACAATAAGGCACCGGGTGATGATGGAATCACGGCTGAGCTTCTGAAAGCAGGTGGAACACCGGTATTAAAAGCTCTTCAGAAGCTATTCGATTCCGTCATACTCGAGGGACAAACGCCTACGGCATGGCACAGAAGTGTGGTGGTACTTTTCTTCAAAAAAGGCGACAAAACCTTATTGAAGAATTATAGGCCTATCTCACTTCTGAGCCATGTCTACAAACTGTTTTCGAGAGTCATTACGAATCGTCTCGCTCGCAGGTTCGACGACTTCCAGCCTCCCGAACAAGCCGGTTTCCGAAAAGGCTTTAGTACCGTAGACCACTTACATACGCTGCGGCAGATTATACAGAAGACTGAGGAGTATAATCAGCCCTTATGCTTGGCGTTTGTGGACTACGAGAAAGCCTTCGATTCGATCGAGACCTGGGCTGTGCTACAGTCTCTCCAACGGTGCCAAATTGACTATCGATATATCGAAGCGCTGAAGTGTTTGTACGAAAACGCCACCATGTCGGTCCGTCTCCAGGATCAAGGCTCGAAACCTATCCAGTTGAAGCGAGGGGTGAGACAGGGAGACGTTATTTCTCCGAAACTATTCACCGCCGCCCTGGAAGATGTCTTCAAGCTTCTGGACTGGAGCGGACTCGGTATCAATATCAACGGCGAGTACCTCACTCACCTTCGATTCGCTGACGATATCGTAGTCATGGCTGAGACCTTGGAAGACCTAGGCACAATGCTCGATGGCCTCTGTAGAGCCTCTCAACAAGTGGGTCTAAAAATGAACATGGATAAGACGAAAATCATGTCTAATATCCGTGTCGCACCCACTCCTCTAAAGGTTGGAGACTCTACACTCGAAGTTGTTGACAATTACGTATACCTGGGACAAACAGTTCAGTTAGGTAAGTCCAACTTCGAGAAAGAGGTCAACCGTCGAATCCAACTCGGCTGGGCAGCGTTCGGGAAGCTTCGCGATATCTTCTCGTCCAAAATACCGCAGTGTCTCAAGACTAAGGTCTTTGACCAGTGTGTGTTGCCAGTAATGACATACGGAACAGAGACGTGGTCGCTTACTATGGGCCTCATAAGAAGGCTCAAGGTCACCCAAAGGGCGATGGAGCGCGCTATGCTCGGAGTTTCCCTGCGTGATCGAATCAGAAATGAGGAGATCCGTAGGAGAACTAAAGTAACCGATATAGCCCGCAGAATCGCCAAACTTAAGTGGCAGTGGGCGGGGCACATAGCTCGCAGAACAGATAGCCGTTGGGGCAGAAAAGTTCTCGAGTGGCGACCACGAACCGGAAAACGTAGTGTTGGCAGGCCTTCCACTCGGTGGACCGACGACCTGGTGAAGGTCGCGGGTTGTGCATGGATGCGGGCAGCGCAGGACCGGTCGTTGTGGAATTCCTTGGGGGAGGCCTTTGTCCAGCAGTGGACGTCTTTCGGCTGAGAGAGTTAATTTGAAATATTTCGATTTTGATAATTTCAGCAGATTACTTTGTTTTTTGGATAAGGTTACGATAACAACATTTATCCTCTAAAGTTGAGTTTTAAAGACTTACCTAATTAAAATACTATTATTTTATACTAGCTACTACCGCGGGCAACAGCCCGCGGCTTCGCCCGAGTGACTTTGGCTTAGATGAAAAGTCTTTTTGTGTTCCAAACTGTTTCCTGTGTTCCAATCTTCGATTTTTATACGTCTACAGAAAATGCTCATCAGATTAACCAAGTTTTGCTAAGGCGCCATTATTCCGTATATGTTATAGTGTAGCTGATCTCTTGAAGTTATTCATCAGATATTCCAGATCTTCAATTTTTATACGTCAGCAGAAAATGCTCATCAGGTCGAACGGTTTTTGCTAAGGCGCCATTTCCATATATGTTATAGTGTAGCTGGCCTCTTGGAGCTTTTCATCAGATGTTCCAGATCTTAAATTTTTATACGTCAGCAGAAAATGCTCATCAGGTTGAACGACTTTTGTTAAGGCACCATTTCCATATTTCTCATAGTTTAGCTGTTCTGTTATGGTTCTTCATCAGGTGTTCCAGTTTTCAAAATGAATTATAGCCTATATGTTGCCCAGGCTTAATAGCTATACAACAAAAAAAGTTTCATCCAAATCCGTCCAGTAGTTTTTGCGTGAAACGCGTACATACATACAGACAGACAGACAAGAAATTTCAAAAAAAATTTTTTGCTTTCTATTGTTCTTTTTAAGTGTCCCTCTATCCATTTTAGTCAAAAATACTAAATGTACAGACAAAATATTTTTACTGTTTTATTATATGTATAGAAGGAGCGAGAAGGCCAATATATTATTCTATATGAATTCCTAAATTCTATTTCATTTGAAAGTCTGCAACGGAAAATAATTACTTAAAATTGTAAACTAAAAATGTGTTTTTCCTTTGATAAAACATAGGATTAGCGTAAATAACGAGTGACACGACACTGTTTGATGAGTGAAGTATATGTTTGCATACAGCCTCCGATATATTTCCGTTGTGTCAAAATAAATATTTGCATTTATTCAACACAAGCCCGCAAAGCCTGTTAACATAATAGTGTTGCTGCGTTTTTAGGATCCGGTTCCGGTAAGAGTACCACAGGGATCTAAGTACATATACTCTTAACTTTAGTCAAAGTACATATATAAAGAGTGAAGAATATATTTTTTCTGTACCTCAGATATTTTTAATCCCACGATATCTTTTTCGATAAAAAAAATAAGCTAAAACGGAATGGAACGAATGTATAAACCTACAACAGAAACTTTTACAATCCTACTAAATATTATAAATGCGAAAGTTTGGATGGAGTTGTTTGTTGTTGAGGATGTTTGTTACTCAATCACGCAAAATCGACTGGACAGATTTTGATGCAATTTGGTACACGGGTGGAAAAATACCGGGAATAGCACATGGAGGAACTTTTTATCCCGAAATTCCCACGGGAGCGAAGCACCAGGGCACAGCTAGCTAGTATCATATATATTTCTTTTCCCCAAAATCGTCCATTTCTAACAACTAACTTTGCATACATTTCCGTACAAGTTTTCATTACTCGGCTTGTCAAAAGCATTGCTGCGAATTTGCGACTTCATAGCTCTTAGAGTGGAAATATCAGTGTCAGACAAACAGCTGGGGACAAAAGGTTGATGTCACTTGTTCCTGTTATTAAAAGGATACGTTGGTGTTCAGGCCTCATTGACGGCGTTAACATTTTTTATTAGTTGAACTACCATTAATAAGTACAGATAAAATACTTAATAGTTACTACGTACAGTAGTACAGTATTCGACAATCAACAGTGGTTGATGTTTGAATAATTACACCGAATACTAATTAATGTTCAACCATCAATTTGACCACTGCAAAAGTGAGTAAAATGGTTGAGTAATTGTTCTTTTGTTTTCCACATAGAGTTAGGGTTTTACATAAGAAGTTTAACATTTTATTACTTTAATCCTATGTCCAGCAGTGAATTTCTTTCGGCTGATATGTTGATGATGATGATGCTTATTCTATTGTGATTGTTAATTCTTATGTTTATGAACTTTTGGTTTAGTATGTGGTTAAAAAGCCTTGATAATAATATAAATATAAAGTATTTTCGTGTTTAATAAAGCTATTTTTTCTATTGTTTTTCGTCTAGTACTCGCTGACAGTATGACCAAACGTTACCCGCCTGATAGGTAAACGGTAAACTGCATGCTGCATGGAAATCGTTTAGTTCAAAATCCCTGTGCAATGTGCATCGTGCATACATTGCATTGACGCTACATACCCTCAATCCCACTGAAATGAATTTCGAGCGCTTTTATGTGTTATGCGACACTTTATATCTGTAAATGATTTGAAAATCGCGTGCGAATTTATGTTTCAATAGTTTCAGAGAGTTAGTGATGATTATGTCTAAATTCTAACGCCTATTCATAAACTGTGAATAGGGAATGTTTATTCAACTCATAGATATAATAAATACAAAATCTTCACACCTATATAAAAAATTGCATATATTGCATTATCATACAGGTTTATCGCGTCCTTCTACGCCGAAGAGGCCCTATGTAAAACGGCGTGATTGAAGGTTAAAATCTTGCAAAACTCACATTACACGTCTATATCCATGACAGAGCCTCAAATCCTAAACCCAAGTGCCACCGTGGTCAGATTGTAAAGAGAATTCTTAAGCAGGGTATGTTTTGCAACCTATCGCTATTTTCGAATTCCCTTTCCCATGTGGTCCATTGTCTATTCAGAATATAATCCCTACCCGTTGTACCTAAACCTCGGACGGTTTTGGAAAAGGCAAACGTAAACATTTCTGTTATGTGTTTGCTAGATGAGTGTACAAGCTTAGCTTTAGCGGTAGAGATATGTCCATTTAAAAATATTTGCGCCTTTGTTTTCTGAGACAATGTAACAATGTTTATCTACCTAATTTTATTAGAAATAATACAAAAAATCTATATGTAAATAAACTAGTTTTTCTTTAAATATGTTACCCAAAGTGAATTCAATCAAGAAAATATCGCATAACACTTTTTCATTGGTAAAAAGGTTTCCACAACGACGACGTTATCATAAACATTTTATGACAATTGCAAGAACATCTCAAGATATCGAGTGAAATGTGTCTATCTGATACATTGTGCTCACCGTACAAGACATCAATAAACTGAGAGGGTCGGAGCCGGATGTCTTCTGGAGGCCACAATCACGTTATCTCTGAGGGAATGACAGTTAAAATATTATGTATTGTTATGTATATATGCTGCGGTAGTACCTATCATTGTACGAGTGATGTGATGGCGATAAGTTATGAATAGGTTAAGTTCCTTCAATTTCAGTTGGCATAAATATAAACCGATCATTCTGATCTCTTCACTGACCGATAATAACTGTTATCTAAACAACAGATATTAAAAAAATCAAAAATTTTACGGTTTCGTGTCTCGAAAACCAATGATATAAGTATACATAGCGATACTTACCTACATACATGAAGTTAAATTATTTTTCTTCTATTTCCCAACTCTCTGGTGTGTCTACGTGCTCAAATATCTTGTTATAGCAATACTGAGTGAGAGAGTACGGCCTCGGCAAAGCAATAAAGAAGAAATGGCTATCTCGTGATCTCACGCAAAAGCCACCTTTTATGTTTGTTCGTGTTATTCGTTATATGATTATATATATGACGGTCCTCTTATAGCTATTATCTTAAGTGTCGTAAAAGTTTCATAAAATATTATTATGATTGGTCTTCATTGTAGCATCGCGTCCATATAAATATGGTATCTAATTCTGTCTTACATTTTATGTGTAGGTGTAATGAATGTTAATTTGTGTTTATGCTCTTAAATTAGAAGGTGTGATGTACTTAAATGCCTACAGTATTGTATCTCCAAACGATAATCAAGCAGGAGGTGCATTTTCTTTTTTGTGTTGTGTCCATGGGGCTGGCATATAATAAATAAATAAATAAATATATACGGACAAATCACACAGATTGAGTTAGCCCCAAAGCAAGTTCGGAACTTGTGTTATGGGATACTAACTCAACGAAACTATATTTTATGACAAATACATATATAGATAAACTTCCAAGACCCAAGCCAATCTGAAAAAGATCATTTTCCATCTTGACCTGACCGCGGATCGAACCCGGGACCTCCGGTGTGGCAGTCTAGCGTGATAACCGTTAGGCCACGGAGGTCGTCAAAAGAAAATAAGCCCCTAAAGAAAAAAAAAGTGTTGTATCCACATAGGTTCATTTTACCTTTTCAAAGCTAGCAACAATAAAAAAGCAACGATCATACTTATTTTTTTTTATGTAGATTCGTTAGCTCTAAGGTAAGTAGAACTACTTTTTATCGTGAAATGCCGGCAACCAAGATCCACGGAATAGTTAGTAGTTTTGTAAGTTCTCATTTATACTTGAGTTTGAGTACGTACTCAAAAGGTCGAGGCAACAAGTTAGCAAACTATTGTCTCGATCTACTCAAGAGCTTGGATTGTCTCGACAGGAGTTGCTTTTCTTAAGAAACTACATAAAGGACAAATCCTTTATTTTCTTGTAGAGCGATTTCCGTGGGCTAGTACCATTTCATTTGTTCATATATTTAATTATTCTACTGCTATTGATAAATATATGCTGCAGCAGAGGAATTTACCTATCAAACCTAAATTTTTAACCCTATGGAATGATAGAAAGTGAAAATGTATTGTGTCCAAAAATAATTCTTATGCTACAGCATATATTTAATAAAAAAATCAAAAATGTTGTTATGTTCATCTGTGAAGTCAAATTCGATTTCGAATTTGACTTCGGAAATCATGGGTTTGATAGCGCAGATAAACATAGGTAACAATATTTACAATTGTGTAATTATGTCTGCGTTTCCGAATGATCTGTGTATGTTATATTCATTTGTGTATATCCAAGTATATAGTATAAGTACCTAGTTAATATATTTGAATGCCAACGCATATATTCTTTTTTCTAATTAACTCAACACATTTTACTGAATCGTATACTAATAAAGCCGAAGATCCTTTTGGAGCGCAAAACGTAAAAAGTTTTAACAAGGCCGCGTTCAAAACCAAGTAAAATACAATGTTGTGGTGCAATAATGTATATTCGCGAGTTCATTTGCGTTGTTTTACGGTCTCTGTGAAGGAATGTACGTGACGACCCTCTGAATGGGGGTCATCTAACTTTTCGCATAAACAACCAGTCTCGCTGCATCACGAATTATGGCTTTGCGAATTAATTTGTCAGAATCGCGCGAAATACAAAATCAGCCGCTCGTAAAACTTGGTTATGTAGACGTGCAACAATATGGTCTTTGTGAAGTAGAATTCATTATGTAGACTGATGAAATACATTTCACGTTTTGATTGCTCGAAGTTTAAAAGCATCGAGTTTTTTGCAACATACATAGATGTCCATCTATGAGTTTTCATCTCCTAGAGATTCTAGAAAAATGGTGATTTACATTTGATTTTTCATCGTTATTACTACATATTACCATCAATGTGAGGTATTATAAAATATAGACATTGAAATTACTACGAGTACTATTGAACAATACCCTTCAATGAAACATGTTTGTATGCACAATTGCGCAAACCAATTAGCAAAAAGAACAAAAAAAACCTTTTTTTTCGTGAGCTGAAACCAATGACGATCCATTTGGGTTAAGAAGCCACTCAATAAGGTCAAGGGCATTGCAGGCTGGCACGACATCAAAGGGTTTTCGCGGAGCACCCTCAGCGGTAACGAACAGCGAGGAAGCCCCGAGCTTTGAGGACCAATGACTGCTAGTTATTCCCTAATAAGCCTATTCTTTCTAATTATGTTAAAATTTTGTTGAATTACCGATAACTTGATGATATAATTTATATATGACATTAATAACAACAGATAACACTAAGACAAAATTGCGAACCTGCTTAAAAAGGGAGATATATTTGTATTTAGTTTAAATAATTTCCTTTTGTGAGCACTCATACAGTGCTCACAAAAGGAAATTTACAAATTTCAATCTATTTGTGAAGATTTGTAATTGGCATTTTCCTAGCTATATTATTACTATTGTTTAATGTAAGCTGTAAATCTTCCATAAATAAATAAATAAATATTAGGAGCACCAATATAGCGCAGTAAATAGACGAGAATCAAATTACAAACGGACCAGCAATTGTGAATTTTTTGAAATGTTGTGTAGGATTATTGTGAGTATTCAAAATAAAAAGGGCACAATTGCCAAGTTTCCGCGTCCGTAGTAATCTTAAAAAAACTAAAAAAAAAAAAAACTTTATTCAGATTTAGGCTCATATTTTCGTTTAGATGCATTTTTGCTAGGAAAGTGTTCTACAAAATCTTGTAGATAATTAAATTTCCTATTATTTACATTTTACATTTTGTATCTAGGACTGATAGTTACCGAGATGGGCGCTCATAAAAAAAATTAAAAAAATCTTCTTTTTCTGAAATTTGTCAAACTTTTCACTTCAGAACGCTGTAATCTAGTTATGGCATATTTTAGGAGAATAAGTATTGGAACAAAATTTGTAGGGAATTTAATTACCTACAAAACGCATTTGCATTTTTCTTAACCAACCCTGCAGCATGGGGAGTAAAACTTAATATTAAAAGTACGGAATATTGCTTTTTTTGTTATACTATTTTATTTTCTGCTAACTGCGCCTCGGGTCTTCGCTCCCGTGGGAATTTCAGGATATAAAGTAACCTATGTACTATTTCTGGTATTTTTCTACTAGTATACCAAATTTAATACAAATCCGTCCATAGTTCATTGAATAAAGACCAAAATAGAGCTAAGGGTAGGGTTTACTTACAAATGGTTCAATAGTTCTGAATTTTTGATATGTTATTTAGGATAGTTAGTAAGTGTTTAAAATGCAAGAGGCACAATTTCTCCCCCCTTCCACGCCCGCCATATGTTGGAAAAACAAAAAAAAATTGCCACTTTATTCAGATTTGCGCTCTCACCTTCGTTTAGATGCATTTTAGCTACATTAGAGTTCTACACAATGTTATAAAAATAAATTTCCTATAATGTACATTTTATATTTTGTTTCTAGGACTAATAGTTATGGAGATGTGCACTTTAAAAAAATCGCATTTTTGATCGCATTTGGAAATTTGTCAAACTTTTTACTTCAGAGCGCTGTAATTCATTTATAGCCTACTCTAGGAAAATATATATTGGAATAAAATTTGAAGGAAATTTAATTACCTACAAAACACATGTAATTTTTTTTAACCAACCCTACGGAGTAGGGAGTAAAAGTAAAAGTTAAAATATTACGTTTTTGCTATCATATTTTATTGTCTACTAGCTGCACCCGGGGGCTTTACTCCCATAGGAATATTGGGACAAAAAGTACCTTATGTGCTAGCCCTGATATTTTTCTACTAGCATACCAAATTTTATCGAAATCCGTCCAGTAGATTTTTTAAGATTGAGCAAGAAATATCACATTCAAACTTTTTTATTTTAAAATCGGGTTTCTTTCCCAATCTTTATTGCTGATGAAGGAAATATTATCTAATATCTGTACTCGATAATGTCCACAGACACTTTTACAGTGTCCCAATCAGGTACCGGTTACTCACCTGCAATGAATCACACTATAAATGGGAAAGTTTGGATGTGATATTTGTTGCTTAATCACACAAAATCTACTAAACGGATTTCGATTAAATTTGGTATACTAGTAGAAAAATATCAGGACTAGCACATAAGGTACTTTATATCCCGAAATTTCCATGGGAGCGAGGTTCAGTTAGTAAAAAGTAAAATATTATAGCAAAAAACAATTTCCGTTGTTTTGTCATTTAGTTTTACTCTCCACCTTGCAGGGTTGGTTAAGAAATATGCAATTGCGTTTTGCAGGTAATTAAATTCCCTACGATGTTTGTTCTGCTACTTTTTCTCCTAGAATAAGTCATGACTGGATTACATCGTTCTAAATTAAAAAAGATTGACGAATGTTTGAAAAATGAGATTTTTTTTAAGGCAAAGGTTTTTTTTTTCTCGGAAACTGTCAGTCCTAGAAACAAAATATAAAATGTAAATAACGGCAAATTTAATTTTCTACAACATTGTGTAGAACACTTTTCTAGCGAAAATGCACTTAAAAGAAAATATAAGCGAAAAACCGAACAAAGTGGTGATTTTTTTTTTATTTTTCCAATTTGGCGGCGAGTGCAAAAGCTATTCAATTGTGCCATATTTATTTTAAATACTTACAACCATCCTAAACAATAATATAAAAAAAATTGAGTTACTGGACCGCACGTAATTAACCCCTAGGGAAGGTTCGCTCTATTTACTGGAGAAGAAGGATCGTAGCAAGTGGAAATCGTTAGTCTCTACCTACCCTCGCGGGAAAAAGGCGTGATATGTATGTATAAAAACAGACAAAAAAAAATAGTAGGTACTCATATTTTGGGTGGTCGGAATATTTAATATTGTAAACATTCCGTAAAAATACTTTTGTCATAGGAATGACGAGTACAAAATATTCAATTTGTATTTTATACTTTCAATTTACATTTATGCATAAAAAAAACTTTGAAAACAATTGAAAGTTGAAACAAAATATCTAGTATTTGTATTTATATATGGGTAAAGTATAATTAAAACAGCAGCGGTTGTTTACTCCAAATCCCAGTGTTCCATCGCGAAAGTTACCGAGTAATAAGAAAACACAAGAATCGTCGAAGTTCATTCGTCTTCGAAGCGAGAGTACTCGAGTTTCCAATTGGTTTGAATTCATTAAAACACTACAGTCACTCAGAGAAGTCAATATTATTTCGCCTCTAGAAACCTAACTACCTATCAGTATCATTTACTAATTCAGAAGTTTAATCGGATCTTATAATAACAGATCTTGACTACGAGACTCGTGATCGATGTAATCTAAAGGCGAAATTTACATCACTTATTTCATGATATCACTAGCTTTTGCCCGCGACTTCGTCCACTTGGAATTTACTCAGGTGCTAAGCGATGGATCAAGATGAAATCTAAGCCAGTTTTTAAGTTCGACCTAAAGATACATAGTAATACAACTACGAAAACTGGATCAAATTTCATTAACCGTTTTTGCATGTTACGTGTACAAGTATACGGACATAGGTATCACCAAAAATTCTTGGCTTCTATTGGCCGTATAAAGAACACTCATAAATTTTCTTATATAAATCTTCTCAGACATATACCAAAGACCAGTTACAGTTTTATTATATTGTAGACTCTACAATGTAGAGTTATTTTTAAACTAAACTTTTTTTTACAGCGCTTCGTCAATTCCCAAATCATTCATCAT
The DNA here is from genome assembly GCA_018467065.1 of Ephestia elutella. Classification (NCBI taxonomy): domain Eukaryota; kingdom Metazoa; phylum Arthropoda; class Insecta; order Lepidoptera; family Pyralidae; genus Ephestia; species Ephestia elutella. Next base: position 8,617,576 of record CM031568.1, on the reverse strand, counting down.
GCCTATTAACCTAGGTATTCAACCTTAAAAGTAAGGCTTTGACTTGGAATAAGCATCTTTCTAACCATATATAACCTGGAATACGCAAGTAATGACATTATCAATATCATCAGTAGATTTTCTCTTCCCAGATTAAAATTAAAGCTTTCAGAGATGAATCCAGGAGTGGCCAATATTTGGATAGCTGATTACCCTACGATTTCAGCTCGGTGTGACGCTTCGGAAACAACTTTCTCGGACAAACAACATAATTCACTTTCACTAAATTTCGTATTGATTAGCTACAGTGTAGGCGGACTAATTGCCTCTAACTTGCAAATAAGCGGTTAAACTAGGAATTGAAGACTATCTAAAATACAGATTTAAAGTTTTCCATGCGATTAAAATTTGTACGTACACATCACAAATACTACTGAACGGATCTGGATAAAATTTGGCATAGAGATAGATTAGATGCTTTTTATCCCGGAAAAAGCCTGAGATAAAATTCACGCAGACGAAGTTGTCGGCAAAAATTGTCTTAGAAATTGGATATTATAGTTATTCTATTTAGATCTTCTATAGTAAACTACAGCGTGTATTTGTGCTTTTAGGACAAATACAAACGTTATATTTTCAAGAGTTTCCTTTTTAATCATACTTAACAATAAAACGTACTATCTTCGCCGTGATCCCTGGCGTAAAACTTGCGCATCCAGACCGCAAGTATCGTTATCGCAAATCCCCGCTCCATAAATTATGAATGTGCATAGTTTTATCACCGCTGTGGGTTCCCAGCTTCCAAGTAGGTCTCATATGCGCAGGACCCGGACACATGCTTTTGTGGCCGCCCCGCCTCGGTTCCGGAGGGATTTGGCCACATTCATCCTGAAACTGGCCAGCCACTTTTTTATCTGAGTATCTTTCTTTTTAACCGTTAAAGGAAGGTTGTCTAGACGAGGTGTATAGAAAAGGTGTTTTTTAAATACTCACATGAGGCCGGTACTCTGTTCCCATGGAAATTTCGGCAAATATTCTCTTAGTGCTTTCTTACACTCCCCAAGGAACCTACATACCAAATTTCTGCTTTCTACGTGGCAGTGCTTTGTCTGTCAGTCACTTTACTAGTGAAGAATTTTATGTAAATTGAAGCAATTACACACATTTTTTTATGAGAACTCGAATTAAAGACAGATTCGTTGAAAATGAATAACTTATTGTTCACTCTCGTAAGACACTATTTTCGTAAACTTCGAGCAGTTTCGAAACTTTAAACAGTATTGTTTCAATAAGAACAGACTTATTCAAATGCAGTCAATAAAGAACAATGAAGATAGTTTATGTAAATAATTTTATTGGGTTTACCTGCCGTTCCTATGAAGATAAATTGAGAAAATGTTTACAGTATAGTACGCAGGTAATAACTTCAGAGGGAGGGCAGAGGAACGGAAATTAGAAACGTCTGCAATCTCCCGGCCCGTTCACCTATAAAAATAAAATAAAATTGTTAACTTCACCGCTTTCAACTGGTAAGTAATTTATTTTGAATCCCGGGGGCAAGTTTGTGTTATTAGTAAAATGTTTGTTTCAAATTATTCTAATTTCACTGAATTAGTGGTTTCCAATTACAAACTAATTTAGTATGTAATAATCTGTAAGCAAGTTTATATTGTGATTTTTTTTCCAATGAGTACTTGATTTATTTTAAGGCTAGTACATGAGGATAGTACATTAGAAGCAACTCCACGATCTGCTCAGTTACCTACCTACCTTTATAATCCGTCTTTTATATCCGTTTTTATTCATCCATCTGGGTCTATAATCTGCCCGAAGCATATCCGGCATTTTCCCTTATAGGAAATTTAAAAACGAAAGCCGGTTGAAATAAAAATGGAAAAAAAGCCAAGTACTTAAATTATATTTAACAGTCTCCTTGTATCTAGAAACAGGGTTCCCTACAGGATAGTCATAGAAAATTGGCAATACATACAAATTAACAAGCTAATTATTTAAAAATAAAAAAACCCGACGACAACTTACATAGTTCTATGTCACTCGGAGGAAATTAAAGGAATCTAACAATACCTCTCACATCAAAATCTGTTAAGCCGTTCAGGACCTATAGTGGAATAAAGAAACTTACATACATACATACATGAACCTTGAAAACATAACACTCCTTTTTTGGTCAGTCGTGTAAAAAGCAAGTCTGACCTCAATAACTACCAAACTATCAGAAGCACGTAAGTGCAGTGTCATTAATAAAGTCAGCTCAGAGTTATATGTTTCATATTAAACTTTGGTTACCTAGTATTGTATTCTCTTCGGTTAAGCTAATGGCTATATGCTCTGGCACAGCTATCGCCTTTTTATTACGTACTAGCTTTTGCCTGCAGCTCCGCCCGCTTTGCCCTTTTATTTGAGCTTTATACTGCCATTCATTTTAACAAAATCGTTTCAATTGTTTGAACATGAAAAGGTAGCAAACAGAGGAATATTTTAGCATTTTTAAGATAGTATGGTTACCATATCATCAATGATAAATAACCATACTATTTTAAAAATGCTTATCTTATAAATGAAAACTTATTTCAATTGGGCCACCTAAGAAGACCAAATATAAATTGTATCATACTCAAACCGCGTTTAAATTTAGACGATTGTGTTTTAATAACTGGTCCACTCCGCGGCCGTAAACAAATGGAATTCACGGAACAATGCACAAAAGTTTATTGACGTGTCGAATCCGGAATAAAATTGCAAAGCAAATTTCGCTGGGATAAATTTATCAATTACTGGAAACAGGATTAATCAATTGGATGCGGCCTCACGCTTCATTCCGAGTACTCGGCTTCAGGATTACTGAAAAAATATCGTTCAATAACGAAAAAAACACATTGTATCGAAACGAAAAATTGAAACCTTATTGTATGTAAAATAACTAGTATTCATTAAACAAAATCATAATTATGTAGATTTGTTTTTTTCTTGATTTATATTAATTTTAAACTGAAAATGATGGACAGAGAAAATATATTTATTTAATTAATGTAAGTTTGTCATATCATAAATATTTAAAAGCCTAAAAAGTAAATAACTTTTCAACACACTTGCTCGTAAAGTAGGTCTTATTTCATCGAATTTAGGCCCATAATGCCATATATTATTGGTATTACGAATATATTACGGAGGTGTTTGGAAATAAAAATTACCATACTGCGCTATACAAAAGATAGAAAACTAATGCGTGTTATGGATTCCACAAAGCATTTTTAATTTAGCCGCATAATACATATAAGATCAAATAGGGAAAATAACAACAGTTTTTAAATAAGCAAAGATAATGATTTTTATACAGCCAAGCACTTTCTGTATGGCGATATACCATCCGCAACGTGCACCGCGCGCTCCCTGCGCACGGCGCGGGGCGGCGGGGTGCGGCACGCGAATAAAAAACAAGACTATATTTGTTATGTTGTGTTTGTCAGGTACATTTTCCGATTTTCGCTGTGTGAATGTCGACTAGTATGGAAGAATATGTAAATTTAACTCCACCTGAAATCATTAACGAGGCGCGTAATGCAAGTAATAGTTTATTGCCTCCAAAATCAAACATAAGTATATCGAATGTTTTATAAAGTGGAGGAATGACAAAAGGGCGCAATCGTTATCCGATAATTACTCACAAGTGTGTTGAAAAACGTCGTACGATACACATGTGCATTTGGTCATTACGCACACTCGGCTTTATTAGAGCGCTCGCCTTCGGCTCGCGCGCCAATATCGCCTCTTGTGCGTAATGACCAACTTTGCACACTTGTTTCGTAATGTACTATTTTGTTTGTTCACATACAAGACGGCTACAATTTCGCTCATTTCTAATGGAAAAATAAATAAAAATATTACCCAAGTGTAAATCAGATACATTATCTTATTAATGAAATGCATCCGCGGGACCTATGAGACATGGCATTAACTCACCTGAGCATAACACGAGCTCTTTAGCTGTTTATTTTTGCTCGAGGAATTTCAAATGAAAAGTTAATTTTAATACGGTCGTGCCCGCACCGCCACATAAAGACTCCATGAGCGAGCGTAAGCTAATCTCTCAGAGTGCTACCAAAAGGATTTTGCTCTAAACCTTTGAATTTATCGCCGGGCACCAGCTTAAGCCTTCTAATGACCTTTATAAGCAAAAAGGATCCTACGAGCTTGGTAATCAATCGGATAATCTTATGATTGACTGGTTTAATCAATTAGTTCACACCCGGTTTATAGTGGTAGAGCTTAATCTGCGTTTATAATGGACTTAGCTGGACTTTTATTGAAGTTGTCTGAAAACTGCTCGCATAAAATAAACTAGCTGGGCGACCGTTTGGATGGTAATCACGGAGATGACACGTATATATAGGTCAATTTTAATTGTAAAACACAGAATAAAAAATTCGTCAAACAATTGTTAGAGCCGTTTCGGAAAAACAATTACACAGAAATATACGAATTGCTCGTTATAGAAAGGAATAGAATCACGCAAAACCTATTGGACGGATTTTGATAAAATTTGGTATCTGGAATAGCACATAGGGTATTTTTTATCTCAAAACTAGCTGTTGCCCGCGGCTTCGTACGCGTGACTTTGGCTTAGATGAAAAGTCTTTTTGTGTTCCAAACTGTTTCCTGTGTTCCAATCTTCGATTTTTATACGTCTATAGAAAATGCTCATCAGATTAACTGATTCAACAGATTATAGTGTAGCTGGTCTCTTGGAGTTATTCATCAGATGTTCCAGATCTTCAATTTTTATACGTCAGCAGAAAATGCTCATCAGGTCGAACGGTTTTTGCTAAGGCGCCATTTCCATATATGTTATAGTGTAGCTGGCCTCTTGGAGCTTTTCATCAGATGTTCCAGATCTTCAATTTTTATACGTCAGCAGAAAATGCTCATCAGGTTGAACGATTTTTGCTAAGGTGCCATTTCCATATAAGTTATAGTGTAGCTGGTCTCTTCGAGATATTCTTGACTTGGAGATAGCCTAGCCTATATGTTGCCCAGGCTTAATAGCTATACTGTCGCTGCGCGAGCGCGACGCAAGTGGCGGGGCGCGGGGCGGGCCGCCTGACAACAGGCCGCAGCCGCCGCGACACTCGGCGAAACTCATTTGCGGGCGAAGGCCGCGTTTCTCCTATCTTAGCACTTTCTTTGTTGTCTTTATTAGAATCAGTATATGTATTTTACAGTCCATTAGTCATTTCATTTACCACCAATACAACAAAAAAAGTTTCATTCAAATCCGTCCAGTAGTTTTTGCGTAAAACGCGTACATACAGACAGACAGACAGACAAGAATTCCAAAAAATTTTTTTTGCTTTCTATTGTTCTTTTTAAGTGTCCCTGTATTCATTTTAGTCAAAAATACTAAATGTACAGACAAAATATTTTTACTGTTTTATTATATGTATAGATTCCCGCGGAAGCAAAGCCCAGCACGCCATAACAGCCACAGCACGTAATAATATAATGTAACGAAAGGTAAGCTATTAAAATAAAGAAGGTAATCTAGTCAATGTATACAACTTAGATGAAGTCAACAGATTATTGTACATTTACATATTGTTGCGAAAATATGCCTTTGTCGCTCTCGTTTAATAATTAAAACTGAAGTACTAGCATCCCAACAATACTCGTAAGTAGGTAATTCACTGCTGGACATAAGCTGCCTTTTTATTCTTTACTATAAGTACAAATAAACCTTCCTTTATACAAAAAAAAAGTGTTTTTGGTCTTACGTTTTATTTAATTAGGAGACATTTTTAAGCGTCTGAAAAATGAATGAGATTTTGTTTCTTCTTTATGCCTAATGAGGGCAAATTTGTCATCGCTTCACCGGGACAAATGATTTAATCTGTTTCTATTAACGATGCCAATTATGTAGTCAGAGTGGCAATTACGAGTTAATGGATTCCGTATAATTGCACCTCGAGAGCTTGTGATTGTGATAATGAACTTTCGTAATGTAGACGTTGAACCCTATTTATTTTAATCCACATGTTTTTAATCATACAACGAAATGAACGGTGAATGAAGTTTTGACTTAAATAAGTCTGATGTTTTGAGTTCATAAGTTTCGAATAATATAGTAAACGCAGGGATTGTAAATATGATACTTGCTAGCTTAAGTCGACGGCCAACAACAAATATTTATCGACAGTATAACAGCATAATTTCATACACTGAATTATTTATCAGTGTATATTATGCAAAATTAATTACTCTAACGAGCGGGCGAAACTGCTCTGGTCTTCTGCTGAACTAATGTTCAGCAGAAAATACTACATTGTTCCTGTAATCAGGAACAATGTAGTATTTTCTGCATTTGATAAAGCTGGCCGGCGATATCTCGTTAGTCCTCGATGCACTGCAAGCTGCATTCGCCACGCATCATTAGGCTCAGTATCCGCTGAAACGGTGCATACTTCGTGTGCTACTGTGCTCTATCGAATTTGTGCTCAAATATTTCAACAATACTTTTTAAAATATTTTGAAGCAAGAACCAAATTGTCAATATGCCATGTTGAAGTTTAACATTCGACACAATAGGTGTAGGATGGCGTCACGTAAAACGAAGACGATTAAAATTAAACCAAAAATTGAACGGAGCAACTAGTTAGCTGTCAAGAATACCTAGCTCTCTCTTAGTAGGTAATTCTTTCCATTATCTTTAAATTACCGCATATCCTCGAGTATGCGAACCAAAATGACAATGTAATAGCTTATTATACAACGAATCTGTTCATAAAATACTAATTACGCTATTCCAACTCCCAGCCAACGATGAACATGTTCATAATAAGCTAAATGGGCGATGAAAGCTTATTTCCCGACGTAGCTTAATAAATGCGTGGTCAAAATTACCCTAATTGGGGATTGTCCTTGGAGCTTTTCACGACGTAACCCAATGTTAACTGTCCATCTGACGTTTATTCCAAACCGTCCAGAATTCAATTATAAACCGCTGCCAACGAGCCTAAAATCCTACGAATACGAGTGACAGGTTAATGTTATAGTAGATAGGTGTTTAATGTAAAGGTGTAAAGGTACGAAAAGTAATAAACAATCAACATATTTCAGTTTCTTCGAATTTGGAGTTCCGATTGACTTTGATGGCAGAACTCAAATACTGGATGGCTTCGCAGAGAAAGGACCTCGCTCTTATATAAATCCGGTGTGAAGTAGATAGATAGATAGATAGATAATACGTTTAAGTAAGAGTAAAATCATACTTTCTACAAATAAATAAAGGAATTTTTCTCCAATTTATTTCGGATTACTTATCCTTGTATAGCTTATTATAAGTTACAGGTTCATACTACGAGTATCTCAAACGTTCATTTGTAGATGGATGGATGGAGTAAATATCCCTCTAGAGATTTTTATTCACTCAACATCCAATTATTTTTCTCGTGTACTATTGGATTTCTGATATCACTATCACTAACAAGGGGGAGTCGCCCAAGTTCCGATGCGCTGCCAACTGGCAGTTGTCACCGTCGTCACTGAGGGACCGCTTTACGAGGGTCGTAAATGTGTCGGAAATTCAATTGCGATCCTTTGACATGTCATAGCTGCCATAAGTTACCTATGTCGGTGTTCTGTGCTAGCCGATTCAATATATCTCGTTATTTTCCTTTAGTATGATTTTACACTGACTTAAATAAAGAGGTTCTCAGTTTGACCTGTATTTGTATGTATGTATGACACTGACTGTCTTAAACTTTCACCAAATACTATACATATACAGGGTTACTGGTAATTTTAATCGGGCCGGAACAGGTGTCATCAGGGTCAAGTACATGAAGTTTCGATTTTTTTCATTTTTTAATCTATGCGCGGAAATGTAGTACTTGAACTTCCGGCTTGCCCGTTTAGGGAGTTCCATTGCATCCGTCTACAATAAATCGATAGTGAAAATGTAACAAATCGCGATACATCGTTTAATTTATCAATTTATTTAAAAGGTTTGTTATTGATTTTTAAATGATGAATATAAAAATTATTGCGCTTTAAGGAATAAAATAAATAATATTAAAGCAATACAAAAAAAAAGGAAGAGGGATAAAAATTCACGCAATCGTATAAAATCGCGACTTCAGAGTAGATAATATTATGCACAATGAATTTATTATCCATGTTATTGACTATGACAGCTACTTTGATGGTTCAGACTTCTTATTAATAAAAATAATTATTTTATTTGGATTTGTTATTTTTACGTAACATTAAATAATCGAATCGATTCGTGTTTAGGTACATCACTATTTTTGTCAAACTGACATACGTCATACGGGAGTTTAGGTTTCGGCCCGATTATAGATGCGAATCTCTTAAGGGGTTGTAGGTAGTGTTATTTGGATTGATTTAAACCTATAATGGGTTATCCAAAAGTTTACCGTTTTCGAGATATTTGATATTTTAATGTTTTTTTCCAATTAAGTTTCAATCTTTTTTTAAGAGAAAAGTATTTGTCAGAATCAGTTTATTTTTACAGTTTATAAAGGGCTCATAATGGAGCACTTATTATCAATCATAACATCATAGAAATTCTTAACCAGTTTGGAACAGGAGTACAAAACATAACGAAAATGTGTGTTTTTTGCAACAAATGCTTTTTTAAAAGCAAATTTTCTTAAAATAATCACTAGTGTTTAATTGTTCAGATTATTAGAAAAACATCAACATTTTATCAGCTTTCTAACGTGGTATAAAAAACTAAACTTAATTGGATATTGGTAGGAAAATCGTAAATAACAAAGAGAGAATGTGGTGTCAAAATATGACATGATACCTAATGAAAAAAATCGCATTTTTTGATGAAATAATACAAAAGACACCTTAATTAATGATCTAATCGAGTCTTCTGTCATTATGATGTCTATCATCGACAAGAAAATGTATCGCACAAGGAGGACCGATATGGCAAGCTCATAATTTGTATTCTCAAAACAGTCCACCCGGTTCAATTTTTATCGTGAATTTCTGAGATAATACAATTTAATTGAGTTGTTTATACCTCGTTAAAAAGCTGATAAAATGTAGATGTTTTTTTAATAATCTGCACAATTAAACACTAGTGATTATTTTGAGAAAATTTGCTTTTAAAAAGGCATTTGTTGCAAAAAACACACATTTTCGATATATTTTGTACTCTTATTCTTAACTGGTTAAAAATTTATATGATGTTATGATTGATAATAAGTCCTCCATTAGCACCTTTAATTAATTGTGAAAATAAACTGATTTTGACGAATACTTTTTTCTTAAAAAAAGATTAAAACTTAATTGGAAAAAAACATTCAAATATCAAATATCGCGAAAACGGTAAACTTTTAGATAACCCATTATAGGTTTAAATCAATCCAAATAACACTACCGACAACCCCCTGAGAGATTCGCATCTAATTACCAGTAACCCTGTATACTCGCTAAATTAGTTTATATAGTATTTGCTTTCACGTAAAATAAGAAGTGTCGTAGCGCATCAAGAATATCAGTTACTCGTAGCATCGTAGCGGTTGCTACGAAAATATCAGATACTTGTAGCAGCGAGAGAGTGCGGTATATTAGACACTCGCAGAAGTCGTAATGTAGCAGTAACAAACTACGAGAAAAACACATATCCGAAGCGATTAAGAGATAGTTAAAACTATCCGAATAATACACAAACAGGGGTTAACAAGCGACTAACTTCGAGCAACAAGGACTTCCGCACGCAGAACGGAAGAGACCGTGTTGCTCTATGGTAATGAAAGAAGCGTTCACAATATTTTGTTTTTTTAAACAAACAAGCTGCACATTAATTCCCATAACTGTTCTCTCTCTCTCTCTCTCTCTCTCTCTCTCTCTCTCTCTCTCTCTCTCTCAGCCGAAAGACGTCCACTGCTAGACAAAGGCCTCCCCCATAACTGTTCAGTCGAAATAAAATAGCATAAATAATTACTTAAAAATAGTTGTCTTTAAATTATTTCACGGAGTTGCCAAAGACTTATCTGAATTGTAAATATCTCTTGTTTATTGCATGAGTAATTTGTTAAAGTGTCTATGAAATATTCATTGGATTTGTGAATTATCCAGAATATTTTTATTTAATTATTGCGTGCTTGATACTTTTAGTAGATGATATTTATTAAGTGCAAAGCATAAGTAACTCGCTAAGTACTCATGCATTTAAAACAATGATGATACATAATACTTTGTTTGTTGATATCAAGTGCAAGTGTAAGTTTTCCGAACAAATAAAATAAATAATAAGTTCAGAGTAGTAGGTAGAAACAGTGCGCAACTAAATAACATCCGTATGCAAGATAATTTAAAAGTAACATAAAAGTATCTACCTCGAAATTGCAATCACTCATGCCTACGTATCTTAGCTTTGCTGCTCGTAAAACTTTTCAATGCAAAGATTTATTTCCACCAGGGGTGGTGGAAGAAAACTAAAGTTGCAAGACTGGTTGAAATATTAAAAGTAGCACCACCTGGCATGATGCAATCTAAAAAAGTTATAGTGACGAAAAACTAACTATATACTTTTTAAATTTAGATTTATGAAATGTGTCTGTATCTAATTATTCTATATGGCGTTTTATTTTTCTTTTGTAATAAAAGTTGTGGTGTTGTTTTTGATATGTATATTTTCATTAGGAGGACTCTGAATTGTCCCTATTATGTAAGCGACCCGTTTTGTTTTCAACTCATTCTACTTTACATTACAAACCCCACATTCTGAAATAACACATGACAACGCGCATTAAAATGCTGCATTACGAGGAATCCAATTAACTTTTGAGCGGAGGTCAAGGGGAGCATGCCCAGTGAGCCGTTGCCTGAATATATTTATGTTTCTGAAAATTCCGGAACCCTACGGAGACCAGAGGAAATATCTTATTAAACTTCTCCAAGGGACTGCATACATGATTGCACATTGTATTTCATATCAATGATATGCTCAAACATGTTGAAACAATCTTTATGTAGGTTACAAAAAAATTACTCATCTTTATACAAATACTTCACAGTACCTACTTCTTACTGTTAAAGACAAACAACTTAATAACAGTAAGAAAATAAAAAGAATAATAACAAACTAAGTTGTGTTAAATACCTGATAAGCATCTAACATACATCGAAATATTAAGTACTTACTCTAACAAAAAAAAGTAAATACATAAAAACAAACAAGAAACTTGAAAAACGCGAGTACGAGTACTTCTTAAACTCCGAACTTTTGTTTTGCCACGTAAGAAATCAAAACTTTATGATACCAATGAACACCTAATAGTAAAACTGTGGTCTGACTTTCTGACACAATTGTTGTAAATTAATGCCCTATTTCTTTGCTTACAAAGAACTTTCATCTTCTGGAACAAAAAACGTATGAGTCTACTACTTCTTTAAAGGTCGGTAACGCCCAGGTGTTGCAGTTGTCCATGGGCAGCGGTGATCGCTTACCACCAGGTGACACGCTTGCTCGTTTGCCGCCCTGTTATATAAAAAACACACCACAGAAGATTTTATATATTTTTAACAATATTATTAAACTAAAGGAATCAAAAATAAGTGGAGCATTTGATGGACAAATAGTGTACTTTGATAAAAATTTAGACGATACAGCTTGTAAATATAGCTAAAAGTGAGACTGTCGACCAATTAAAGATATGTTCGAAAAGATGCAAGAAACTTATCAAGAAAAACGCTAATAATTTTCATTTATGCATGTAATCAGAAGAATTATGAGATTAAATACACAAACGCGATTCTTATGATTATGCTATGGAATTTAGGTAAGATACGGAATAGGGGACCGGGCAACTTTTTTTGATGCTTTTTTGAAATATCACACAATAATAGAAACATCCGTAAAAGAATCACCTCCATAACCAAAATATTTCCCAAGATATAGCAAAAAACAATTCACATTTTAAGCGATGTTTGGACAATACCAAAATGCCCCTAACTAAACTAGAAAATTGACTTTCCCTAAAAGTTTGAACTCAAATAAATTAGCTCTGGAGAATAAACTCGTGCTGAAAAGTCGCAAAATGTGTTCAATTATATGTATTCTATCATAAAATTACATATTTTTAACAATTCTTATACCTTGTCCGGTCCCCTATTATTAATTTGGTTGAATTCGTTTGAGTTTTTCAGAATTGTACGAGATTTATGTCTCCACAACTTTACTTAAGTAACGTACGGTCAGACGACGCCGGAATAAATCAAATCACTCCATCCACTTGCTTTGCTACTCGTAGCTTGTGACTGCGGCCAAGAACTTTGACCAACTTAAACTTATATAGCTGAGTATCAAGATAAGAACACACAATTAAATTCCGTCGATTAAATTGTGATGATTATTAATCTATATTATATAACTCAAACGTGATTGACTGACTGACATAGTGATCTATCAACGCACAGCCCAAACCACTGGACGGATCGGGCTGAAATTTGGCATGCAGGTAGATATTAAAACGTAGGCATCCGCTAAGTAAGGATTAACGCGAGCGAAGCCGCGGGCAAAAGCTAGTATAATATAATTATAATACCTCTTTACTTTTGTCGCCTAGCCACAAAAATTGTATTATTTATTATTATCATTATCAGGCAACAATCAAAAATTATATAACTTGCGATTACAATATACCTATATATGTACCTACCTATATCATTATAAGTACTTATAGCTTTTTAATAAATACTTCATAAGTGTACTTCTAAATATCAGCATAAAACATGTAAGTAGGTACGTGCCTACGTACAGATACAATTTACATGGCAATAATGAGAGTACGTAATGAAGATTGGTAGTTAGGTAAAGGCCGTGTTTCGCAGTCGTTATTTCTCGTGAAAAACTTAATTAAAATGAATCTTTCCAGGACAAAGCATTTTTGGAAACGAAAAGTTAAAAAAGAAGCGTCAGCTTTATGAAGATGTACTGTGTTAATCTAATCGTTTTTTTATTTATTAACTTTGTAAAGAATTTATACAAACGATTTTAAGAGTTTATTTTTCCTAATCGTGTTTTACCTCGCCTTCTTATGAATCGCTTAATGATGAGCCAAAAAATAACATTTGAATAAAATTTTGCCATAACTTTCTCGTTAAACTTTTACATATTATATTTATCTATTTTTATGTATTTACGTATTTTTAAATGAGATATGGTAAAAAATCGATTTAATTAAATAGAAATTAAAAACAAATACAGAATTTGTTTTTAATTTCTGTTTAATGTTATAATTTATTGAGATACTGTGAGTAACGTTGTTAAATCTTTGCTATATTGTGGAAGGAAACAAGTAATGTATGGTTTGTTACCAAATACACTATTGATTGATAGAATGATATTGAATGATAAGTCTGTACTGAAAAATATAAATGTTTATTGATAGGAAGATTAACACACTAAAGTTATTGCTAAAATGATGGAACGATAAACTGATAATTTGACCGGAAACTAATGACATTAAATGACAGGAAAAACTGATAGAAGATGATATTGATAGAGAGAACACGCCACTGTGTGAAATTGCTTAAAGTTGAACGTGAACTGACTGATTTTAGTAAAGCGAGCGCCGCGATGTATTTATTTGCTGATGCTCGCGAATTGTACGAGGCATTGACCCGTACATGCTCCCGGGCAGAAAGATGCGAAAGATGAGGTGAATTAAATCTAAGTACAAGATGATGACAAAATCGACTTAAAATTTATAAAAATATGATACAGTATTAAAAAACATATAAAAAGTTAAAATATAGATTAAAGTTATAGTCTGCTGTTAGTGAACACTGAATCAAGAATAGGCGAAGTGCCCCGATCTTGTTTACGCGCACTATTATTGACTTTAACACTTTCACTATTTTTGCTAGATTCACCCCACTGACACTTCACATCTCTAAGTTCAATTGATTCGGTACATTGCTGCACTTCAGTCTGTTGCTCATGCTCTGTAGCCTCGGCGCAGGGGCCGCTGCGAGCTGGCCTCGCGCGTCTCCCCCGGCGCCAAGCGAGCGCAGCGCCGACCACCAGCGCAACGCCCACTATCCCGTAGATAGCGACGTAATGATGAACGTCGTGATAGGATACTTTTTCAATAAGTGGTTCATTCTGTTTCATGATCTCTATTCTGTCTCTTATATCATTCAATTGCTTGTCATTGCTTTCATCCAGGTCTGTGATATGAGGATGCGATATTGTTAAATTGATGATATGATTGATAGGAGCCATCTCAGGAATATCGAGATGGGATTTAATATTGACAGTACTCTCTATTTTGCGATGTGAGTAAAGAGAGAAGACAGCTGATCTGATAAGACAACCTTGACCGAGTGTCATTAGCCCGGCGTGATTCAATTGAATAGCGGTAATGTGATCCGCACATATCAACTTTATGTTGCATGTATTGCAGCAGAAATAAAAATAAACGTTAAGTTTATTTGTAGCTTTAAAATTATTTTCGCAATGTTTTGAAGTAAATAAGCATGAGGAACTGTTGTCCTTGAGACAGAGATCATGATCGTCCTTCATTCGATAAATAGGTTTTTGAAGATAGCATAAAACAGTTTCAGAAGATTGTTGTAAACAAAGACTCAGTTCTTGATCTGTTAATGATATAAATGCCTCTTTATGTATGTTGATTGCTATGTACTCGCTGATAGGTAAAAGGCTGAGCATGTTGTCGCTCGATTGTATAGGAATAGGAGTTATGTGATAGATCTCATATAAATCTCTTGATATTAAGGGAATGGATATTTCAAAAATGAGGTATGATTCTGATATTCTCGCTTTGACTGATAATAGTTTGTATATGTTTGATAGATTAGCGCTGTCTGCCGGTAATGATAAGTCCTTTGCTAATTGAGAAGAAATAATATTGAGTTCTTGTTGTAATTGAGTGGGGGTTAATAAATGTAAGTTGAGCCTACCGTGATAAACGTCAGTTATAGTATCTAAGATATCGTCTTGTATGTTTCTCAAAGTGTTCAATAGGTTGTTTGCTACGATGCTTGATAAAGTGAAGTCTATGATATATGAAGAATTTTGCGTCGCTGATTTTAGGGTGTCTAAAGATGATTCTAAATCAGACAATTGCTTATGTATTACTTTATGTTGCTTGTTCATGATAGTTTCTGTTCTCTTGATAAGGTTTAGCTCTGCTTCAACGATTGAGGTCTGATTTTTCCATAATAAGCCCAAATGATTTTGATTCTCTCTGATAAGTTCAATGTCTTTTTCGTATTTTTCAGCAAAATTACTGTCAAGTACTCCAAATAATGTGTTTGCCAAATTTCCCACGAAGTTGATAAGTCCTCGTCGTTGTCGCGTGCCAGAGTAAAAGTGCTGTTCTCGCAACATGTCGTTATGATGCATGAGCTCCGAGTAGCTGTGGTTTAATTGTAACATGATATTGCTGCATTGTGATTGTATTATCAATTTCGAACAGGTGTTTTCTAAATAATCAAGATATTTTGTAGATGCTTCTGTGCCTTGCCAGTATGGAGAGAGATCGTAGTATACTACTAGCTTCCAGTGATCCCTCACAAGTTCCATATTTGATAATTTATCGAAGAATAAACTTTGATTGTTTTGAAATGGTACGGCGTTGTATGAACAAGTCGAACTAGAAATCAAAGTCATGAAAAATAGTAGAATTGCCGTTGCGGTAGTAACGAAATTGTATTTCGGTTTTGTAGCTGATTTTGGTTTCGTTTCAGTTTGTTTTTCTACGGATGGAGCCGATGATTTGCTGTCCTCTTCGGGATGAACAGGTAAGATTGATAGTTTGACGATAGGTCGTTTCAGATAGCCATTTTTCGTCTTTAAGGTTACAACTCTGACGTAACCGTCGTTTCCGGGATGCAAGTCGACGACACGCCCGAGTGCCCACTTCCCAGGAGGGAGGTTCGCGTCGTGAATGATAACTATATCGTTTAGGGCAATATTAGGTTGCGGGTTTCTCCATTTGCTGCGTTTTGATAATGTTGTTAAATATTCATTTTGCCATCTTTTCCAAATGTCTCGGAAAATTTTCTGTGTATGATACCATCTCGTTCGCAAATCCTTTTCTGTGTCATATACTGCTAAGACGGGACCGCTAGAGAGAAAGTGAGAAGGTGTTAGATAATTGAAGTCATCTGCATCCTCAGTCATTGGACATAGTGGCCGTGAGTTGAGACAGGCTTCTATTTGTGAACAGAGTGTGCTCAATTCTTCAAATGTTAATCGATGTTCGCCGATTACTCTTTTTAAGTGGTGTTTGAGACTTTTAACTGCTGCCTCGCATAGTCCATTTGATGATGGCCACGAAGGTGCTGTGAAATGAAATGTAATGCCCATGTTGGCTATTTCAGAGTGAAACTCATCACCAAAAATGCTCATTATCTCCTGATATTCTTGTTGTAGTGTCCTGTCGGCTCCTATGAAATTGTGCCGTTGTCACAGTAAATGTGACGTGGTGTTCCCCGGCGTGCTGACATTCTTCGCAAAGCGGCTAAGAATGCGGAACTAGTTAGATCTGATACGACTTCTAAATGTACTGCTTTGGTGGCCATGCACGTAAACACGGCAATATACCCCTTGATAGTTTTGATACCTCTTCCTACGTTAGCTTTGATAAATAAATGACCCGTATAATCGACTGCTGTATGATAGAATGGCCTAGAAGGTTTCGTCCTAGCCCCTGGAAGATCCCCCATCAATTGAAATTGCTTGCTAGGGTTGTGTCTCCGACATATGACACAACGACGAAGTCTCTTTTTGGTGGCCCTGTTGCCACTTATGATCCAATATTTCTTACGTAAATATGCTGATGTTAATCGCGCTCCCCCATGATATGTTAATTGGTGTGCTTGATCGATTAAAAGTTCAGAGAGGCGACTGTTATTTGGAATAATGATAGGATGCTGTATGTCGGGGTCAAGGTTTGCATGTCGAAGCCTACCGCCGACTCTGATAAGTCCGTCCTCGTCGAGGAACGGTTGTAATTCACATAATTTGCTTTTTGAATGAATGCTTTTCCCGCTACGTAAATCTGACATTTCTTGATAGAATGATAATTGCTGAATGTTTTTGATAATTGCTATTTTTGCTTGCTTTAATTCTGATAGTGATAAGTACTTGTTACGCTTTTTGCTTTTGATATTTTTAAATCTAAGTATCCATGCTACGATACGAACTGCTTTGCTAAATGAACTGCTTTTTGTTAACAGATTAAAAATGATATTATCGTTAGCTTGTTGCGCTACGACATTAGCTTGCTTTATGCTCTTAACCTCCAGATCGGTTATATATTGCTTGCTTTCTTGTTGATTTTTGTTAAATGATGGAAGCCAGCTTGGTGCCTGCCACCACAGCATATGATTTTTTAACTGTGAGGCGGTTAATCCACGGCTAGCACAGTCAGCTGGATTTTCCTCTGATTTGATACATTGCCAACATTCTGCAGGCATTATTTGAGTAATCTCGCTGACGCGGTTGGCGACAAATGTTTTCCACCTGGTTGGATTGCCTTTCAGCCAGCCCAGTACCACCATGGAGTCGACCCAACCGTATATTTGAATGTTATGATTGTTAAGGCATTGCATAACCTTCTTCATAAGTCTTGATAGTAGGAGAGCACCACTTAACTTCAATCTTGGTAATGATACTGATTTGTTTGTTGGCACGAGTCTTGTTTTCCCGACCAACAATGATATATATGATTTTCCGTTTTTCGTAACGCGAGAATAAATTACACATGCGTATGCCTTCTCCGAGGCGTCGCAGAAGCCATGTAATTCCAAATTGTCATTTTCTGCTGTTTTTAACCATCTTGGTAACTGTATTGAATTGATATTGTGAATGTCATCTCTAATTTTCTTCCACTCGTCATAAATAGTGCTTGGTATCTCATCGTCCCATTGTAAATCACATTTCCATACTTGTTGAAAGATAATCTTAAGTTTTATTGTTAATGGTGATAACCAACCATTTGGATCGTACTGTTTTGAAATTTCTGATAATAATTTCCTTTTAGTGATACTTGATGTGTCGGATGCTGTGTCAAATCTCGATTGAAATGTAAATACATCTTCTTTAGGGTTCCAAAGTAGACCTAGAGTTTTGCATTGCTGATCATTTTTAAAATTGAATTCCTCCTGATTTCCTAGTGAGTCATCTAACATCACTGGTGTGTTGGCCTTCCACTTTGTAAGGTGGAAGCCCCCTGCTTTCAACAAACTGATAAGTTCCTCCTTCAGAGGTCTGCATGATGCTTCTGAATGGGTGCCGTAAAGCATATCGTCCATATACATTGATGATTCAAGTGCTTCTATGGCTTGTTTGGAGTAATTGCTTTTCTCATCTTGAGCGAGCTGTTTCAGCGTCATCATTGCTAAGAATGGAGCCGCCTTGGTACCATATACCACTGTAGTGAGCTGATATTCTCTGATAGGTTGCGACGTAGAGCTTCGCCATACAATTTTTTGTAGTTTTTGATCGTCGGGGTGCATCCAAATTTGACGAAACATTTTTTGTATGTCACTAGTAAAAGCGAATTTGTAGATACGCCATTTAAGAATTAAAGATTGTAAGTCCTGTTGGAGATTTGGACCGCACTCCATAACGTCATTTAAACTATTTCCTGATGAAGTTTTACCTGATGTATTGAAAACGACTCTAAACTTAGGATTTAAAGTCTGATATCGAATGGCATGATGTGCGCTAAAATACTCGGGATTTGAATTACTTGTTGATGGTATCATATGACCGAGTGACTGATATTCATTCATAAATGCTTTGTATTGTTTTTCTAAAATTTCGTTTTTGATAAATTTATTCTCTAATGATAGTAATTGGGCTACTGCTTTTGATTTAGACTTCCCTAATTTTTCGGCAAAATCTGATTTCATTGGAAGGCGAACTTGATAATGACCATCTTCACATCTTGTTGTTGTTGATTTATAATATTCTACACACTGTTGATTTTCTAATGATTCTGTTGAGTTGTCACTGATATCCTCTATCTCCCAAAACCTTTGAATGTCCTCTAAATTATTCAGTATGACGTTGCATTGAAAAGTTTTTGCATTGCCAGTCAATATCCACCCTAAGCGCGTGTTTTGAGCTATCGGTGTATTAAGGCTCTCCCTACATATGCCTTCCAGCAATATTAAGGCGTAGACATCGGCACCTAGAAGTAAATCAACTGGTTTGCTAATGTGAAATTCGGGATCTGCTAACGCAATATAATTCAGATAGGTCCATGTTGGTTTTTGGAAGGTATTGTTTGGTAATTGATTAATCAAATTCTTCATGATGACTACATCTGTTACAAATTCAAAGTCGCTATGTATAGACTTGCAGTTGATAGTAGTGATTCCCTTACAGTTGCTGTTTTTCGCACCTACCCCTGATATGACCCCGCTGCATTTTCGTAACGGAAGATCCAAAAGTTGCGCCGCGTGAGATGTTATAATCGACGCCTGCGACCCCTGATCAATAAGGGCCCGTAGATGAATACGGGTTCCATCCCTTTTTTGAACTTGTAAAATTGCTGTTGCTAGAAGTACTTGAATTTCGGGTTCATCGCATTGCAATGACACGTGCGAATTAGTGTTTGTTCGTAATTGTTGCGAAATCTCAGATTTTTGTGAAGTTCCATTGTTGGAATTTTTTGACGATGCAGAATTATTAGGTTGACGATGTTGCGTAAATGCTTCATGCAAAATGGTATTATGCTTGCCATTACATTCGCGACAACGTTTTTCTGAAAAACATGCTTTATTGTTATGAGAATAGAGACAATTTTCGCAAATGCTTAGTTTCGTTAAAGTATTGCGTTTTTGATATGGAGACATATTTAAAAATATTTGGCAATAAAATATTCCATGATCATTGGATTTACATACTGCGCATTTGTAATACTTCGAGGAATTGCTGACTTTGCTTGTTGATTGTTGCGACATTTCCCGGCTATTTGTTGGAAATGACGACTTATTTATGAAATTATGATTTTGATATTTTCGTGATTGAAAACTATTGTTATTTGTAAAGGATTTATTTGGCATATCTGCTTTCTTTCTAGAAGATTCTAGCGTGGTAAACTTGTTTTCAAGAAATGATAGAAATTCTTGTAGATTGGGCAATTCTCGAGGTTTTTTCACGGAACTTAAGTAGTCGGCATGGGTTTCTGTATCAAGTTTTTGAGAAAGTAGGTAAACGAGTAATGGATCCCAGGAACGTACATCGACCCCTAGGTTTTTGAAAGCATTGAGCGTTTCCAAAGTTGTGTCATGGATGCGCTTGATATGTTGATATGTGGGCTGATTAGAAGCTGGGATGTTGAGTAAAATTTCTATATGTGAGTTAAGAATTAATCGCTTGTTATTATATCTATGATTGAGTATATCCCAGCTGATAGAATAATTATCTGATGTGATAGGAAGATGCTGTATAAGCCTTTCGGCCTCTCCTTTAACCTTGGTTTTGAGGAATTGCATTTTTTGTGCACTTGATATGGAAGGATTGGAATGAATTGTTTCAGTGAATAGGTCTTTGAAAGAAGACCACTGATGATAACTACCACTGAATGTAGGAATTTCAATGTTAGGTGTAGACTTCTCCCTATGCGACACTGACCATAATTTACGATTAACTGACTTAATGACTTCATTATATTTTGACTCATAATTAAAGAAAGCTGTTTCATATTCCTGATTCCTTCCCCCCAACTCACTGTCTAACTCCCAATGCAAAGTATCAATTACCGACCAACGCGTTTGTATAGTACGAAGTAAATGATCAAATTCCCATTTTTCTGTTATGAGATCTAAATTGATAGTAGAGAAAGTATGCTCTAATGCTTTGAAGTTGCTGCTTTGCTTACGCAACATTTCCTCTGTTTTGCTACTGATACCCTGAGACTGAGTTGATAGAGCCTGCTGTCTAGGCTGTTGAGAAAAACTTGGTGCTGCTAATGTTGCTGGTTTCAGTACAGGTGTCGAAGGCCGGTCGTCCTTCGACAGAAAGTTAGAAATTGACGCACGAATGCTTTCGTACCGCCCTTTAAAATGCTCAAATTGATTTGTTGTAAAATAAGAATGGGACCTCGCATGCTCAAGGTCCTGTAAACTTGAATGATTCGTTTGATATTCCTGCCAATACGCGTCAAGGGTGTCCAACCTCCGTCTGATGTAGTCAGGCGTCTTTCGGTCAGACCCATCTTTCTTGAAGTTGGTGTAAAGTTGATCAATAGCATTGAGAAGTTGCTGTTGAGTGGCCAGTAAGTCATCTAATGTAGCCATGATAGAATGATATAATTGGACAGATCTTACTTGATTTGCTGCTTTGACTTAATGCCCTGCTGCTGCTTTGATACTGATATTGATCTTGATAATGTTCTTTGATAGCTCAGTCCTCACTTGCAAAACACAGTCACTGTTTAGTCCCAATGTTCCAGGATAATACTATGTTCACTCGCGAGGTAAATGAATGATACTCGAAGGACCACAAATAATGATGGTTTGTTACCAAATACACTATTGATTGATAGAATGATATTGAATGATAAGTCTGTACTGAAAAATATAAATGTTTATTGATAGGAAGATTAACACACTAAAGTTATTGCTAAAATGATGGAACGATAAACTGATAATTTGACCGGAAACTAATGACATTAAATGACAGGAAAAACTGATAGAAGATGATATTGATAGAGAGAACACGCCACTGTGTGAAATTGCTTAAAGTTGAACGTGAACTGACTGATTTTAGTAAAGCGAGCGCCGCGATGTATTTATTTGCTGATGCTCGCGAATTGTACGAGGCATTGACCCGTACAAGCAATAAAATTACTTCAAGCGAATTACACGCCGAGGCATGTTTGAGGGTAAATGGCAGAGATATTAGGCTGGATTCGAAAGAGTTAATCCGTTCACGTCCATAAAATGAACGTTGGTGTGTGAGGGATATGCCGTCCCTTACGTCATATCAAGCGAACTTCGAATTTGAGATCGACTCTATAAAATTACTGTTTATAATATTCTAGTAACAAAAAAATTATACCCTGTTCTGTATTTTAACTTTCGCATTTCGCTATCTATAAGTCAGACTGCGTCAGCGCATCTCAACATCATCCGCAAGAATAGAAGATTCGTGCTAACTTTTCTACTATAAATTAAATTGGTCAATTTATTCGTACGTCATTCATATTTATGTCAGTTGTTCTATCAACATCCAACATGTAACATGATAATGATATAAAATAGATAAAACAGATCACTTATCAAAAGTATTATACACAATTAAATCATTGTATTTTATAAAATTCCAGACACATTTTAAAATAATTCTTCCAAAATTTCAGGTACAAAGAAAGCAATATAGGCTCAGCGATGCAGCGGATTTCGTCCCGTCGAGTCTCGACACAATAATCTCGGTTCTAAATCGGTCGGAGATTTTCCATTTTGAGATATATCTTGTTAGGTATGATTTTCCCTGCTGAGGAATATCATTTGATGCAATATTAGATAAAGGAAACTCTTCCATTTTAAATTTGTTACAAAGGAAATATGATACATTTCTTTTAGAAGATTCTGGTTTTCAATTGAAGCTTTTAAATTCATGATATTCCCCATATACATATTCAATTCATATTAATATAAGCTATGCGCTACGCTCTTGAGTGGCTTTATAACTTGTATTTTATTTTGTTCCTTAATTTTAAATTTATTTTTAAGTAACTTTAACATTTTTTAGATTAAGCACTTTCAATGTATTTATTAGTAATTTCAAAATAAAAATATTAAAAAAAAGAGAGCGAAGGCAATTTTTATAATTCATAACTTCGCAACCTAGAATATTAAAATGTTTTGCCTTTATACTTGTAGCATTAAGTTGTTCATGTAAGAACTGTATAAACTTATAGCGAGGACCATAAACCAGAATACTTATTCATACCTCTGTTTACGTTCATTGATGTGGGCATAAAAACGGAGATGGCTCACGCCGTATAAAAGTTTACGTTCCGCCAAATAATTAGTAAACACCACACAGAAATGTTATTTACCTCACCTATAATATATTAATCTGCTTACTTACTAAGTATTTTTATTGAACAAAATATATACACATATTCAACATAAGTAGGAAACTAAAAAATCTAAATAATAAACATAGGTGCTTAAAACGTGTGTGTTACTAATTTAAAAGACTACACGTCGACCAGTTTGAAAACTATCGAATATTAACTTAATTTTGGGAATTGAAAATCCTACCATTTGAGCAAACCTGTCTCGCCAATGCGACGGGGAAAACATGTATAAATTGAAAACAAAGTTGTATTGATTCTCGCCAACTAATACTAACTAATAGACTATATAGATCATATTAGTAGAATCAACTAGAATTGTATTTTCAACCGACTTCCCAAAAAAGGAGGAGGTTATATGTTTCGATGTATGTATGTTTTTTTTTATGTATGTTCGCCGATTTCTCCGCCTATAGTGGGCTGATTTCCGAAATTGTTTTTTTATTCGTAATGGTAAATTCCCAAGTTGGTCCCATTTTAACCACGTCAGAATCTGTTCGGTAATTTTAAAGATACCTAACAAAATATAAAAAAACCAACATTGCATTATAGAGCGAAAGCCCGCGACAGCTTGTCCTTCCTTATTTTATTAAAACTCAAGATTTTCTGTGTATGTTCCCAACATAGAAATAGCTATTAGCAACTATAACAAATGGATCATGATTACTTAGGCAGATTATTTGTAGCAATAACATTTAAAGTGGTAACAAAATTTTCTCCAAGTAAAGTTTTTTAAAGATTTTATTTTTATATGAAATCACGCCATGCATTACCAGGCAATTGGTGCAGATATAAACCCCTGCTAGACATTATAACTTTACTAAATTATAGTTATATTTGTTTTATTATAAAAGCTGAATTTAATATTACTTTGGGAGGCCCCAAGGGTGCTTTTTATACCTTTAAAAATCATCCTAGCTATCCATATTACCTGCATAAGCAATAAGCAACTAAGATCCAAACTTCATACCTAGTCGCTTATATTTTTTACTAGCTTTTGCCCGCGGCTTCGCCCGCGTGAATTTCCCACGGGAACAGTGCTTTTTCCCGGGATAAAAAGTAGCCTATGTGCTATTCCAGGTCATTATCTACCTCTGTACCAAATTTCATCGAAATCCGTCCAGTAGATTTTGCGTGATTGAGTAACAAACATCCTCACAAACTCACAAACTCACAAACTCACAAATTCACAAACTCACAAACTCACAAACTCACATCCAAACTTTCGCATTTATAATATTAGTATGGATCCGTATACCTATACCACGCAGAGAAACATTCAGCATTTTTAAAATAAGGAAGATTTGGTCGTCGCGGGCTCTCGGTCTATTTATGTGCCAAAAATAATCCGTATACCTATACCACGCAGAGAAACATTCAGCATTTTTAAAATAAGGAAGATTAGGTCGTCGCGGGCTCTCGGTCTATTTATGTGCCAAAAATAATAGACAATTTGACATGTTTTGACATTTCAAATCAAACTGACATAAAAAGTTTCGAATTCTTAATTCTTTATTTTCGGCCAGCAGTGGAAAAAAGTTTTTAGTAAAGAAAATAGGTATAGAAGCACTAAAAATGATAAAATAAAACTTTTTTTCCAAAAAAAATGAACCGACTTCCATCATAAAACTTAAAATCATGAAATAACAATAAAGAAAAATGTATTAGCATGCTACCTACTGAATGAGGTGAAGTCGGTGCCAAATTGAATATTAAATAATCTAAATTAACATTAGAATCATGTATATATTAAACAAAATGCCTAGCTAAACAATTACAAAACACCCATACTCCTGCACTTGGCTGGCACCGACTTCACCTCATTCAGTAGGTAGCATGCTAATACATTTTTCTTTATTGTTATTTCATGATTTTAAGTTTTATGATGGAAGTCGGTTCATTTTTTTTGGAAAAAAAGTTTTATATCTTGTAAAGACTAACTATTTCCACACCCACACAGTAGTTTTCTGTAATTACATACATACACAACCAAATAAAATGCTGCAATCATAAAAATCGAAATTCATCAGATTTTGGTTTTTAAATTTCACGGTATATACCTACCGTAACTATTCATAAAGTAGGTGAGTCCGCTTTCCTGAAATTAAGCGAAACTTATGTGTAGGCATGTTTTGTGTTATGAATACAAAAATGTGCTATAACATTACTAAAGCTTAACAAGAGAAAGGTACTAGATAGATATGTTCTGAAAGTAAGTAGACAGTAACATATTAGGACAACAGAAGCGCAGTGTGTTCAGCTGCACACTGGTCTGAAGACAGGGAATAATTGCAGATGTCCACACTCGGCTACTTTAATGATTTTAATCCAAGAACACACCTGTACCTGCCACTTCACCCGGATAATTCTAGATATAAATATCTTGCCGGAGTTAACTGCAGGTATAAAATCTTTTTTTTTTTAATTTGAAATATTTTTAAATAATTATTATCGTCCTTCAGAGAGAGATATGCTTAAATGATTTCATATTTAATAAAAAATATAATTTATGTAATTACTTCATACGTTGAGAGTTGATTAGCAATTATTTTTGAGACACCAATCTCAAAAAAATTGCTAATCAACTCAAAATTTTTCAATTAATTATTTTATGCCCTACATTATTTTTATATTATTTATACTTATTAGGTACGGGTGTGATTTTTCGTAACTTGGTCATGCAAAAATCATAAACCTACGTATGCAAGCAGTATATAGGATATAACTTTTCTTTAAAATTTTCCTGGAAATATCATAGAGTAAGCAAATTGAAAATTTCAAAGGCTGCTAGAGCTGAGCTAGGACAAGAATAAAAATCTATCGCAGAGTAATATCTACTTAGTGTCGTTCCATTATTAGATTCTCCGTATCGATCGTAAGCTATATCGTACAGCTTCGAATTGTATTACTGATCCTACAAGAAATAGCTGAAATTGAATTTTGATAATCTCGGTATAATGTTTAAAAGCTTATATCTAAGCTATAAGTTATGCAATATAAAACAATTCGAACTAATCATTAAAAAAAACACATATACATATTTTAGTTACTAAATACACTATATTATATATATAGTAATAACCAGTATGAGATGATTAGCTAAGGGAAGCTTTTTTCACTAATTTCTCTAATAAATCTAGTCTACCCTATATTATCCAAGTTATTCTATCAAATTTCCTCAGTCCTGTTTTATAGATTCAGCCCCGATGTCTTCCTACACAATACAGAACTGTAATAGCGATACAAAACTATTAGTTACTTCCCTAACGCCCATTTGTATTCATATCAAACATCTACAAAGCTCGAGTATTAATCTTCTGCCGTTGACAATTCATTTCGCGACCAATCTTCTTGTTATTCGCATTATTAAATCGTTAACTACCACCAAACATGTGTCTGGAGACATTCCACTACAACGCACATTCCAACATGAGCAAATTGTGCCCATTATTTGTCTCAAAATACGTGATAAATGCTCATATGTATTCGCTATGGGTCGGAGAAATTCATTTGACATCTTTCGGCGTTTAGTTTCCTGTTTACCTCGTGAGGACACGTAATGAACGCGTGAGAAATTGGTGATTGAGCATACTCGTATATAAATAGCATAATATGACAGAGTGGAATTAATTCTGATCTACTACGCCCTGAGCCGATTCCTAAACGAATTTATTAAATTCTATTTTTAAAATTCATTCCCTCCCTAGGGTAAGAATAAATTTGTATAAAAAATTATCTCTCGCGTGAGGTGAGAAGCATTTTCAACCCAATACTAGGATCAGATATGCACTTCTTTCCGAGTATGAGAAATGAAAAATCAAATCCATTTTTCGGTCTCTAGCTTTAGCTGTCAAACTAAACTGTAATGATTAAGATGGAGTATTTGAAAAGATTTATTAACTCAATTCTAGTTTTCTGATTTTCGAAAATTATAATCACTTTTCTTTTATTTATATTTCATCATAAGCGAGTTTTAAGTTGGAAAGTTTCATACTAAAACAAAACACGAGGCAACACGAAGTACTAACCAATAAACATCACAGATTTTTTTTTTAAATTTGCTTAGTCGATTGTCTTTATATACGAGTATGTTCTGCAAGTTCTGGCCTGTGGTGTGGCCCTAGAATAGCACCAACCCATCTCTTCCCGTGGGTGTCGTAAGAGGCGACTAAGGGATTAAAAACACCGGAGGATGGGCAGCAGCATCTTTCCGCGTACTATGCCATCACTGCGATCGCCAACCCGCCTGCCAAGCGTGGCGATTACGGCAAAACCCCCCACGGATAAAATCCTTGGGGGAGGCCTTTGTCCAGCAGTGGACGACTTTAGGCTGAGAGAGAGATGTTCTGCAAGAGGTGTACGAGTATGTGTGGTACACGCGAATCAGAAGTGAATTGGACAGAATTCCCAACGAAAATTCCCAAACGAGATCAGAATATCAATTGCTTCTCTACCCAATTTTCCTGTAAATTGCTACGGAATATTGTACCGTGAAATATCTAATATTTGCATAACGCCACACTCATTGGAATAACGAAAAAGTAAAGTGAAAGTGAACCTTGTAACAGGTGTCATTGATGTGGTTAGCTTGAGTTAAGTCCACGCCCTCGATATTTGCAAATGTTTCGGTGTATTGTATGGTTCCGAGTATTGCGTGGAAATATTTATGAACTACAAATAAATTGTGCCAAACAAGCTAAAAATTAATAATATTTTTTTGTTTTATTTGTTTTTTTATTAGTAACAGTACTACATATATCAAACGGCTATATTTTTATAGCAGAACGAAATGCAAGAAAATTCTTATACAAACCCTAACAAGTATTTAATGCAACTTAAAAATGATGACGTCGTCGGGAATATACTAAAGTACATTAAGAGCAGCCTGTAACGTAATTGGATCATCCCTGTGAAATCTTCAGGAAATCCTTCCTTTATTGCAAAAATTATAGAAAGTGATATCATTAGGTGTAATAATAGCTACTCTGCGACGACTGTCTGGGAGTATTAAGGAGTTTCCTTATAAGATAATAGTTCGCAGTTAAATGAACTAGGACATTAAGCTCTCATGAATGGGATATAATAAAGAAAGGAGTTACTCGATGTTAATTGTAGTTTCTCAAGTTTCCTTAGTTTTCTTTCATTCCTGTTAAATTAATAATTTTCCTTTGAAACTAAAAGTATAACCATTGAAACCAGTTATTTATGACATATTAAAATACGACAATGTAAACCATAAAAATATTTTTATAAATACGACTATTAATAGTTTACAAAATTATAGAAGGTATAATTGAAAGTAAAAATACGAAGTGGAAAAACACAAAGAAAAATAAGTAGTAACATTGACTCTTAAGACCTATATTTTTAAACGAATCTTAAAAATAGAACGATATTTGAGCATATTCTAAATTCGTCTTAAATTTATCGCTCAGATCATTAGAAAAATAAGCGACGAGCCTATCATGATTCAACAAGAATATGCCGATATTATGAAAAGCTGTTGACACAGCGTTTTTGCCACGTCCATGTCCGAAATACTCATATATCACTGTGAAGCTGCCCTGACATTTATTAAAGTCCTTGTCGCCTTGATTACCCTGTTCAAATATTTAAAATATCGATACTTTCGGAGCGATGAAGTACGTTGAAGTGTAGATAAATTATGAGGATTTGAGGACAAACCATAGGAAAAGCAATGGGAATTTATTTTTATTCCGACTCTAACTTTACAATATTCTTATCTCCATGGTGCTGGAACCCCTATATATTTTTATCGGGGAGTTTGGACCAAATAGTAGTACATTTACCTAATAACATTCAAACGTGTTCTGTTTTATTAAACCCCATCGAATAAGTAGATACTTTGTCATGGTGTAGTTGATGAAGGAGCTACACATATTTTAAGACAGGTAAATAGCAATGATCAGTTTATTAAATAATGGTAGAGCCTGGCACTTGACTCGTCGACTATAAGGTCTTAAGTAGATTTATCTTTAAAAATTCATCGAAAATATCTTCAAGAACTTTTCGGAGTAGATTCCTGAACCCTACTTAAGTACCTACCCTTGTCCACCCCAGACATATTGAAATAAATCTCTATTTAAAAAAAAAATATGAAAATAAGAAGTATGAAAAAGAAACAAAAATATCCAGCATTCTTGAAATTTTGGTTTACAATTTTTGTTAAAATTTACTTATTTGGTTACATGTAAATTTCACTCCAATCTTCAGATTGGTTTGTAAAGATTCTTCTACGCAATCAAATCCTACGACATTCTGCGGCCAGAGCCCTTAAATTTCTGAATCTACAAGTACATTCTGGGAAATTAATTTGGAATTTGAAGAGAATGCAAATATTTAATAAGGCACGGAACAAATTGTCCCGGGATTTAATCAACGGAGAGGCTTGTTTAAATATAATTTCTTATCTGACAAATACCTATTCATTGTTAGTAGGAAAGTATACCGTTTATTCGGAAGCAGATAATTGTTATAACAACTTTATTACGTAGATGAACCGATTAATTTTATAATCTGTAGAAAAAATCAAAATATAGCTCTACGCTAGTCGACCCTCTACATGAGATTTTTGTCTGAATCCCAATAAATTCCATATCTGTAATAATATTTTAAGACCTTTTATTCTCATTTAACCTTTCCTCCACGAAATTTTCTGCCCCGGGGGCATAATTTCAAATGAACCTTAAATTGTAAAAGTCGAATCTACGACGGTGGTTAAAGCGGTATAAATTCACTGGAGCCTATAAAAGGAGTACCGAGAAATTATCTGTTCAAAAGACAATTTATGCTGCTGCAATTAAACGGTACTAGATCTCCTTAAATTGCTGGCACTGCGTAATTGTATTCTCTTCTTAATAAGGAGTAGCGTCTTACCTCGTAAATATAAGGCGTTTAATCCCGTTTAATTTTCTTGTTTACAAAGGTATCTATTCAAGGACACAAGTGCCTGTAGTAATAACTCAGACGCTTCGACCAGCTTGTGCCTTCTTAAATATATTACGCTGCGAATAAATATCAATTTGCTGTTTCCTCTGTCGTTTTATGTAGCGGTCTATAGAGCATTGTACTTTAACGTGATTAATAGCTTTATCATAGATTATCTGAAATATTTTGCCTTTGCAAAATTTCTGATAGTTACCTACATACTCATTTGTTTTATCACTATCGTACATACTAAGCGTTCCATACCAATACATGACCGTAATAGTAAGGAAGTCGGTTGAAAACTTTCACCTTGTTATCGTGAGAATTATTACATTTTTACATACGAATACGCATATTTATACGAGACCCACGAAGTAAAATGCTTTTGCTATGTATTTATCTAAAACTGAAACTCCATTAATCTTTTAAGTCCAAATTCAAATTGATCATTTGCAAATTGAATTCAACAGCAAACTACTTTTGCATTTCTATACTGAAATCTACTAAAAGACTAATGTTTGGTGAGCGGGTATCTCTTTATGTTACTTTATCTGACTGATCAGTCACTGCATATGCTATCTATCTGTTTGGGAGCGGCGATTTGGTCCAGGGCAACGAAAACCCTTATTCAATTTGGCAGAGAATTGGAATCTCCTTTATAACATGTGGAGAGAAAATTGAATTTTGTCAAATTCGCACCAAATGCGAAACAAAGATTGAGAAGATGAAAGCAACTTCGATTTAACGTACCTTGGTATACTTGTTACTTATTGGGAATTGCACTTTGCATGCATGCAACGTAGGTTTTATAGATTTCTAACTACTACTGATGAACACTACAAATTTCCAAGACCTGTTTAATAAATAAGATGTTTTATACACCTATATTTTCCTCTAACAAAATAATATAAGACTTCTGTCCATTTAAGTAAATTATTTCTTGTCGCGAAAGTTTTCCAACCATTGCAGGAGGCAGTCGTGGAAAGAAAGAGATTGATAGTTATAGGGGCAGTAGCATCTTTTTTGACAAAAACGGTTGGTACCATGTGTCCATAACTCATGATACTAGAGGCACTTTGGCTTGAGCCGCTAACGCTACTCGATTTATTGCTGCAACGTGGAGGTACACTCAATAAATCTTTATATTGCTGCTCCTTTTACTAGATTTTAATTTTCAAAAATTTATGCTTCGTCATCAGAATGTTCAATCAAAAAACATTTGTAAAGTTATCTTTAATTAATTCAAATGGCATTACTAATTTGCTTATCATATTTTCAGTACTAACCAAATAAATGAGCAAAGTAAAATTTTCTATTCCATATATGTGTATGTTTGGCATCTTCCCTTAAAAAGCTGCAAGCACTGCCGTCATGCTTTACGAGACAGTTCATCAAACTGGATGTCATGGGTTCATTCAACAGGAAATACTTTTATGCATAAAAAATGTTAGAACTGATCCACGTGCGCGTTGTACCTTACGTAAATATAATGTTCGAGAATAGCACTATCGAGTTTATCTAAAACATTCGATTTTACGAGAATAAATAAGACACTATTTTTATTATTCCTATAAAACGATATTGACATTGCTATGCATGTGAACTCGTATTTGTTGAATACAGATGAGTCTAGTCTAGATAAGCGTGGAGGCGGACCGCTATCACCGTAACTCCACAAAGATCCAATCACCCTGCAAAGGACGGCACACGTGATTGCATCGAAATGTAAGGTCGAACGCGTTTGAGACAGTCGCCAATACGGGCGCCCCTACCACTGGTTTTGCTGGCAATACACTTTCAAAGGACTGTCTTTCAATAGAATTGTCAATACCTATATGAAATACCATATTGTCGTTAAAATTAATTAATCCATATTTACCATCCACCAGCAAATATTTTTCCATCATTTTCTGAACTTTTCATATACCTACTCTACGATCGTAATCATTTTACGTAAACAAAATGGAATTAGAGTTCAACGTTTCTATCGACCTGCTTATTCTATTCTAGATAAATTGTTATTGCGTATCGATGCTCTTGTATGGCTGTACTATTGACATTGTTATTTACCAGAAGTATGTAAGTGTACGATTAGTCAATCAACTTCTATGGATCAAATTGCTATAAAAACGCTATTCAGTTTATGAAGGGGTGGTCGTACAATGTTTAAGTTAAGTTAACCGACTGTGGTTCGAAAGGATCCAGGTTCAAATCCTGCTCGCGCACATGTGTAGTTGACATACGAATCAGATTCATGTATGGTTGTTTTCATAGACCACCACTTTTGGTGTAGGTAAACATCGTGAGAAAACCTGCACGCACACTGACACTAGGTGATGGTAGTCGTAAAAGTTATGTCCGATGTCTTAAGGCGACTTGAATAAAATTTGACATCAGTGTTCCCATACATAATCCCATATAATATTAATAATAATATGTCATTTGAACAAAAGGAGGATATAGTAGGGGTGACAATTACACGACAATACAAAAGTGTCTGCATTTAAAGACGCTATTGGCGCTATATATAGGGAATGAAAATGTGGGTGGGCGTCTCATCAGCTCGTTAAATGACAAAGGATCCTGATGCCTTCCTTTGTTTGACACCAGATACGAGAAAAAACGTGGCATCCGTTTTCTTCGTGCAATCTCTAGTTGAAAGAAACTAGAATCTGCTGCACTTCGTAGTTTCTACTATTGAAACGGTTGGAATTCAACGATAATGCCGTTTTAAGTATTTAAAGGAGGTTATTTAAAGGATAGTGTCATAAATATTGTTTCTTTGTTTCGTTACTGACACTTTGACTCTTTACACTTTTAAAGCTTGAACGAAAGCCAAAAGATAATGCACTATAATGATAAGGCACTTGGCCTTAATAGAAGCTTGAAATCTATCTCGATTCATTTAACTTAATGATCAATAGCAATCCAAAAGCGGAGATAAGAGGGCAAGTGGAAGAATTCGAACACCGTCGCGCATGGGTTTCGAAGTTTTAGCCCAATTATGCACTAATAAAAATTGCTGTGTTTTTTATGTGGTATTTGCTTTTCATTTATGTAAATAGGATAACATCTACCATGTTTATTCATAAAGTTCACGTGAGTTGACTTTGCTTTATTGAGTTTTACTATTATGATGTTAGTGTGAAATAAAATTGTCGAGAACTAGGAGCCAGCGCACGGTGGTCCCGCCATAGGTCATAAATGTTAAAAATTCATCTTCAATTACCCCCAATTCAGTTATCTATAATGATTAACAGATAAACAAGCTACCCTAAAGTATACATATGTCATCAATTTTACTTAATTATCACTTATTTTTCTACCTCCGAAGTGAACACATTATTACGTTGCGCTCACCTTATCAGTAACTTATTAGCACTACTGTTTGTGTAACTATGAATACTCAGAATTGCATTGTTTTTGAGTGGTGTTTGTGACATGGATTTCCAAGATCAAGGTATGTTATTACTAATTAGTTATATTTTTAAGTTTTATTTTACTTTTTATGACGTATTTTTACGTGCTACGCCACACACTATTTTAACCAAATATGTATCTTAAAGTTGACTTGACATAGACCTACAAAAAAAATCAACCATAATCGAATTCTCTAATATATCTTATATTAAAGGATGGACTGTCTATTTTGAAAATATAAAAGGTTTTATAGCCCCCTTTTGCACATTTAGTTGCTATACAGCCTCTACGACTGCGTAGGCTCTGGCGTAGCACGGTCTACGAAACATGCGTAAATTATTATTTATTTTTTTCAGGTAGGTACTTTGATTAATGTTCGTTCTCAAGGATGCAGTTCTTTGAGATTTGGTCTGCCATAACTGGATCTGTTCTTCAGAAATATTAACACGTGTTGGAAACTATTCTAGCTTAACTGGATAAGGTCGAAAATGTAGACATTAGGAACTTAGATAGTAAGATACTTAATTTATGTAAGAGACTAAGAGTCTTGATAGATTTTGGAAAATTGTCTCTAGAACTAAATCAAGAATTATCCGAAGAGGCAGCAGAAACTAACAACAAAAACTATATGGCCTTCAGACGGGATCACACGAGAAAAATGTCGCAAGTACTTACGAATACGGACTTACTAAACAGACTTCTACTCAGCTCAGACCCATTCATCAGTGGTCTTCAGAAACTTCCCCGTAAAAAAAGAGCGTTATGTCGAGGCAAGCTTTAGATTTATTAAGAATTTAGATTAAATTGAAATTAGGTTGGTTGTTGTAGTTATTTAACTTAGTTGTGGTTATAATGACGTTTGTAAATAAATTGTAGTTTTTGTTTTCTTGCCTTCTTTTGTACGTAATTTGTATAAAAGAATACATATTTAATAATAACCCCTTCATGAACAGCGTTGATATTATGTTCAGATGTATTTCCGAACGAGGGTGAATAAATCTCAAATATTGACTATTTAAATTTATATTAAACAGTGCAAATTGTACTGTTTGTTATATATAAAGCATCAATACACATTAGTGACGCATTATTTTATTATTTACCCTTCAGAAAAATCCCATTTAACAAATTTAATGAAGTAAGGTATTTATGACCGCGCTAGTAGGGCGCTTGGACCACCGTGCAGCGCTTCAATTTCCTATGTCGCATAATATTTATCCAGGATATCCAATATACTTACTATCAACTATTTCGAAAGGCAGGATCTTAAACGCGGGATTATCGGTGAAACGGGCGGAATCGCAGCAAGCCCCGGCGAGCCATTAGCCCGCCAATTTGTTTGGCTGTGCCGGGCTAAGCCCTTAATCTCGCGTACCACTCCGCTTCAAGTGCCACGGTCACTGTCCATGCGTGCCGCTTTTTTAACGGACCCACTTTTTAAAGCAAAGGAAAACATGGACTGTTTTCTTTACTCATGACTGATTTTGCTACACTTGTTTACCTATTCGCTGCAATGTTAATATACAGGATTTAAATTATGTCAAAATGGCATAAACAAAGATTATCTAAAAAATCTTTAAAATCTGGTTAGTTCACAAGGTCTTTTTATTATTTCTATCATATTACCACTAAAACCCTTGCTTCAGAATAACAGGATCTCCTTACAACAAATAAGTAGTTTGACATCAAGCGAGGGCTACGTTTCCGAGACTCGAACCAAAACCACTCCTATTATGTGCTCACCGCATGAATGAATCCGGGGCTTCATTTCCAGGAAGCTGACTATAGGTGTTCTTTAAGCTAGCAGGAATCAAATCCTTTGTTAAATTTCCCAAATGCTCAAATATTTATTTTGGAATATTATTATTCCAAAATAAATATTTGAGCGAATAAATAAATATTTGAATTCAGAAGCGATCATTTGTAAGAATTATAATCGATGCTTTTTTCTAAAAAATATTGGCTTGAATGCGCTTATATCTTAATTTCTATTAATATTATTGCAGCCCAGCGCGAAGCGTTCGCCATGCATTATACTCTACAGTACTTACTCGACTAATCAAAATCGAGCCACTTTCGGAACTTAAATTGTCTCTATTTTTTTTACACATATATCTATGTAATATAAATAATTATATGATCGCTTCCGAATTCAACACATAGTAGGTACCTATAATCTACTTATTTGCTCCTGCTTGTTTGATGTTCACTATCGAATAATTTCGCACCAGGATGGGCACCGTTGAAGGGCATTGCAACGTTTCACTCGTGGAGTAGGCACTCGACGTCGATGAAGCCGTGCCACCCCGACACATGCTACACTACATTCCCAATAAGATACTTCAAAGTAGTGAAAGGGACATAGTCAAATTTACGTTATATAATGGTAGTTACGCCATCGGTAATGCATGTGTAAGGTTACGTATCTGCATCACACTGTACCTTTATGTCATTATGGATACCTATGTTTGTTTTAATTGTTTATCTTACTTCAACGGAGCGGAGACTACATCAGTACCTAGTTCTCCGGCATCCATATTAAACGGTCACCTTAATCCAGTATTTCAATCAGTGATCCTGCTAGTGCCCAAATGAACTATTTTTAAGACAGAACACGCTTAGACACTTCCAATTTTACAGTAATTATACAGAGACAATTTAATTATACTGTTCATACACAATCACAGTGTATTGGTGACCCCTTTTCGATTTCACATAGCCAAAAAATATAGGGTACAAAATGGTACGGGTACAAAATGGTATGTAAAGTAATGGTACTCTACTTTTTCCGAATAAACAGCAAAAGCAATAGGAGCCAGTTGGCAATCATTGAGTTCGAAACGAAAATTAACATAGGAGTAATTTTATAAATATCCTTAAAGTCAATATTTTTCTTTAAATGTTTAATGTATATTTTAAAAGTCAAATAACGCAATTAAAAAATAATTTATTCTAAGCTCTTGACTACGCTACGTGACGTGAGTGAAACGCGTTTCCTTGACTCCTATTCTCACTTGACTTATTTTTTGAGAAGGAAAAGTGCATTTTTACTACTTAGAAGATGATTTTGAAAAGATAAATTTAAAGTTAAATGTTATCATTTCCATATTTCCACTTTTACAAGTTTACAGTTAATAAAAATAAAAACAATAGTCGAGCGTGGTGAATGGTTTGTCTAACTCTACTTTCGAGGGTAACGTTTACTTGAGTTGTAGGCATTATTTGTTAGAAAAGTCGTGGAGAAGCGCATGTCGCAGTGAGAGGCACTCGAAACTGAATGTGGTGAAAATTGCGGAAAACAACTATCTGCTCCATTAAATAAATTGCTCCTCTTTTGAGAGCGGACGGGAGCATACGTACGGCGAGCTGTTACGTGGACGACGAATTATGAGGTGACGAAGTGCTTCAACGATTTACTTGTTTGGTTTATACGTACTTACCTAAAGTTTATATATATTGTAACAGAGTATTTTTCTGTTACATTTTGTATGATGCGAATTTTGATATAAGCATTTTGTTTTTTTTTTATATTCTTTGGTAATTCAGACTTGCTGCGCCACCTCGTCTTGATATCTGTTTTAGTAAGCGACAGCTATTCTCATATAAAATACAACATTATGGCACTTCTTCTTGCCTTATTCCAATATTATTCCAAATTATATTATGTACGTACAATATAAATATCTTGGAATACAATTGGACTGTGAGTACCTACTGAAATCCTAGACGGGTCGATTAACTGAAACACTACAGTAGCTTGATGATGAATCTTATATACTAGGTACTTGATTTCGAAAGGCCTCTTCGTTACATGCAATTATTGTACTAATAATTTGGCAATTTCTATGAATCAGGGATTAATTACATATCGATGAATACTTAAATATAGCGCCCGTTACGGAAATTCGGTACTTAGGTACTCAAGATCATTAGACAGAAACAGCACTGTGAATACCCGCTGCAAACAAGGACTCAAAAACGCCAAGATCCTACAAAAATTTATTAAAATATCTCGGATGAATTGGAGAACGATAGTGCTCCTATATAAAATGATAATAGAGCCAACAATGACATATGGCCTCAAATGCGCGGCACTGACAAAGGCAAACAGATCAAAACTTAGGAGATACGAGCGGCTTATTTTACGAGATATGTTAAATAATGCCGGGCCCTCACATACACACAGAAAAATACACGATATTTTAGGAGGAAAAACCGTTACAAAAAGAATTAAGTGCCTACGATTGTGCTACTACGGACACATACTACGACGTTCAAAACCACATATACTACACGCCGCATACAACCACGAAGCAGTGATACTAAAAGTCGGCCGACCGATTTTTACCTGGAAAGACTCGCTAAATCACGATATGAAATACTATAGCAAGAGCCCCTCTGAATGGGTCGAACTCGCGTCAAACAAAAAAGAACTAATATTAGCAGCAAGAGAAATATACAAAATGGAAGAAACGGACAGTGAAGAAGAGGTCGAAAACGATACCGCCATCAACACACGCGACGCCGGCGACGAAGATGCCAGCGAGAACAGCGAAACTCACCAACGCTCTCCTCCGTCGTATAACCCGTCCTCCTGAACTCCTATATTGGCTATAGGCTGCATAGTCGGTCGATTGTGGTCGGCCGGTTGCGGCTAGTCGACCTCCTTTCCCATCCCAGAGCGTGTCACTCCTTACAAATCTGTGCCCCCTGGTGAAAAATTCAATCCGATTCTATTTATTTGACATAAATTGAATTGAATTGAATTTTGTATTCGGCTTGTCCGTTCCTGCCTCAGAGCTGGCTGGGTGTGGCACCTATGTTCATGTTCATGTTCATGTATCGATGAATACTTAAATATAGCCATTGCCCGATTGTACTCATATGTATATGTAGGTAAATATTAAATAGTAGATCGATTTTCTAGTCGGATGACATTAATATAATACGAGGTTATTAAGCTATAATCCGAGTATGAATTGATGTCCTTCACCCGTGGTAAACATTCGTGGTTTCATTTCGAATTAAAGGAAAATAAACAAAAAAAATATATAAAATATTGTTATTATATGACAACCCTTTGCCTTTCCTCACGGATAAAGAAACCAAAAAAAAATGTTATTGACAATAAAATCGAGATTTCGGATTTCAATACAACTTATGAAATATCCGTAGATTTTTTTTAATTTTAAACATGAAATCACCAGGCGGCCTGGAGCAAGTCACCACCGCCCATGGAAGTAGTAAGTACTTTGTAGAAAATATATAAAATATTGTTATTATATGACAACCCTTTGCCTTTCCTCACGGATAAAGAAACCAAAAAAAAATGTTATTGACAATAAAATCGAGATTTCGGATTTCAATACAACTTATGAAATATCCGTAGATTTTTTTTAATTTTAAACATGAAATCACCAGGCGGCCTGGAGCAAGTCACCACCGCCCATGGAAGTAGTAAGTACTTTGTACAAAGGTACTTATTACTTCCATGCCACCGCCACATTCTAGGATTTTTTTAAAATTCGCAATGGCTGTTTAGACAATCACAACATCGCTGTATATTTTTTCATTTTTATCTTAGTGGAAAATGCACCTTTATTAAGTGTCATAATTAAGTATATAACTTATACTAGCTATTAATATTACATAATTAAGAAAAATATAGATTAAAAAGAATACATGTAGTAGGTACCATGGAAGTAATAAGTACTCCAAAGTTAAAGGTACCTATCCAAAGACATAGAAAAAAAGTCTTTTTTTCTAACTTGATATTTTTTTCTGTGTCTCTGACTACATGTAGAACGTAGAACTTATCTATAGACATATAAAAAAAAACTATTTTATGAGCACAGACATATAATATTTAAAAAAAAATTACTTCTGTGTTTATGAGCGATTTTCTGACAGCTAAATTAAGAAAAAAAAATCAGTATATAAAAGTCTCAACAGATAGCGTTTTATGAAAGCCGAGTCGTAATAATGGCAGAACCTATAAGGTATGGTGCGCTTTTTCTTGTCAACCAGAGGCAGAAAAAAAATCACCTTACAGTTTGACAGTTGCACAAATCACAATATTGATACTTTTTAGTTGATTTTTTTACTAAGTTTTATTTTTTTTTAAATGCCAATCCCGTGAATTTTTGCTTTTTGTATGGAACTTTTTCTCTCGCCTTTTACTAAGCGCCATCTATGAAGTCATCTGGAACTATTTTTTTTTATTTGGGTCTCAGAAAATCCCTCAATTCATTCTCTCCCTAGGGAATGAAGTTGTATGAAACATTCCCTCCCACGTGAGGGAAGAAGCATATTCAACCCGATATTTGGATCCAATAAACACTACTTTCCGAGTAGGTATGAGAAATGAAAAACTTTTCCTGTATTGTCCTTCAGCGAAAAACTTTATTTATCTGTTTCATAATCCTCCTCTATTATTATGGGGTATTACTTTGCTCTC
Source organism: Ephestia elutella (assembly GCA_018467065.1). Taxonomy (NCBI): domain Eukaryota; kingdom Metazoa; phylum Arthropoda; class Insecta; order Lepidoptera; family Pyralidae; genus Ephestia; species Ephestia elutella. The sequence goes on along the minus strand of CM031568.1, from coordinate 8,577,646 downwards.
CGTGCCGTCGAAAATACTGAGCAAAATACTCCTTAACAGGATATCAAAAGCAGTTGAGCCACTTCTTCGCAAAGAACAGGCTGGATTCCGCCCCAACCGCTCATGCGTGGACCAAATAAATTCACTCCGAATCATACTCGAAGAAGCAACCAAATGGCAGCGTGAAATCTATTTCACATTCGTAGACTTCGAAAAAGGTTTCGACACGTTGCATTGGCCCAGTATTTGGCACCGGCTTGACGAAATCGGAGTCCCGCCCAAGGTTGGAGACCTGCTAAAAGCCCTATACAAAAACTACTCCTGCAAAGTTGCTCACGAAGGACTGATTTCCCAAGACATCGCAGTTCACGCCGGAATCAGACAATCTCTCGCCTCTTTTGTTACTTATCGTACTGGATGGCATAATAGTCAGAGTGAACGACGGCAAGCGACGCGGTATAAAGTAGGGGTTGTCCGATCAACTGAATGACCTACACTACGCTGATGACCTGTGTCTGCTCAGTCACAAGCACGTCGACATGCAAATCTGCAGTGAGAGGCCGCAAAAGCTGGGCTTAAAATCAACGCGAAGAAGACGCACGGAGAAAAATCCGCGACCGCAATCAGGACAATCGGGCTGACCTGGCCCGAAGTGAAGCGCGTAGCCCATGATCGAGGAAATTGGCGAAACACTGTCGACGCCCTCTGCCCAAAATGGGGGCCATCCTCCTCTATAAAACTCGTTAACTGCATAAATTGAAATAAATAAGTCCATCATACACACTTCCGTCGCTAACACATGTTACCCCAGTGTATCAAACGACACTTATATTAGTTGTAGCAGTATGCACTCATCGGCGATACAAAACAAACAAGATATGCTCGGGGACTTGCGACGTCCATACTTAATATATTTTGTTTGGGAACTTTCACAGCTCCGACGCTGTTGTGTGAAGCGATCATAAATGTTTTAAAGTATGATATCGTTTGTTTGGTGTTTTAATGTCAGAAATTGTGAACATATTTTGTTTTATTTTGTTTTTATCCCACTAATATTATGAATGCGAAAGTTGCGGATTTATGTGAGTGATGTATGTTTGTAACTCAATCAAGCAAAATCTACTTACTTGACGAATTTTAATTAAATTTAGTACACGGGTAGATCAACACCTAAATAACACATAGGGTAGGTTTTTATCCCATTAGGTAAACGTTAGTAACTAAGTATAGAGTATATTATCAAAAAATCCTATAGACACCAAGTTTAACAATGGGGCAACTGCTTATATCTAAATCATAGACATAGAAAAAAAAAAACATTCTTTAATTTTTTGCTAGCTCTTTGATCTAAATATAATTAAAATTCGCGAGTCAGAATTTTTTATCAGAAATATTTGATTCAATTACTTACAGATAGATTTTTTTTCAAATCGGAACTTAAAAATCATGATAATATCTAAAGTTGATAAAAACATTAATCACCCTAGCGTTCATCAATCTAGCTAAATTTAGAGGCACTTATCTGTAACACCTTACTACACCAGAAATGACTAAGTAGAAAGTAAAGTTTTATTAAATTCCCCTGCGAAGTTATTCAAATCATCTAATTTTGTATGCGATAAGTATAATATGGCGGAGTGAGCGTACATCAAAGTTCAGTCGGAACAACCGCAGTTTGCTGAACGCTTGGGCACGTTAAAGCCACTAACTTTATATTACCCTTTCTCTTCGGATAATTACTTGTTATACCCACTTTCTTTTATTAAGACAGAAAGTTTGATGTTCATACTATGTGTTATGTATCTTGTCTCATTAGGTACTCAAAACTAGGGAATACTAAAATTATCTATACATATAATAAAACAGTAAAAATATTTTGTCTGTACATTTAGTATTTTTGACTGAAATGGATAGAGGGATACCTAAAAAGAATAATAGAAAGCAAAAATATTTTTTTGGAATTTCTTGTCTGTCTGTCTATCCGTCTGTCTGTCTGTATGTATGTACGCGTTTCACGCAAAAACTACTGGACGGACTTAAATGAAACTTTTTTTGTTGTATAGCTATTGAGCCTGGGCAACATATAGGCTATAATTATTTTGAAAACTGGAACACCTGATGAAGAACCATAACAGAACAGCTAAACTATAAGAAATATGGAAATGGTACCTCAGCAAAAGTTTATCAATCTGACGAGCATTTTCTGTTGACGTATAAAAATCGAAGATCAGGATCATCTGATGAAGAACTCCAAGAGACCAGCTACACTATTACATATATGGAAATGGCGCCTTAGCAAAAGTCGTTCAACCTGATGAGCATTTTCTACTGACGTATAAATATTGAAGATCTGGAACATCTGTTCCCGTTCATCAACATATATTCCCGCGGGACACGGGATGACGGCTGAAATTTTGAGTACTGGGGTTTAGGTTACTACGAAGCGAAACTCACGCAGGCGAAGCCGCGGGCAAATGCTAGTAAATCTATAAGTTTGAATGTTTATTATTGTAGCACGCCTTAAACGGATTACCTAGATAATATCCAAAATTATCAAATACTTCGGTAGGTATTTTTTCAGAAATTTCCAGAGAAATATCGCCCGGGATTTAGCATGCATCAGTTTTTTTATGAAAGGAGTGAGTTCAATGTTGTCGCTATAAAATACCATTTTTAATAACTGAGAAAAACCGGCGTGATGATGGCTGTGCTATAAAAAATAATATTGGGTAGGTGAGCTCAGCTCGTAAAAAGCGTCGTAGAAATACGCGGACATTATAAAAATGTAACCGTCAAAGGCGCTTAGCTGCGCTAGTATTTGGATTAAATATTTTTATTGCTTTAGAGTAAAAATACTGCTCAATGCTCATATAAGTCTATACAGAAAAAACCCTGTAGGTACTCGTATCTTTGAATATGAAGCGTTGTAAGAAATATTAATGTTTTAAATAAGTAGATAGCTACCATTAGTAGATTTACAGCATTTGGATAGGTATTCACATTGTCGGCTTTTCCGGAACTGAAGCCGCACAGTATTAAACATGTACCATGAACTTTTATTTTACATACAATTCTAATGAAAACCAATTTATATATAAATTGAATGGTATTGTTGTACTGTATTAACGTGTAGAGCACATTGAAGGCTTTGTAAACATTTTTCGAATATAATTTTTCTTTTATGAAAATCATCCATTTGTACTGCTATTTTAATTAAGTCATTAATTAAATCATATTATCCAATAAGTACATACACATAATTTTACATTAATAACACATGAATAATATTCATCATTATTTGATTGCATTACGTTCCATGATTAACCCTAAGCCCCTTCTAATTATGTCTGTTAAGAGGGCAAATACTGAGGTAATATATATGTGACAAGCAATCAATCGCATCTAAACCCGGGGAACTTTGATTCATTTAGAGCTAATCCGAATTCCCGGGCCTCTGCCGACTATCTCATTAGTAGGCCAATTGGGCCGGGATCACACCAAGACTTTAATCTTGTGGCTTCGACGTTGACGCCTCCACCTCCATTGAAAGATTGCACATAGATCGTTTTTTGCTTCTTCGCTGACTGTTAATTTCCGGGGCTATAATGAAAGTAAGACATATTGTTAAGAAATACCGAGTCAATAACTGTCTTTAAATAATGCTGTTTGCCAATTAATATAATCTTAGGTACTTGCAGAGAAAAATAGTTTTAACTTACGCCCAATTAAGGTTAACAATTCGATAAGTAGTTATCCCTATCTAAATATATTGTGATAAAATACTTGTGTCAATACTTAGACAGTAAATATTAATATAATACTTACATAGGTATTATTCCTATATCTAGTGCAAAGAACGAATTTCGATGGTTACTGAAGCGAACAATAAAATAATGTTCGCATTATTGACCGTTACGTCGTGTTTAAGGAAACAACAACACTATTGCATTACCATCGAAAGGAAATAAACCCCGATGAGTAAGGGAGGTAAACGACAAAGCTATGTTTCTGGGAAACAGCGGAAAATGGACATATTTTATTTACTCTGTACCTGCTAATTTTCTGGGGAAAAGGAAAATCTCGTTTTCCAGTTTGCATTGCAAACAAACTACAGAAAATGAAAATATTTAATGGAAAACATCTGCTTGGAGTAAGTACTAATACTACTTTCTTGAATACATTAAACACAGAAATAAGTAAAAACTACCAAATGTTTTCTCGTACTGGGAATCAAACCCTGATTCTAGACCGCTAATAAAGTGACGTAGAAAACTATAAGGATCCACGTTTACTACGAAACCAACTTTTAACAAATTTCCCCGTACCTTCTTAATAGTTTTCTACACTGCCGATATAATCCAACCGAAGTGGATAACTCATATATGAGTATGACAACGATGCACCTTGCTGCACGTCCAACTGCGGCGGTTTATTCCACATTATTCTCCAAGGCCCGGTTAATATTCCGTCGGTGTGCCGACCCACCACACGGGAATACAAATTCTTCAATCCTCCACTAACTACGAAACGGTTGGAAAACGTACCAATGCATAGGTTAGATATTTGCATAGCAAACCTACAGAGAACACGAACTCGATCTGAGCAATTTCCTTGGTAACGGAAAGGAAAACTAAATTTTATCGTTTGACACCTAATTCACATGGAGTTATTAATTCTTAGTACCCGATTTGCCTGATAAGTTGCGTGCCGTGGTGGCTTTTAGGACTCGTGAGCATAAACATACCTATAGAATATACCTATGGAGTCACAATAGATCTTATTTTTAATATACTTATGTCACTTTAAAATATGCCTTTCAAAATTTATTGCGAAGCAAAATTAGTGGATAAATTCCTACTTTATGAGGACTCAGGAAAACTTAAGTACCTACTTACAAGAACAACAATGTTATTGATAGAATGCGTTTAATGTCTGAGATGCAAGCATTCAGTACAAAGCTACTTTATTGCATTTTAAAAATCACCACTTAGCCAATAAAACAACAATATACATTAAGTGCAAAATATAACAGCTAATGTTAAGGTATTTTTTAAGCCATGTTTTTCGGACTATTTCGATAGATCGTTTATTGCCAAAGTCGTAAAATGTCGAAGTCGGAAAATGTCAAAGTCAGAAAAAGTCAAAGTCGAAAAAATGTCAAATTCGGAAAAAAGTCGTAAAACGTCAAGATCGGAAAATGACAAGGTTCTTAATTACATATTGTTACGGAGGATTAACCTTTCAGGAATACAATTTCAAAATAAATCAATACTGTCTTGAAATTTAACCAAGTCAAATTTGAGATGAGAATTGGAAACATGCAGAATTTACCTATCAATCTCTATTGGCAAGATAATATGCTCAACTTGAAACTAACAGGTAGTTATGCCTCTCTGTTACGAACGAGGTACTTTGAAGTCAAAACACACATGTTTTGATACCAAACTCCCTTTACATATCATAATATCAGATTAATAGAGCTAGATACATTGAATTTCATTGTTCCGGAAATCATTAGTAAATTTCGAATTTTTTATCAATGAATATAGAGTTGAACCACAGAGTAAGATTGTAGGTAGGTAATATCCAAATTTGTTTCCAGTATTTTGATCCAAAGAAAAATGGGGATATCCATTCAATGCATTATTGAATGGATATCCCCATTTTTCTTTGGATCAAAATAATAATGCATTGAATGGATATTGACAACAACTGAAAGAAATATTAGGTACTCAATTCAGGAAAACTTAAATTGAATTGTTTGTTTACAAATAAGAGTTTTTGCGACGAAGGTAACCATGTTATTTAAAGAACCTAGTTAGCATCTTTTTTTTTTAATTAATAGCAAACATCCAAGCACTTTCGTTTATAATATAATATTAAACTTTATTTAAGTAGTAATAATATTATAGCAAGTTATGATACGTACCTGCTCTTAGGTGTAGGTACATATAAACTAGATTTATTCTTAAGCGGGATAAAATTCAATTTAATACACATGTAACTTTACTAAAATTGTACTTTAATAAATTAATTCAGGATTTCTTACACTATTTAATACATAGATGAAATAACTAAACAGTCAAGGTTGAGCTTAAAAGTTGCTACATAACATCTTTATGTTATGTAGCAACTTTATACAAGTATTTATACATTTTCTAAAACAAGACATTTCTCAACACTTTGTATCTTATAGTAAGTGAGGGCTCATAAAAAGATATGAAATTTTAATGTTCAGGCGAAGTTTGCTCGACGAATTAATAATTCTTACGCCGGATCCCTTATTGCGAAGGGCCTCTCCGCGTTCGTCCTAAGGTAGTAAATTCCTTCTTTCCTGAAACAAAACAATGGTTGATCTCCAAGATTTAAGCTAATGTTGTTACTGCTTTACAAACGAGAGTTCTTGCTTTAATTAAACATAGCGACGAAAGTTAACCATGTTCATGAATACTTAAATTATTTCTATTGTTGTTCAACAGCGTTGAGTTAAAATGCTTTGATAACGAAAATTCAAATTACAACCGATTCGAGCAGCAAGCCTACAATGTGCGCTTTCTCACACATGTTTTTCTTCATTTCCATTATTAAGTAAACTCCATTTATTCTTACCAGTCCTATCATGTAAACAATCTTCACAGTACTTTTTGTTGAATTTTGTTGAAAATAAATCAAATATTAGTTCAAACCTAAACATTCTAAAGTAAAACATTTATTAACCACGAAAGTAATTACCTAAAAGTCTATTTTAATTTATATTGTTGTAAAATCATAAAAAGACATGGTAAGATTGTTTACATGATAGGACTGGTAAGAATAAATGTAGTTTACCTAGTTTGTTTCTACTTTTCTATCAGAGTCACGATTTGACTGTTTGCGCAACATATTGATGATTAATGAATTTGATGATAAATTTTAGAATTATCTATGAATAGAGTTTCAGATTAAGATTGTAGGTAATATCCAGTTTTGTTTCCAATTTTTTAATTCAAAAAATGGGAATATCCATTCAATAATGCATTGACAACAACTGAAAGCAATATTAAATACTCAATTCAGGAAAACTTGAATTGAATTATTTGTAAATAACATGAAATATACGAGGGTCACATGACTGGTCAATTTGCAGATAGCATCAAAGTCAAATATTTTTATTCATGTTGGCTTAAAAATAGCACTTATAAATCGTCACTTTCTTGTTTTTTAGTTAGTTGACGTCATAAAATTACTTAAAGCTAAGTTTACCACCGCCTCCAAAGCGCAAGTGAAGAAGAGGCGGCGCAACAAACTCCACTGCTGCATTTTCTCCAAAGACGTCACTTTACAACATATGTCTTACAATTAAATAACTGTATATGTGGACGAATATACATTGAATATATATATAATATTAAATGTCAAATTTATAAATTAATAAAAATTATAAATTAATAAAAATTATAAATTAATAAAATGTCATTGTAAAAGTAAAAGTACACAATGTACCTAGAGAGTAATATGACAGTCTTAGGAGGTCACTGTACCAGGCTCGGGCCACGCATTTTTGTCATTTACATAATCATCCGTCGTATAATATGCCTTCTTACAAAGTGTCTCCTTAATATAATGTTTAAATTTCTTGTCAGGCATATCAAGGACAGATTTTGGTATTTTATTATAATAGCGTATACAGTTTCCCACAAATGATTTCCTAACCCTAGCCAGTCTGTGCCCTGGAACGTACAAGTTATGTTTGTTTCGCAGGGATATATCTGTGACATCACAAACTTTTTTGAAAGACGAAATATTTTTCCTAACATGCATAATGTTATCAAAAATATATTGGGATGGTAAGGTTAAAATATCTATATCTTTGAAAAAATCTCTGAGTGAATCTCTTTTTCTTAATCTGTAAATAAAACGAATAGCTCTTTTTTGAAGTATAAAAATTGTTTGTATGTCGGCAGCTGCTCCCCAAAGTAATAGGCCATACGACATTAGGCTATGGAAATAACTAAAATAAACCAACCTAGCAGTTGCCACATCCGTCAGTTGTCTGATTCGTCTTACAGCATAAGCCGCGGAGCTCAGTTTTTTAGACAAATTAGAAATGTGAGCACCCCATTGTAATTTAGAATCTAATGTTATTCCTAAAAATGTGGTAATTTCAATGAACTCTAACTTATTACTATTTATATTGATATCAACATGGGCCTGCCTAACATTAGGAAGCGTAAATTTAATGCAATGGGTCTTACTTGCATTAAGCATCAGGTTATTAGCAGAAAACCAGTCTGATATGGCAGACAAAGTGCTGTTCACAGCATCCACATTTTCGCTATGGCGGTCAGTCTTAAAAATTAAAGACGTGTCATCAAAAAGTTTTTTAAAAATATATATTTGTTTTGTTCCTTTTTAGAGTTCCGTACCTCAAAATTTAAAAACGGTACCTTTATAAGATCACTTTGTTGTCCGTCTGTCCGTCTGTCTGTAAAACTTTTTTCTCAGGAACGCTTAAAGATATCAAGTTCAAATTAATATCGAATACGCGGATCCATGGTCTCTTTCAGCAAAAAAATAATCAAAATTTTTCGTCAACTCGATCAGGTGATATTCCTGAAAATGTAGCGAATTTTTGCATATTTTGCGATTTCAAAGTCAAAGTCAAATCATTTATTTTGTGAACATAGGTTTACATAGAGAGGTGTTATACACTTAAAATGAGTTCCTCTAGGTCCCGCCATAAGGCATACAAAATTTAAAAAGTCAATAATTTACAACGTCATAGATACAAATTACAATATTATTCAGAAATTATGTAATTAAATTAATTGAAATTATCATTTAGGTATTCACTAACAGAATAATATGCTTTTTCAATCAGTAACTTAGATTGTTCCTTCTTAAAGGTTTTTGGGTTCTTAATGTTTCTTAAAAATTTAGGTAAGTTATTGTACAATTTTGGCGCCATAGCATAAACACTCTTGTGTAGAAATGTAGTAATTATTTGCACTAAATGTAGAGTGTCTGAGCGACTTTGACTATAAACTATTATTATTATATACTATTTCAGACAGCAATCAAAACCTATGGGGTACTTCCCGTTGACCTAAAATTATAAAATTTGGCATAAAGCAAGGTCTGATAGTATTTATCCTAACTAATATTATAAATGCGAAAGTGAGTTTGTTTGTTCGTTGTTTTGTTTGTTACCTCTTCACGTTTTATCTACTGGACCAATTTTCCTGAAATTGCATACACATAGCTGGAAAAAGCACTGTTCCCGTGGGAAATTCACGCGGGCGAAAGCTAGTACAGGAATAAATCTGAAAGTTGTAATTATGTTAACAGATAAGTTTTATCAATAAATAAATTGTAAGTTGCACTTACCAAATTCGAATTGGTGCTTAAATATGATTTCCTAATATAATAATGATCCATTTAGACTGTTTTACTTAGTGTGTAATTCCAATCTACAGATCAGATTTAGATCTGGGGCCCTATTTTTGAAAGTGTGACATACCACTGAAAACGAATAGACTATTATGTCGCACTCGTCCTATTATGTCACTGAAAACATAAAAGCCATATTTTTTAAATCACTCGTCTAGCAATGTTGCCAATGATATGAAAATATGGCGAGAAACAATTTCTGCTTCATTCTACGCAACGAAAACCAAATCGGTAACGAATCGTAAAAAAAATGTTTGTAAATTTTCAATCAAAGAGAACGTAAGCGTTAACTCCATCTTTATCCGTATCCGGTTGTCTATGTCATTCAAGATTTTGACGTAATAAACGTTCGACTACCAAATCATACGAAAACGAGTGGTCTAGACCACTCGTTGCGAATTATTCGACATAGACAATTCAAAAATACGGAATAACTGACATCGAATGAAAAATCATTCGGCACACGCTTTTTTGGTAAGTCACACTTTCAAAAATAGAAGGAAGCCTACACATAACACCCTGGAAGCCTACAAGCGCCCTTAAAAGACGTGTCGTTGTCGCTGGGATGAAAATTTCTTATTTTTCTTGTCTTTATTTTCAAAGAACTTTAAGATTACCTGTTAAAACATGATATGAGGCCGGCTGCTGTCTCATTTCCTTATCAGGAGCTCTAGATGAGTAATGATGTGTGTAGTGCAACAAAACGAATGACTTTTAGGCTATACCCATAACCCTGTCCGTAGTGTGTAGTTGTAGTATCCGTCGTCCGCGACATCTTTCTAGACAAGAGTACTAGAAATATGTTCTATACCTCCCCTATATGCAAGCGGGGATGATTTATTTTCGTGTGGGGTTGGAAAATACTTAACTGATAAGTGCTAAATTTTCCTAAGGTCAAGTGTAAAAAACGCTTTTAAGTGCGCGTGTGCGTTTCACAAATTTCAATAAAAAGTGTTCAATTACCCGTAATGTATGAGCAGGCCGCCCATAACCAAAGTCTCTCCAGTGCCTTTGCAGGAGCCTCGGTAGTAGACTTCATCGTAGCTCTCGCATCGAACTCCCACAAACGTCCCGTCAGCCGTAATGGATTCCGCGAAGAACATGTGTGCCCGGTTATGGGCACAGAAACCTGCATTTCAAAGGGGAGTATTAGATTACCCATAGTGTATAAGCAGTCCGCCCATAATGAGAGTCTCGCCAGTGCCTTGGCAGGAGCCCTGGTAGTAGATCTCGTCGTAGCTCTGGCAGCGGACGGCCACAAACGGGACTTCCGACGTTATGGACTCCGCGATGAACATATGCGCCCGGTTGTGAGCGCAGAGCCCTGCATTTTAGGACACTTTGCATTCACCATTATTTAAACTACCTATTCATTAATTTTCAATATCAAGTGCCTTTATAATTCTCGATTGCTTCAAAATTTCCATGGTTATGTCGTGGGAGCAACTCAAAATCAAGTTGCCAATTTAATTATGAATTTACTAATTAATAATTTATTAAGTAGATTAATTACCTATTAATTTGTTGTATTTATTATGATTTGATTCATTAAATTATTATTGATTTATTTGATTTATGATTTCTTTCGTGTTGTTTGTGTCTTCGATTTTTATTTTTAAACAGGCATGAATTCTAAAAATATACACTCCTTTATATGTAAACAAATACTTAGGAAATTATAGTAAAAAAAATTATGTCAATGTGTATAATTGGCATGTTGATCTGACCTCTAATATCATATCCGCACCCCGGCTGCCTGGTGCCGCCATTCGGGTAGAAGTCTATATGGCCCAGGGGAGACGCGAAGCCCAGGTAGCCGCCGCAGGTGTGGATGACCTCCACGAAGCGGGCGTCGTGCTTGTCCAGCCTGGCGTTCTTGTTGCCGTAGCTAAAGAGAGGAAGGGCAGGGTCTAGTCCTGAAATAATTGCAACATATACATGTTTATTGTTTATTTTCTTTTAAAATAAAGTGTGCGCGCCTAGAGTTTTTCACTTCAAAAGTTTGGAGAAATTTCGTAAAATATCACAGATACAGAAAGAGGCGTGTTATTAGTAATATAAGTAGCAATACTTCCTATATCATTGTTTTTGTTTAATTACATAGGATGTATTGGTCTTGGACTTCATCGTCGACACCATTTCTAATTATATTTTTTTAATCAGATTTGAATGTAAAATTATAAAATACTCATATTACAACTTTGTCTGTGGAACCAGCTTGCCATCTATCCGGTTTCACCGTTAGCTATGCAAAGAGATGAGAATGTTAATAGGAAAGTTATTTTAATGCGAAAAATAAACGAACATGCAGTCTGTGTCGTAAAACGTCAATATCTGTGTAATATTTCTTGCAAATTAAGAACTTTATTTTTATTTAGTACTCTCATATAGAAATAAGATATGGCGAAAAAATTCCAAAAATAAGAACTTACTTGTTTACCAGGGAATTTAAGGTAAATTTAGCTTCAAGCATCAAGGACTTCCGCGTGCGGGATACCGTGTTGCTCTATGTTGTAGAGTCATAAATAAAAGGGTCGAATAATTTATTTCATTTAAACTTAAAATGAGAATATTTTGTTGAACCTCACCTAATCCTAACTAATATTATAAGTGCGAAAGTGATTTTGTTGGTTTGTTTGTATGTTACCTCTTCACGCTTTATCTACTGAACCAATTTTCCTAAAATTTCGCATACACATAGCTGGAAGTACGGAGAAGGACATAGGGTACCTTTCATTCCGGGAAAAAGCACAGTTCCCGTGGGAAATTCACGCGGGCGTAGCCGCGGGCTAAAGCTAGTTTATTCTAAAGATTGACTGTAGGAGACTAAAATCAAGTTTCTATTACCAAAATTTTTGTAGGCACCTATATTATTATCTAGTGTAATTCAGGGTGTTCAAGGTTGTCAACTGTACCTAGAGGATTTTACTTATTGTAGAGGAAGACATATGTTTAAATAAACAAGACAGACATCAACAGAGAGCCGCGCAATATTTTTTACAATTTATAACTTTTTGCAAGAACATGTGGGAATTCCTGAATACACCGAAAATCGTGGTTGAATATTGTGATGTCCGCGGGATGTTTGGTTTTAATTTATTTTCAGAAAGTCAATATTCATGTTGGATGGAGCCAATGCTGGTCTGTTGGGTATAGGTTAAAATTGGGTTTCCTCAATCAATACAGTCAATATTGTCATTTTATAATATCAAAAAGAGTAAATGGAATAGTTGTTTCACAACATTTTATATTGGGATCCTATCCTCGGAGTAGCTAACGGTTTTGGTGTCATAGTTGATCTACATCAAGGATCAGGGGCCCTATTTTTGAAAGTATGACATACCGCTGAAAACGAATAGACTATTATGTCGCACTCGTCCTACTATGTCAATAAAAACATAAAAGCCGTATTTTTGAAATCACTCGTCTAACAATGTTGCCAGTGATATGAAAATAATGCGAGAAATATTTTCTGCCCCATTCTACGCAACGAAAACCGAATCGGTAACGAATCGTAAAAAAAAATGTTCGTAAATTTTCAATCAAAGAGAACGTAAGCGTTAAACGGAACGCAAAAATGAAAATTCTAAAAGACTCCATCTATATCCGTATCCGGTTGTCTATGTCATTCATGATTTTGACGTAAAAAACGTTCGACCACCAAATCATACGAAAACAAGTGGTCTAGACCACTCGTTGCGAATTATTCAACATAGACAATTCAAAAATACGGAATAATGGATATCGAATGAAAAATCATTCGGCTCACGCTTGTTTGGTGAGTCACACTTTCAAAAATAGGGCCCCTGATCTTCCTGATAAACCTCAATGGCAAACCGACTTGTCGATCTGAAAATACTGTTAGATTTTTATGGAAACATTCGACTTTATTCTATTTCGGTAAAAAAATTGTTACTACTTCCTATTAACCTTTTGGTGCTACGTTGAGTTTAATTTAATAACTATATAACCACTAATTGCCAAAACTGCAATCATAAAGGACTCTTGGCTGCGTGTCGTATAAAGGTTGTAGTTTTTTCTAGTGCATTAAATATCTCACCTGTAATCGTATCTATCGGGCCATTCTTCACATACGCTCCAGCTATACCCACGACGTGGGCACCAAGGCTGTGGCCTATGAGGTGCAGATCATCTGCCGATACTCCTTCGCCGATCAGAAAATTAATAAACTCAGTAACAACCCGGCCCACCATAGCCACATTGTAACTGGCCAGTATGTAGTTTACCATAGCAGCCTTCCCCCATTCCACCACTATGACGTTCAGATCGGTCACATTAAGATAAGCTGAAATACAAACAGTAAAATAAAACTAAATGAAACGTCAACATAGAGCTTAAAACACGTATCTAGCTAGTGAAAATCTTGCACCGAAATCTGAATCGCTATGGGTCAATATGGTAGCTCAATATATACCTACGCAAAGTTAAATGGAAACCTCCAATTATATTTTGATTACCTTCTTTCAGAGAATGTGGCATGGGGCTGGTCCCATTATTCGTCCAACCATGGCAAAGTAATTTAGTCTTCTTGTTAAAGTGAAAGTAAGAGTCATGTAGTGCCTGGGAGTCATTGATTCTTAATATTTGCGGGTTTTTAATATTATGCCTGAAAATAAATTAACCTATGATTAGAACTTATTTAAAGCCTAATAAAGAAAATTAATAAAGCATAAAATCTGGAAATTTTATTTTTGCTAATTTATCTAAATTTGCCTTGAAAATAACGATATGGACTAGTTTTAATAAAGTACCTACAATAGGAAGAAATATCATGAAGTATAATTATGTTTTTCTTTAACCTATATTTGATCAAAACGAATATAAAATATTGTATCAATCAACTATATATTTAATCAAACAGACTTAATGAAAATAAAGCATTACCTAGTATATAACCAAAATTCGACGTCTTCTTCGGTGACCCACCAGAATCGGGTCTCGTTCATAGGAGCAGGGGCATACTGCTGCACGCTGGCCAGCCAGACCGGGTCATAGGGCACTGGCGCATCCCAGTCTATTGCCTCTACAACTGTAAATATATGTATTACTAACGCGCCCCGGGGCTTCGTTCCTGTGGGAATTAATTGGTAAAAAGTACCCTATGTGCTATTCCTGGTATTTTTTTACCCGTATACCTCATCGAAATCCGTCTAGTAGATTTTGCGTGGTTGAGTCACAAACATCCTCATAAATTTACAAACTCACATCAAAACTTCTCATTTATAATACTAGCCGCGCCCCGAGACTTCGCTCCCGTGGGGTTTCGGAATAAAAAGTACCCTATGTGCTATTCCCGGTATTTTTTCTACCCAATTAGCAAATTTCATTGAAATCAATCCAGTAGATTTTACGTGATTAGTAGTTTAGAAGGATTACTACCTCCATTGCAAGACAGAAGACCATAACCGCAATAATGGTGGTGGCAATAATGCCATGAGTTGAAGGCATCTTTTCAAAATGCAAAATAGGGCTGACTCTTTGTCTGTGCACCTGGCATTAGGTGAAAGGTGGTTATTAGGCGACCTTAGGTTAAGCCATCTCCTCGTACCGGTATAATTGTACTGGTGGTGTGGCCCTAGAATAGCACCAACCCATCTCTTCCCGTGGGTGTCGTAAGAGGCGACTAAGGGATTAAAAACACCGGAGGATGGGCAGCAGCATCTTTCCGCGTACTATGCCATCACACTGCGATCGCCAACCCGCCTGCCAAGCGTGGCGATTATGGCAAAACCCCCCACGGATAAAATCCTTGGGGGAGGCCTTTGTCCAGCAGTGGACGTCTTTGGCTGAGAGAGAGATATAAAAATCCGATTAAATTATGTATCGGTGTCATGTACCTGCTTGGCTACTCACACAAAATGCGTACATATTCATTAATGATTAGCCTCAAAAATGTCAGCGGCGCTCATCGCATTCATTATCTCATCAGCAATTCAGATCACTTCTAACCAGGACAAACTAAATCGGAAGTAGGTACTATCCCCATACGGAGTCTTCCAGATTAATATCTTTGAGCTGACAATGAATAAATGTGAAAGTAGACTTCTCATAGGACGACCAAGAATGGCCATCGATCTTAATCTTAATATAAAAAAGGAAAGTACCTACGTATACATACTGATACACTAACATAAGAGAAGCTTGGCGTAGACAGAGGGAGGTTTATACCCAGAGGGTAGTAGAAAGCTGAAGATGATGATGAAACTGATACCGATTAATTTATATAGCGTAGTACCAAAGTAAGCACTAAGAAAGATTTTTTGGAAATTCTATCTGACTGGGAGCGGGTGTGGACTGGATGACGATGCGAATCGCATCGTCATCCAGTCGCATCATGCGATGAACATCTAGGATTAAGCATATTATGTAAAACTCTTGTTTTTAAGATAAATTAATTTTTATCATAACATTATCTCATCTTTATTACATAAGGCACAGTTTCCTGCATAGTTTAGTACTTTTAGTTTGGTAGGAAAAAGTAACTTTCAGTTATTTCCTATTTGGGGGTCAATTGTGTGAACACTTTACTTTTTAACATTAACTCCTATATAGGTAACTATTTAGTTTGTACAGTTACCACCATTGATATGTATTTAATTTTAGACCTTATTACATTGTCTTAAGGACTGATATGTTTACGTTTAAATGCCGTAAATAATTAAATCTACTTATTTACATTGTGAGATTGCCTGAGCCCTCACCGTGCTGCTTCGTAGGACCTTAGGTGATACCACTTTGTATTTCAAAATATAACAAATAATTTATTAAAAACACATTTTTAAACTAAAGTAGCCACCAACGAACCTGTCCAAGTAAGTATCACCCGCAAAATTATTCCAGCACAGATTTCCATTCCAATCACACATCAGACTCACTGTGAGAGCAACACCAACTTTCCACACATAAACTGAAACTTTGTTAAACTTTAAGCGAGTTAGAACGCTCATTTTGAAGTTAAATCTAATTGGTGGACCGTCAGCCAGGACCTCCACATTTTCAATGGCTACTCGACGCAAACATAGAATTTAAATTTACTTAGCGGTATCGTGCCATTGCCATTCATAGAACGAACCACTGTCCGGCTATCTCTTCACTCATATTAATCATACAGAAGCCTATTAACATTACTCACTGCGCCTGAAGGTAACGGCTTTTGGAATTTCTAATGAAGTAAATACATGCCTGTTGCCTATTAAATATCCGCATGCCCTATCTCAACTAATGAAAGTGGAATTTTCTTTAGTTGAGAGAGTTCGTCCTACAGGTAGATACTCTAGGATAAAATGGTCTAATTGAGTGGGACTGGGCAACTGAGTAGGCCATGTTTGCAGGATGCCGCAGGACAGTTGGGCTAAAATAGCCACACAATTGTTAGGGTTTGTTATGGTCAATTATTTTCTGGATTTTTATTAAATTCTAGAAGGTAATTGTCACTAAAATAAATAATTGTTTTGATTTTGTTATTTTATCAGGATTGTTTTGACATTTGATTTGCTAACGATTTCGACTTCAAGAAAATGTCCGCACATGCATGTCCATTTCAAACAGTGATTGACTGCCCATGCTCCACCCAGACACGTGTGGGTATCTACCTATATCCAGAGAGAAAATAATCACCGTCTATTATATCCTAATCTGAGCAAATAATATATAAACCCTAGAGTTTATGTACCTACCTAGTATTTGGTCTGAGCGTTTATATATGTACTAGCTGTCGCCCGCGGCTTCGCCCGCGTGAGTTTCGCTTAGATGAAAAATCTTTTTGTGTTCCAAACTGTTTCAGATGTTTCGGATTTTCGATTTTTATACATCTACAGAAAATGTTTATCAGATTAATCAAGTTTTGCTAAGGCGCCATTTCCATATAATATGTTATAGTGTAGCTGGTCTCTTGGAGTTATTCATCAGATGTTCCAGATCTTCAATTTTTATACGTCAGCAGAAAATGCTCATCAAGTTGAAAGACTTTTGTTAAGGCACCATTTCCATATTTCTTATAAGTAGTTTAACTGTTCTGTTTTGGTTCTTCATCAGGTGTTCCAGTTTTCAAAATAAATTATAGCCTAAATGTTGCCTAGGCTTAATAGCAACACAACAAAAAAAAATCATTCAAATCGGTTCAGTACTTTCAGAGATTAGCGTGATCATACATACAGACAGACAGACAAGAAATTCCAAAAAAAATTTTTTTCCTTTCTATTATTCTTTTTAAGTGTCCCTCTATCCATTTCAGTCAAAAATACTAAATGTACAGACAAAATATTATTACTGTTTTATTATATATTATATGTATAGATGTATAGAGAAAGATAAAAGCATGTATATTTAAATCGATATCTGAATATTCACTTTTTTCGAACAAAATATTTTTAAGTTTCACCAAAAATACAGAATTGCACACTAATAAAATTATGGACACTAAATAAATCAAATTACTTTGATTAAAACTAACGTGAGAAATATTCATAATGATTTTGATACGGATACTCACGCGTCTTGTTAGCCGGATTTGCCGACTAGTTTCGACTTCATACGGAAGTCATTTTCAAGGCGAGTAAGGACCGTCTTTCCGACGTGACAGACGGCCCAGTACTTCGCCTTGAAAATGACTTCCGTATGAAGTCGAAACTAGTCGGCAAATCCGGCTAACAAGACGCGTGAGTATCCGTATCAAAATCATTATAAATCAAATTACTGTTTAATGGTATCAGAACTGTTGACTAACTACTACTGAAAGAATAACTATTATCTAAATAGTATTTTTCAATTATTTAGTTCAACACACACAAATATTAAAACTTTTTTAAGGTAAACCATCACCTAAATAACTTTTAGGAACATCGTTTATTCTAAATAAAGCACAATTTTATCAGTCATCTTTATAAAATTAAGTCCAAAAAAAAACAACAAGTGCTTACTTGCACTAAACATTGGAACACTGAGTGAAAACTCATTTAGAAACAATATTTGTAGTTAGTATCTAATAATAATTAATTATTGAATGACTAGCCTCCTCCAATTCTCGGTTGGTCCTATTCGCGATTAGTCCAATTCGCGATTGGTCCAATAAGCGGTTGATACAATTTGCTGTTGGTTCAAAATAAACAATGTTTCCGGAATTGTATAATTTCGGAATCGAACTCAAACTCAAAATATTTATTGAAAAAACTGTGTAGATACAAGGTACATATACGACTAATAACGTCTTTATCCCTTACGGGGTAGACAGAGCCAGACAAAGCAAAAAAATTAACTCAACCTAGGTAACTGATTTTCAGTCTTTCCGGGTGGTCATAAAAAAATAACCTGAACCTAACTTTTTTTCTGAACATCTTTCCGCGTGGTCATAAAAAAAAATAACCTGAACCCAACTTCTTTTCTGAACGTTTTTCCGGGTGGTCATAAAAAAATAACCTGAACCCAACTTCTTTTCTGCCCTCAAGTCTTTCCGGGTGGTCACAAAAAATACTTATAACATGAACCTAACTTTTTTTCTGTTCTCAAGTCTTTCCGGGTGGTCATAAAAAACAGCTAAGTGCGAGTCAAACTTGCGCACCGAGGGTTCCATGGTACACGCGCAAAGCATCTCACATTATAGCTCTAACTAAAAGACCAACTAGTTTCAAAAACAATCTTAAATTTGCAGTTCGATCCCTAAGATTCATACTGAATCCAGCTCAAAAATAAGTTTGTAACACCTTTTTTCAGACTTCCAACAACGTATTTTCAATTTTTAGATTTATTCCTGTGTAAGTACTGCTAGACCTTGCTTTTTGCCAAAATTCCTAATTTTAGCTAAACGGGAAGTACCCCATAGGTTTTGATTGCTGGCCAAAATCGCAAAATATGCGAAAATTCGCAACATTTTCGATAATCTCTTGACTGCGTTGACACATAATTTTGATTATAGTTTTGCAGGAAGATACCATGGATCCGAGTATTCGATATTAATTTCAACTTGATACCTTTGCGTTCCTGAAAAAAAGTTTGACAAACAAACGGACAACGAATGATCTTATAAGGGTTCCGTTTTTACCTTTTGAGGTACGGAGCCCTAAAAATAACCTGAACCTAACTTAATTTTTGCCCTCAAGTCTTTCCGGGGGGTAATAAAAAAAAACCTGAACCTAACCTCTTTTCCCCGGAAAAGTAACTTGTGTCACATAACGAAACATTTTAATAAAGTGACCTGTCACTATAATGGCGGTACCTGTCAAGAAATACCTACCTACGTAAAAATCGGAACAAATTTGCGAAATTTTAACATTTTTATTCTCAAATTTTGCGTCCGCGTTTTCACTTGATGCCAATAGGACCAGGAATATAAAAACCTTCGCCATGTTGCGGAAAAGCAATAGAACCAATTTCTTACACTGGCAACTAATTTAAAAACTTATCTGTCATTTCTCCTGTCAAAGATTGACTTTCGATCAAAGGCGGATCCAGTATTTTTATTTCCAAAAAATATTTCTATGGGAAGGGCACCGTTTTCCGTTCTCGAGAATATTTACGAGAAATTTTTAATCGGCTTGTTCTCTGAAAATTTCGAGAACGGAACATCACTAATGGTGACGGATTATTTTTTTGGAAATAAACTTGTAAGAAACTATTAAGTACTACTAAATTCTGTTATTTGAACAACTCGAACTGTTATGGAACCTGCCTCCGCACACGAAATAACAGAAACGTTTTTTTGTGTACCTACGTGGAGAGAAAATACCATAATAGTGCATATCAAATAAAGGAAAAACAGAATTTTCTGCCCATCTGGTTTATTTCTTGATTTTTTGCAAATCTGGTCCTTCTGCATTGGCGTAGTGAGAGCAAGTCTTGAGGATTCGTCATTCTACCCATTCCTTCCCATTTTTACCTTCCCGTTATCCAAGCGCCCATCTCTAGTCATGTCTATTCCTTTTTTCATTCGTCTGAGTATCTGTCATAAAAATCAATGTCACTGTCAGGCATAGCTGTCACGCTCACGTCACCGTCAATTAATAATATTTCATTTCATTTGAAAAAAGCTAATTAACTTTTACCCATTCTTTCCCATTTTTACCTTCCCGCAATTTATCCAAGCGACCATCTCCAGTCATGTCTATTCTTTTTTCATTCGTCTGAGTATCTGTCACAAAAATCAATGTCACTGTCAGGCATAGCTGTCCCGCTCACGTCACCGCTTAGACTATAGAATAATAAGGACTCGGCATAACAAGCTTTAGCAAACAGTAGAAATGCGGCCGGTCGCCATGTTTTGTTCCTGTCAAAACAAGTACATAGTGATGTGGTTCGTCATCCTCAAATATCACAACATATCGATAGATGAATGAATTGTGATTTATTTTATTCTATTGAAATTTATGTAATAATATTTATTATAAGATATACCTATAGTCGGTTTCTTTCTTATGATTTTAGATTGACAACATGTAAAGAAAGAAAAGAACAGTGGCTGGATACAATTGGAATCGAAAATTTGAATGTTACAACCAAACATATTTATATTTGTTCCCTGCATTTTGAAGAGAAATGTTTCAAGCGAACTTTAAATGTAACAAGACTGCACGACGATGCTTTGCCTTCGAGTGAGTTGTTGGTAAGTTTTAATATAATGATTACTCAGAAACAGAACAAAATTTTTTACAATCTATTCAACTATGTAAATAATGTTGATCTGTAATATCGTCGGGTCAGTGGTAAATTCGCCAAACTGAAAATATTGAATTTTTGAGGAGAGGGCAATGAAGTTAAAAAAAAATATTGTAAATCAGGTTATAAAGATATGTTTTCAAATTTGTTATTTTCAGAAATCTTAATAATGTATCTTTACTGGTAAATGGTTCAAAATGAAAAATTATTATTATTAATTAAATAAAAGCAGTTTGGCATGTTTACCATAACGAGTACGAATTAAATTAATTAATTAACTTGTGGTATATTAGTCAATGTGGCAGTTACATCAATTGGCTATGGGAAAATATGACCTTTTTTAACGTTTTCTTGTACATTTGAATCAATCTTTTAGGTTTAGTTATATAATTTTTACTGTGAGAAGGTATTTAGGCTAATGATTTGATAGCTAAGCTAACAAATTAAATAAGTTTTGTTTATTGCAAGAAATTTAATGAATAAATCGTTATTTTCCTTAAAAATTAAATTAAATACAGTCAAAATTATCTTCACTTTCTTCATTTAGGTATGTCTGGCTCTGGAAGACAGTCTCTTGAAAAATCAGTGAATGGCGGATTGTTATAGAAATTATGATAAGCTGTAGGGATCAGCATAATTTCTGGTTGACCAGGCGACTCTGGTAGATACCCGACGTTGAGAATCACGTAGGTAGCCAATTGTTTGGACCTTCTGCTGACGACCGAACCAGATCGAAATGAAGTGTCTGTTTCAGCCTTCCTAGCAACTTACCCTTGGCTGCAGGTCTGCTTTTCCTCAGACGATCCGTCGAGCCGTACAAGATTATCGGTCTGGCAATGGAGTATTATATCCCATTCTTGGATCGACCCTCTGGCATCAAAGCTGAGCCTTGGTTTAATACTAACTGTTTTCGAAAGCTGAGGCTATTAAACAGTCAGCATACCAGGCTTGGGCTTACGCTCGTAGCTGTAAAGCTCCGGATACGCATAAAAAGAAGAAAGCCTTTAACTCTGCGGCCTTTAAGTCCTGCAGAAAAGTACTTAAAAAGGCTCGCTTTGACCACATAGGCCGAGTGAGGACAAAACTCGCTTCGTACCCATCTGGCAGTAAAGCATTTTGATCCCTAGCCACTTCCTCTTCTGCAGAAACCAGATGGAACATTGTCACACACACGACTTTAGAGAAAGCTTATTTACTTGCTTCTATATTTACTGCAAACTCCTATCTAGATGCGAGTAACCAAACACCCCCAGTTACCTTTTTGTGGTTGTAAAATGCCTGAGCTCCACATTCACCAAAAAGATGTTCTTAAAACTCTACGCAACCTAGACGTGTAAAAATCCAGTGGCCCTGATGGCATACCTGCTTTTATTTTGAGGAATTGCGCTGCCGAATTTTTCTGTTCGGACACGCCTTTATCGTCTATTATTTTAGACTGGTATTGTGCCAAAAGCGTAGAATCTTGCCAACATACAGCCTGTACCCAAGAAGAGTAGACGTGCCGGTCCTACAAACTACCGCACAATTGCAATCACCACCATTCTCTGCAAGGAAATGGAGCGTGTTATTAACAAGTGCTTGCTGGCGTACCTTGAAGACAATGATCTCCTCTGTGACCGGCAATTCGGATTTCACCAGTGCCGATCTACAGGAGACCTTCTTATGTACGCTACGCATCTCTGGGGTAAGACCCTCGAAAAATATAGTGAAGCACTTGCTGTCTCACTTGACATTTCGATTGCATTCGACAGAGTTTGGCATGACGGTCTTATTGCAAAGCTTCCCGCCTATGGTATCCCCGCCAGCCTTTGTGCTTGGATTTCCGATTTCTTGAGGGAACGGTCTATTCGAGTAGTTGTTGACGGCTGCTCGTCTGACCTATTGGCAATTAATGCCGGGGTACCTCAGGGGTCTGCCTTTCCCCAACGCTTTTTCTGTTACACATCAATGATCTGCTAAAACCCGGTATTATTGGGTACGCAGCACGGGTAGTGCAAAGGCAAAAAAACCGGAAATAGAACTCAGGCAGGCAATGGTAGACTGTACCAATCTCACTCTGCAGGCTGTCTCTGATTGGGTGATGCTAATCTTGTGAGATTCAATGCCTCTAAGTCGCAGGCGTGTCTGTTTTCCGCTAAAAGACCCCGTTCAACTTTTCTCTCACTTTCCGTGGTGTGCCTGTTCCTGTCACCGACCACCTCGAACTTCTTGGTATAAACTTCTCATTCAATCTTAACTTCGGTAGTTATATTGAGACCAGGGCTAAGACTGCTTCAAAAAAGCTAGGCATCCTTTTCAAGTTCCAACGGTATTTTACTCCGGACCAACTGTTGAGCCTTTACACAGCTTAAGTCCGCTTCTGTATGGAGTATTTCTCCCTTCTGTGAAATGGATCCGCCCGCTATTAGCTCGAAGCCCTGGAAGCTATCGAAGGACGTACCAGAAGGCTCGTGGATGATGAGTCGCTTACAGCAGGACGGCTTCAGAGCCTCAGTCATCAGCGACTTGCCACTAGTCTGTGTGTATTCTACAGGCTGCACTTCGGAGAGTGCGCACAGGAATTGCATGAATTAATTCCTTCTGCACCATTCCACCATCAGATGACATGGCATGGCGCGGACAAGAATTCCATCCTTATGTGGTTGATATTCCAGTTTACCACACCTCTAGGTTCGCCTTCTACTTTATCATGCGAACCGCTAAGGTGGATGGATTTTATATTTTTTAATGGCTTCTGAATGCTATTGTCTGGTGGATCATAAAGGCCACCAACATTTTTGAGTATTCAATGCACACGATGAAAGAGAAGCGGGGCGCCTACGACGCGGGAAGCGGTACCAAAAATAACACAAAGAATTTAGTTTTGTCTATGGTATAGAAATTATAAAAAATATAAAAACAAAGTAGTAAATTATGGTCAAATCCTTATTGTTAAACTATTTGAAGTTAGAAAATTTGCGCTTGCACTTTTCATGAAATTAAATTAAATTTTGTTGTTCTTGTTTCATACAGTCTGTGACATATTTTTATCTGTGACATAGTACTATTTGGGAAATTAGTGATGTATTCAATCTGCCACTTAGACTAGTTGATCTTAACAAATTAGGTTTAAATCATATTGTAAACCAAAGTAAAGCATTCAATCTGCCACTTATTCTAGTTGAGCATTGTTAAATTAGAGTTTTAATCATAATGTTAACCACAGTAAAATATTCAATCTACCACTTAGGCTAGTTGGGCATTGTCAATTTATTGTTTATATATCACATTGTAAACCAAAGTAAAACAATCAATATACCACTTACGCTAGTTTAATACATTGATTTTATTATAAAAGGCTATATTTTCAAATGTGGTAACTGACCTATATTCACATATGCAAGTTTACTTTTGTAATCTTCTAAATTTATGCAGATAGAAACTAGCTTAAATTGAAATATCTCCGAAAGTATTAATCCTACACTTATGATATTTTGCCACAGTGTGTGTAAAAAATAAATAAACACTTTGACACAAAAAAGTCAAAATCGCCAAAATGGCAGTTTGGCGAGTTTACCTCTGACCCGACGAATATGAAATTATTCAAGTAGGTAAGATCTATGTTTACTTTTTTTTAATGCAATGATTATTACTCAGAAACTGACAATATAGTCTATTCAATTGTGTAAATAATGTTGATTTGTGATAGTTAGAAATTATTCACACAGTAGCCCTTTCAGAACTGGCCAAATCGATTGTGCGGTCTATAAAATCTTTTTTTGTTTAAAAACTACATGATTGAACTGAACGGGCCCGATGTCGTACAATTGTGCGGTAACCATACTTTGACCTTATGCACAAAATTTTCGCGTTTGATCAGGGCGCGAGCAGGATCGGATGTGGTCAGTCGATGGATCTCCGGCGCGCCTCCCTAAAATACTGTAAGTACTAAAAAATTTTGTTATTTGATATATTTCTGTGTTTTTTGTGTTAGAAATATAAATATATTAGTTTATTTACACAATTACGTAGTTTTTTAACGTCGAATTTGTTATTTTCAATGTGAAAAAAAGTTCCAAAATTTTACGACACAATTGTATCAAGCCGGGTCGAAAGGTTATTAGTTATATT
Organism: Ephestia elutella; assembly: GCA_018467065.1. NCBI lineage: Eukaryota > Metazoa > Arthropoda > Insecta > Lepidoptera > Pyralidae > Ephestia > Ephestia elutella. The sequence continues at coordinate 8,552,461 of CM031568.1, read as the reverse complement.
TTGTAAAAAATAAAAAAATATTGATTTTACAGAAGGTATCAACAATGGCATATGTTCTACGTGCCGTCGATATAGACCAAATCTCCAACGGTACCGGTAACGAGGTAGCGATGATGAGGACTACCTAAATCTGCACCAGAAGTTCGAAAATGCCACTGATTAGTCTGATGATAATATGGATTAGTGCCAATGAGCAACCACTCAGTGAGCTGAAATGGATGAAGAAAAAGACCAATGGTAAATCTGTACCGTCAGGATCTTCAGTCAGAAACCAGAAACATAAATTTGACCCCATTACAAGTACCGTGTTTTGTGACAGGTTCTTTTTGCTTCGAGTAATCTTCTCGCCGAGTTTTGAGACAGATTTTTGTTTAAGATAATAATTGTATTTTTTAAATAATTTATACGTTTGTTTCTAATAAAATAAACGCTGTTATTTAAATTATATTAATATTTTTATTTCCCGTGACTAAACTCCTTGGGCCCTGTACAAAATAATTGTGCGACATCACAATTGTAGCTGTGTTAGCATTAGCCCTGTCTAATACAATTGTGTGGGTCAAAATTTTCCAAGATGGCGGGCGGGAAATGGAAAACTAACTTCAGATTTGTCATCAGAGGGTCGCAATTAGTCTAGATCATGTTTTTTCACGTTGAAAATCCTAGTAGTTTCGGCGTCGGTCTGAAAGGGGTAGGTGAGGTGAAGACGTATTTTTTAAGTTTAATTTAGGATGATACTTTCGAACACAGTATCCTAGTCAATTAGGCAACATACTGTAAATACTATCTCTGATAGGAGTAAATAACTGAAAATGTTACATTGAACAAACTGTGATCTTTTGAATACAAATAAAACCTGTTGTTTTGAAAAACAAGTTGTGGTTGTTTATTTTTTTGTGTTCCTTCCTTTTGTGATTTATATTAAACCTAAGCTATACGTACGCAAAACAGGTATAAAAATCTCTAAATATTTTACGCATTTTCGTTTCATAACCTTCATTATTCAACTGCGAAATTTTATTATGGCGAAGTCGAAGTGCATTTAATAGCTCATATTATCACGTAAATAAAAGCGAGGAAAGATAATAGAAACTCAACAAAAATGTCGAATTCTATGAACAGTCGACCGCACCTCAAGTTACCCTGCATGATCTCTTATGCCGCGGCCGCAGAGTCGAATTTGCAATGAATTTGAGTAGGTTGATGTGCTGTTGACTGAACACCATGCAATTCAATTATCGATATCATCGATAATAAGCGATATTAGTAATACGTGCTGCTCTACGGCAAGCCGCCATTTTTGTTTCCGACTCAAGTTTAGGTATGCACGATTTTTTTGTAGGTATGTCATGTCTATTCTTTTTTCTATAGTCTAAGCGTCACCGTCACTTAAAAATATTTCAATTCATTTGAAAAAAGTTAAAGGAGAGGAGGAGGGAGACCACATCGAGGCAGTCGAGGCGCTGATTTTTGTTATTTGGACAAAAAATTATTAAAAAGGTACTAAATCATATATTATTATTTACGTAATAAACTTTATGCATATGTTTGGTTTGTGAATAAATAATGGAATTCATTTCTATTATAATGATCCAAGTTTCGTTCACACAGGAAGTGACAGTCGATGGCGTTGATTTTCTTATAAATAATCGTCTTTGTATTTATTTCACAAGGCCATATGCTTAGCAGTGGACAAAAAAGGCAGTGATGATAATAATATGATTCCAATGTTGCTAATCTTTCGATGATTTTAGTTGATAAAGCGACATCAAAATACGATCGTTACAATGGCTTTAGCTGCAGACAACACGAAAATCTTGGAATTCTTAGAATTGGTCGGTCGTTTAAAAGTGAGTATTCACAACAAACATTATTCTTATACCTTCTGATGCTGATGCGCTGTCCTCTTCCTGGTTCATGTCTTCTATATACAGTTCTCCATAAAAAAATCTTCCATACATAATTATTATCTCACCTTTTTCCCTTCCGATCAATCAATAAAATTTTTACATTTTTTATATGTAGATAAGTATATCTAACCTCCTTTTTCTTTCTTTCTATATAAATTTTTAACCAATCAGGTCAGCTATGTTCGTTATATATAAAATTGTTGCTACTTTATACTATATATAGGGACTTACTTCCTTTTACTTTTAATAAGTACCTACTTCTGTGAATTTGTCCCTATTTATTCATTATAAAATTAAATTTGTGGTAAACTTTTTTTTTTCAGCATGTCAAGCGAACTGGATGGGTCCTCTGTGACATAAATGAGTGTGAATCAATTGCTGGACACATGTACAGAATGGGAATGATGACTTTCTTGTTAACTGAGCAAAACAACACCACTAACTTAAACCGTTTCAAATGTCTCCAGATAGGTAATCATTTGTCTATATATTACTGATTACCAATAAGATATATTAATATTATTTTAGAGATAAAAATCCTATGGCTGATACCCTACAAAAATTTGTTTATTTTGAGGAGTGGTTAATTCACAATCATCCAATCTTTGCTGTAAACTTCTCTCTTTTATATGTCATAGTTAATGTTGATTTAAGATTTTTCTCAAGTCTCCTGGAGGTTGCATTTGACATGTCTGACCACCATCACCATCTACTTAGTGACAGCAGAACCTAAGTGTAAAACCTAGTTAACATTCAGCTACAGTGCAGGTTTTCTTGCAACCTTTTGAAATTACAATATTAGTTAAGTATATTTTTCCTTACTTTATTTCGATTTCAGCTCTGGTCCATGACTTAGCTGAGTGTATTGTTGGTGACATAACACCTCACTGCGGTGTATCACCCGAGGAGAAGCATAGACAAGAAGATGAGGCTATGAAAAAGATTGCAGAACTAACTGGCATGGCTGGTGATAGAATGTACGAGCTTTACAAGGTGAATATTTCTCTCTTATTCGTCTATGCAGTCAATCACAATACACATTTAAACTTATTTATCTCTGATGGAAACAAGCAAAAAAAAAGTTTTTAATATTGTGCTGACAGTTGCTAAAGTAATTCTGAAAAAGTGGCAGGTTGCTAGTCTTGACTGACATGAGTTGACAAAAAATAACCAATAATACAATGTTTTTATTCAAGTCTGGAACAAATTCATTATCATTTGGTTGCCCAGAAGTGGTAACAACTAGTAATAAAAAATATCAACACATCCCTAGCAGTTTTTTTCCTAACTCTACTGCTGATAGTTTGTAGCGTTGGTATTTCATAAAAAAATTACATTGGTATCATCACATGATACATATATGCACTTGCATTTTGTTCTTTATGCATCAATATCTTGTGTCAATCAGTAAGATTTACTATGAGATAAGATTTGCATTGACTGACATAATCTTATCTTTTCAAAGGTTGCTAAATAAAATAATCCTTTATTTGAAATAAAAATAATCCTTTGTTTCCTTTATTCAGGTAAGCGTGGCCTTTGAGTTTTACGACTCTTGGCTCTGTCTACCCCGTAAGGGATAGACGTAATTCTATGTATGTATATATGTTGTGTATTTTGTTATGTGTGTAAGTATGTGTATGTATGATCCAAGAGCCAGATTGACCCGACACTACACCAAAGATATCCCGGACGTCAGCCTATACGAGATTAGAATGGCTCTCAAACAGTACAATAAGGCAGCGGGTGATGATGGAATCACTGCTGAGCTTCTGAAAGCAGGTGGTACGCCGGTATTAAAAGCTCTTCAGAAGCTATTTGATTCCGTCATACTCGAGGGACAAACGCATACGGCATGGCACAGAAGTGTGGTGGTACTTTTCTTCAAAAAAGGCGACAAAACCTTATTGAAGAATTATAGGCCTATCTCACTTCTGAGCCATGTCTACAAACTGTTTTCGAGAGTCATTACGAATCGTCTCGCTCGCAGGTTTGACGACTTCCAGCCTCCCGAACAAGCCGGTTTCCGAAAAGGCTTTAGTACCGTAGACCACTTACATACGCTGCGGCAGATTATACAGAAGACTGAGGAGTATAATCAGCCATTATCTTTCGATTTGATCGAGACCTGGGCTGTGCTACAGTCTCTCCAACGAAAACGCCACCATGTCGGTCCGTCTCCAGGATCAAGGCTCCAAACCTATCCAGTTGCAGCGAGGGGTGAGGCAGGGAGACGTGATATCTCCGAAACTGTTCACCGCCGCCCTGGAAGATGTTTTCAAGCTTCTGGACTGGAGCGGACTCGGTATCAATATCAACGGCGAGTACATCACTCACCTTCGATTCGCTGACGATATCGTAGTCATGGCTGAGACCTTGGTAGACCTAAGCACAATGCTCGATGGCCTCTGTAGAGCCTCTCAACAGGTGGGTCTAAAAATGAACATGGACAAGACGAAAATAATGTTTAATATCCGTTTCGCACCCACTCCTCTAAAGGTTGGAGACTCTACACTCGAAGTTGTTGACAATTATGTATACCTGGGACAAACAGTTCAGTTAGGTAAGTCCAACTTTGAAAAAGAGGTCAACCGTCGAATCCAACTCGGCTGGGCAGCGTTCGGGAAGCTTCGCGATATCTTCTCGTCCAAAATACCGCAGTGTCTCAAGACTAAGGTCTTTGACCAGTGTGTGTTGCCAGTAATGACATACGGAACAGAGACGTGGTCGCTCACTATGGGCCTCATAAGAAGGCTCAAGGTCACCCCAAGGGCGATGGAGCGCGCTATGCTCGGAGTTTCCCTGCGTGATCGAATCAGAAATGAGGAGATCCGTAGGAGAACTAAAGCTACCGACATAGCCCGCAGAATCGCCAAACTTAAGTGGCAGTGGGCGGGGCACATAGCTTGTAGAACAGATAGCCGTTGGGGCAGAAAAGTTCTCGAGTGGCGACCACGAACCGGAAAACGTAGTGTTGGCAGGCCTCCCACTCGGTGGACCGACGACCTGGTGAAGGTCGCAGGATGCGCATGGATGCGGGCAGCGCAGGACCGGTCGTTATGGAAATCCTTGGGGGAGGCCTTTGTCCAGCTGTGGACGTCCTTCGGCTGAGAAAGAGATGTATGTTTATTTGAAAGTCATGCTTAAAAATCATATTTCTTTGTCCTACATGCAACATGTTTTTAATCACATTTATAAGAAAACATCAAAGCATACTTTAAGATCTTGTAATTTATATTACAGTATATTTTGTTGCATATTTCCAGGAATATGAATTCCAAAGTTCACCAGAAGCCCAATTCGCCAAAGATTTGGACCGTTACGACATGATATTACAAGCGTTTGAATATGAAAAACGTGAAAAGGCACCAAGAAAACTGCAGGAATTTTTTACAGCCACAGAAGGCAAATTTAAACATCCATTCATACAAGAATTAGTTAAGGAACTGTATAAACAAAGAGAAGAATTTGAAAGTAAGTTAATGGTTAATGGAAATGCATAGTGTAGGCTTGCTAACTTACATGAATATGTGATAAAGTAAAATGTCATTCAGTTCAAATAACTTATTTGATTCCAGTTGGTAGTGTAGTACTTACTTTTTAGAACAGACAAATTTTATGCAAAATAATTTTATAGCTTCTTTCATGGTTTCATGTAGGTACCTATATAACTCACGACACAGGCATGTGTTTTTCTTTGAGTATTGTTTTTCAACCGACTTCCCAAAAAAGGAGGAGGTTATATGTTTCGATGTATGTATGTTTTTTTTTTATGTATGTTCGCCGATTTCTCCGCATATAGTGGACTGATTTCCGAAATTATTGTTTTATTCTATATAGTTTATTCCCAAGTTGGTCCCATTTTAACCACGTCAGAATCTGTTCGGTAATTTTAAAGATACCTAACAAAATATTAAAATTCAAACATTGGATTATAGAGCAAAAGCCCGCGACAGCATGCCCTTCCTTATTTTATGAAAACTCATGATTCTCTATGCATGTCCCTAACACAGAAATAGTGATTAGCGACTATAAAAGTTGCATCATGATTGCTTAGGTAGATAATTTGTAGCAATCATATTTAAAGTGGTAGCTTAATTTCCTTAAAGTAAGAGTTTTTTAAGATTTTATTTCGAATAATATGAGAAATCATGCCATCCATTGCCAAGCCATTGGTGCAGATACAAAACCCCTGCCAGACATTGTAACTTTACTAAATTATAGTCATGTTTGTTTTATTATAATAGCTGAATTGAATAATACTTTGAGATGTCCCCAACGGTGCTTTCGACCTATAAAATTCACTTTTGCTATCCATATAACTGCATAAGCAACTAAGATTCAAACTTCATGAGTAGTCACTAATCTTTTTTATACGTGGATATACGTGAAATTTGACACCGAGAAACATTCAGCATTTTTAAAATAAGGCAGGTTGGTCGTCTCGGGCTCTTGGTCTATTTATGTGCCAAAAATTCCGTGGAATTCTGACAAGTTCTGACATTTCAATCAAACTGACATAAAACGTTTCGATTTCTTAAATTTTGGCCAGTGAAAAAATAAGTTTAAGTTTTCATGACAACAAAATTGCGCCAAGTGCACTAAAAATGATAAAATAATTTTTTTTTCCCAAAAAATTAACCGACTTCCATTGTAAAACTTAAAATCATGAAATAACTTAATAGGCAGATTAATCAAAAAGAAAAATGTATTGGCATGCTTCCTACTGAATGAGGTGAAGTCGGTGCCAAATTAAAAATTAAATCATCTAAATTAACATTAGAATCATGTGTAATTAAAATGCCTAATACTTATCCTTACTCCTGCACTTGGCACCGACTTCACCTCATTCAGTAGGTAGCATGCCAATACATTTTTCTTTTTGATTAATCTGCCTATTAAGTTATTTCATGATTTTAAGTTTTACAATGGAAGTCGGTTCATTTTTTGGGAAAAAAATTTTATGTTAATTGAAATTCTGCTCAGATACGTGAGGACAAATATGACGTAATATTTGTCAGTGATGACAAAGCATCGATCTATGGCGTCTACAGGTACTTTAATAAGTATACAATATATTTAAAGTACTCTCATATAGAAATTAGATATAGAAATTAGAAAAAGCGCTGCTCGCATGGAATTTTTTCACCATATCTAATTTCTATATGAGAGTACTTTAGTTAGTACTAACTGCATCTGAGATGCACAAAAATCCAAAATAAGTATACAATATATATATTAAGTATATTAATGATTTTGCAATGAAAGCAAATTTATTACGATACAATAATAATTTGCTGTATTTAACACTAGCTAGTTTTTATAAACCTGATTTTGAAATACCTAATTAAACTAATAGTATCATCCATTGTATGTTCTAAACCTTTCCAACTCTTTCTTGCAGTATTTTATATTCGTATTGTTACAAAACTCTAAGTTTGTATTAATTTGTTTCCAAATAATATGTGTTAATTAAGTGAGGTTTATAGATAAGTGATATAAAAAGATATTTTTAGTTGATGTACCATTTTAGACCATACTGAAGTCTTTTTACCCACCTTATCTGGTTTCACACAGGTAAAAAATATATTAAGGAAGTTTACCCTAAATTAACTAGACAGTTTTGCCTGTGCTTGAGTACTTCTATAAAACTTATCAAAATCTTAGTTTTATTTTTTATTTAGCCAATAGGTTCCACTGCTGGCCAAAAGCCACGCTTATCTCTCCAACTACCTCCATCTATAGATATTACCTAGATTATCTCTATCTATAGATATCACCTAGATTATCAATATATGATTTAAGAGTCCGTTTCACGAAAAAAGTTCCGCGGCGGCGGCAATATGAGGAACTACTAATGACATTGGTTAGCCATACTCTGTCGTTGGCGCCGCGTCTGCGAGACTTCTTTCGTAAGACGAACTTTAGCCTTGATTGATCCAAATATGCACACTGTGGCATTACTATTTGTGCACACTTAGCACTGCAAGAACTAAGCACTGTTTTATTGATTATGTCTAGTGTCCGACTCCGACCTAAACTGGATTTTTGGCCAAAACCGAAACTCAAATAAAAAACAATTTAGTTTTTAATAAAAAAGAGACATATTTGCGTTATATATTTTAAAATTTATAAGTTATTTGTAAAAAAAACTAAGTTTTTTTGTAGTTTTATGGCCGAAACCTTTGGCCATGACTAATATTTGGTCGGACTCTAATTTTGTTTTAGGTTTATTTTGTTATAAGAATACCTACTGGTCACTTGGCGATGCAAATTCCTTGTTAACCTGTTTTGTTTTTGTTACATTCGTTTCATATTTTATTTTGTATTATTAACCATACATATTTGTGTTATTACCATTGTTTGAATATTATTAATGTAACAAAAGCATTGCTTAAGCAATAATTTTAACTAGCATAGCCTAGCATAGCTAGTGCAAATAGTAAGGATTTTAAAGTGTTTGTAAAAAAAAAACTTATTAAAGTCCTCTCATATAGAAATTAGCTATGGTGAATAAATTCCATGCGAGCAGGACTTGAACCCGCGACCAGGAATGCGATAGCTCAGTTGGAAGAGCAAGGTCGTATAAAGACCTGATCGCGGGTTCAAGTCCTGCTTGCATATGAGAGTACTTTAGTATTAATTGCATCTGAGATGCTCAAGAATCCAAAAATAAATACCTACTTAATAATTTATTTTGAGATATTATTTGAGTTGCTTGAGAGATGGTTTTTATTTTACCTGATCTAAGAAATTGAAGAATGATATGAGGGAAAATGTTGTTGATTTATCGTACAGAACCTGGTAATAAATAATATCCATCAAGTTCAAGTTAAGGTTGGGTAGGTGTTGCTGGTTTGGCTACATACGCTTAATTTCTTTCGTTCGAGCAACGATTGTTCAACGATCAAATATTAGAGAAAAGACATCAAATTGAAATTTATCTACAAATTGAAAGGCTTCCCTCCCAAATCAGAAAGGTATTATTTATTACCAGTCTCTGAAATTCTGAATGACAGCGACAGTCATTAACATAAGTACATATCTTAAGTTTTGGAGTACTGTACTCCTCATCTCTTGAACAAGCTATAGATACGCTTATGTTATATTTTCTCGAATACTTATGTACGTGACCCATTCGTATAGGTATCCTACTTATCTAATTATAATTTAATAGGTACTTACCTTTAATAGAAACCCCTTCTGTCACGTCGAATTTTTTTTATTAAAAATAATTTTACATGAGTTTATTTTTTAATTATTTAATGTCACACCGTGCGAGCGAAGCCGTAATGATCTATTTATAGAATTTATAAGTAGGTACTTGCTCATATAATTAGATTTCAATATTATTATTACCTAATGTAGTCGTAGCACATAGTGTAGTCACACAACTATAAACGTGAGATTTCTGTCACAAGATGACTCGAGCGAGACTGGCTGAATCACATAATTTTTCTTAAATTCTAGAATTAGGTACCTATGGTCGGGGGCAGAGATAAAGCTGGGTTAGGTTTCCACCGCATCCTATCTTAGAAGGGTCCGGTTTATCTGCCCCCGACTACCTACCTATAGGAGTATAATAGGCGCTCTAGATTGTATCCCGCAAGTTTGTTTGAACCTCCGGTCCGTCTGTCTGTCAAACTTTTTTCTCAGGAAATCGTTGAAATTAATATGAACACTCGGATCCATGCTCTTTCTGCAAAAAAATAATCAAAATTATACGTCAACGCGTCAAGAGAAATGTTGCGAATTTTCGCATATTTTGCGATTTTAGGCAGCAAGCAAACCCAATGGGGTACTTCTTGTTGACCTAAAATTATGAAATTTTGCAAAAAGCAAGGTCTAACAGTACTTTTACAGAAATAAATCTGAAAGTTGTAAATATGTTGTTGGAAGTCTGAAAAAAGTGTTAAGAAACTTATTTTTGCGCTGGATTCAGTATGAATCTTAGGGATCGAACTACAAAGTTAAGTTTGTTTGAGAAAGTAGTTGGTTTTTTAATTGGAATTTATATAAGTAGGGAAAACCTACCTTTCTACGGTCTCTTTCAGCTGTAAAATAATCAAAATTACACGTCAACGCAATCAGGAGATATCTACCTACCGTAAATGTGGCGCATTTTCGCATATTTTGAGATTTTAGACGGGAATCAGAACCTACCTATGGGATACTCCTCGTTGACCTAGAATAATGAAATTTAATTTTGGCAAAAATCAAGGTCTAAATATAGTACTTGTACTTAGGAATAAATCTTAAAATTGTAAACATATTTTTATAGTTTTAAATAATTAATAGCAAATTTATTTTTGCACTTGATGCAGTAAGTATAAATCCTAGGAATCCATCTATGTTGAAAGCAATAAAGAAAAAGAATTCGTTCAAACGAATACGAAACAAACTTAAGTTTGCAGTTCTATATATATATATAAACTAAGTAAACTACAGTTTATAGACCAATTGGTCTTTTAGTTAGGAAAATCAAATAACTAACAGCTTGTTAGATAATCACAGTATTAACAGTACATAATTTGATTTGTCCTCATTTTTACATTCTCCAATAAATTTAATCAGGTTAAATTGATATTAAAAATAAAAGCCAAGTATTTTTGTACTTTAATTAATTTATTGTACAAAAGTGGGTAATTGAATAGTTTACATACAACCTATTCAGTCAAATTAACATTAATATTTGCATAAATGTTAAAATATTGTGTTGCGAGAAAATCCTACTATAAGACTTATCATTCTCGATTTTATTCAGATCTTACCAACCCACCAACAATATACTTAGATACTTAATACTCATAAGAACAACGTGAATTAAAGAAAACCACAGCTTGTTATTGGGTTTGTTTATTATTAAATTAGGCTTTATGATGAAACTAAAGATTTCAACATTCATTTTATAAATGAGAGGATTGCTTAGGTATCACATGAACAATTTCAGCTTCCTGTACCAAAGCTCAAATGTAAGTGTTCATAATATGGAGCAGTCAAGATATTTTTTATGTGCAATATTAATTTACAGCTTGCTTCTGGCCTGTCGATTGTTCTTCTTTTTTTCGTTGTTTTTCTCTCATTAATTCGGCATCCCTGGAACAAAAAGACAGTTCATTAGTTTCAGTCAAAAGTTCTATGTCACTCGGAGGAATGCAAGGAATCTTAAAAATACCTCTCACATCAAAATCTGTTAAGCTGTTCAGAACTTACAATGGAATAAAGAAACTTTACATACATACATGAACTCTGAAAACATAGCACTCCTTTTTCGTCAGTCATGTAATTACATGTTAACACAATCAGGAGACATTACCGCAAATGTTGCGAAAATCGAACTTCCCGCTGACCTAGAATTATGAAATGTGGCAAAAAGCAAGATCCTACAGTACTTGTTCAGGAATTAAACTGAAAAATGTTGGAAGTCTATTAAAGTGTTACAAACTTATTTTTGCACTCAATGCAGAATGAATTCTAGGGATCAAATTGCAAAGTTAAGTTTGTTTTTGAAACTAGTTGGTCTTTTAGAGTTGTAATGTGTGTGAGTTATACTTTGCGTGTACACAACCTTCAGTGTGCGAGTTTGACTCTCATTTGGCTGGTTTTTTTTATTAGAACTTTACTAAAAAAGTGTAGAGAGGGTAAGTTAGTTATAAGTATGCACCCGAAGTAGATAAGTACCTATGTTTTCTCTCTGATAGAGATAGTCCAGTTTTTTCATTAGCATTCTTCTTTTTTTGCATCTCCTGTTGCTTTTTCTGGTTTTTGGCGCGTGCCAAATCTCTCTGGTTACCACCTGAACAATAAAGAAAATAGGTCAACTCTGAGTACTCGAAGGATTAAACAATCGTAGCATTTAAATTCCTCATATTTTGCGCGAAAGACGTGTCATCGGAAAAGAAATTATAAGCATACAAGCGTATCACGATCACGAATGATGTTGTCATCGTTCTAGAACATACATAAACTGTTACGTGGAATATTATACTATGATATCAAACAATTTATCATTAACAATGAATCTGTTCAAATTTAAAATAGAACTCTTTTACTTACGAGTCATTGTGACTTATTTCTGAAAGCCAGTAAAGCTGAATCAGTTGCACAAATGGTATACTTGTCCGGACGATACGCTAGTCCGGTCGAAACCTAGGACAACGCACCGCCCTTCTGTTATCCAGTATATAGAAACGTTGAAAACAACTAAAAGAGAATTGCTGGCTTCCAAAAAAAGCCACAGTCAGCTGCACAATTAACCCACAAAGGCCACAAACACAAAACGATGCTAATGCCAAAAGGAATGATGTGATGATGGCGGACAGTGTGACCGTTTTAAAATTTGACAAAATGCTAAAAAGTTGTGCTGTCAGTACTAAAAAATACTAAAAAGCAAAATTCAAAAAATACCAAAATTGAACTAACATTTTTCTGAGGAAGGGGTTTTTACGAGAAAACACGCGAAAATACCAAAATAGACTAAATAGTTAAAATTCTACCAATATTTTACTAAAATTTGGTTAAGTACTAAAATTATAATAACATCATTCTGAAATGCCCTATTATACTAAATTAGTACTGAAAATACCAAAAACGGTCACACTGATGGCGGATGGCGGCCAGCAAGTGTTGCCAACTCTCTAAAGTAGACAGGTTCACCAATGTTTGACGGACCGGACCGGACGCACCTAGCTCTATGGTTTGACCATGTAAGTCTATGATAGTTTCGATAACAAAACTATTGGCTTTTGGGGCTTTTGCCAAACACTAGTAGGACATCCCTATCCCAGTGCTGGATTTTTTTTGTCTGACTGTCATTGCATTGGAATAGGTGGAATATCAACTCAAATCAAACTGTCAAAATGTCGGTCAATGCTCAAGTTCAGTTGAATTCTAATGAAAATAATAAAAAGAGCGATAAATCACTTAAACCTTTATTTCCTAAGCGAGAAGAATGTTCACATGTGTCTTGTTATTGGTAAGTATACTTTTTACTTCGCGATTTTCATGATCAATTTTGAAATGCGGCCTTTTATTGTTTATTGCTTTGTTATGGGTTTTTGCATTTTCAGTGAAGAAAACGTCTGGAAACTATGTCAAGATGCCTCAATAAGGGTTCCAGAAGAATTGGATAGGTGCTATGTGGTTTTCATATCGAATCCTTGCCGTACAGTGCCTCTTTGGAAACAAAGGGCTGGGCGTGAGGAAGACCGTCTAGTCATTTGGGTGTGTACTGCAATTGTGTCACGCTATGCTTGCATTGCTTGCTATGAATTAGTTAATTTTTATTTCTTATATCTCTTTTGTATTTTTTTAATTATTTTTTCTTTTAGGACTATCATGTGATATTTCTGTACTCTTGGGACTGCAAGACATGCCTTGTCTATGACTTGGACTCTGAATTGCCTTTTCCCACTTTCTTCCATAAGTATGTCACAGAAACATTTCGTACGGATCAAGTCTTAAAATCTGATTTCCACAGGTAATACCATATTTTCTCTTACATACAATTCCATATGTTGTAATGATATGTTTATATATGTTATATATATATTATCATAATAACATTATATTATAAAACAAAGTCCCCTGCGGCATCTTTTTGTTTGCGAAAAACTCAAAAACTACAGAACGAATTCTCATAGGGTTTCACTAATAGAGAGAGTGATTCATGAGGAATGTTTTAGTGTATAATTTGTTAAGGCTTTGTGTATATAATTTGAAACATGACAATAATTATTAAGGAAGTCATAGCTTGTGGCAGCTTTGGTCCTTTTGTCAATATTAGTTTTAGGTAATAGGTATGGGTGGGTGGAACACCCCGAGCCCCTACAACATGAACTATTTTCTTTTATTATATGAAATTTTGTATTCTTACATTGTAATACCTAGATCTACACAATAACTTTATTTTAGGTTTTTTCGTGTCGTACCTGCTAAGCAATTTCTTCAGCATTTTGCTTCGGATCGTCGTCATATGAAAAGACCTGATGGCTCTTGGATCAAACCACCTCCTTCATATCCTGCCATTTGCACTTCAAGTAAGTCATCTTCCTTCAAGACTAGAATATTAAAATCATATCAGTATATATTTATAAATAGCATGCTGCAATTACAGAACATTTATGATTTTTACTTTTCACTGTTTTTTTAATGTGGTAAGGTTTAATTTATTTTAGCGTTCAGGTCCATAATGTCCCTTTCTCAAAATGTCCCCTGGTTTCAAAATGTCCCTTTCCCTAGATGTCCCCTCCCCAAAATGTCCCTTCCCTAAAATGTCCCATCCCCAAAATGTCCCTTCTCCATAATGTCCCTTTTCCAAAATAACTACCCTGCTCAGTCTTCATAAGACGAGGATAGCGGTAGCTAAATCGGCTTCTAGGTGATGTGTCAATAAACTTTATGTACCTGGTTAAAAGTAAATTAATAAACAGAGAAGTAACGTTTAGGTAAATAAGCGCCCTACTAATTTAAATCATGACATTTTATGAAACACAGCCCTAATAAAGTTTGTGTGGAAAATCTTTAAATCTGCTTGCTTTGATAAATGTTGAGATTATGCTCTTAAAAACATTTAATTGAATACCTGTTTCATGGATTTTTATTTTAGATTAGATTCACCCCCCTTAGGGGCCAAAATAGGGGTTGAAAGTTTGTTTGAAAATATTTAAAATTTGCTCCAATTTCCATGAAATTTGTTACTATAGCTCCTAAATATAAATAATCTTACACATATATATTCCGGTTTTCTAAAATCTATCCCCTATCAGAAAGCTAGTTTTAAAAATTATAATACTCCATCTACGTAGCTGGTTTAGGTACCCGTGCGAAGTCATTAGTTCATTAATAGTATTGCGGGTCATTAGTTCATTAATAATATTGTTAGGTAGACATATTTGGGGAGGGGACATTTTGGGAACGGGACATTTCGGGGTAGGGACATTTTGGGAAAGGGACATTTTGGTGAAGTGAAATTTTGGGAAGGGGACATTTTGGGAAAGGGGCATTTTGTGGAAGGGACATTTTGAGAAAGGGACATTATGGACCTGAACGTATTTTAGTAGTTTTTGTTACAAAATTGTGAGATACAACTTGACTGCTAGTTGCTAGCTCAGTCTTTGTTACTGTTTTTATATTTTTCTGTTATCTGATTTGTTGTACACGTATGTATGTTTTATTGTTAGTCGAAAAATAATGTTTCCATAGAAAATGGTCCATTGAAATGCTAATTGGAAAATATATTCAGTAAAGAACACTCTATTTATTCCTTTAAAATATATGTAGAGTTTATACCCCATATTGCAAGTCTTAAACTGACTTTGAAGCTAACTCATTCTGTGTGATTTGTCCGTATATATATTTATTTATTTGTTTTTTAGCTTCAACTCATAACCTAGATGAATACATCAATATGGACTTCGGAACTGGCCCAGGACAGGTGTTCAATCTGACAGACTTTGTACAACGGTTCTACAAAATAAACAAGTAGTACAAAGGAGACTACTGTTAGATAGTCAAATATTTTTTTCAAATTACATAACCCTATTGGTTCACTGTTTTTTAATGATTATGTTTTAATAATCTTTGTTGGTAATATTTATCCATTCATTCTGCAATAAAATCTTTTAAAAAATTTCATCTTAAACATGAAGGTGGCAGCACTTGTCAATTTAAGGAAAGTAGATAAATGGTTACACATCTTTTATATTAAATGGTAGTCACCAAAATGTTTGACTATTTTGGATTCGCAGTTTTGTTTTGTTTGACAACCGTTTGATTGAGTCAATTTCTAAAAGTTCCAACATTTAAAAAAAAAATACTGACAACTTAATAATTCGTTTTTTTTTTGCATTTGCCTAAAAAAAAACTTTAGTGTACTGAAAAGTGCAGTCATCTTCAGGTTTAGGTCCTAAACTTTTCAGACCACTCTAGTATTTGCTAATATGAATATCTTTTCACTAAATATGTTAATAAAAAGTTAAAAAAATACTATCCCTACACTTAATATCTAAATTCTTCAACTATTCTGAGGCACCTTGATTTTCTTTGTAACCACAAACACAAATGATTTTGCACAAATTTACTGATATATTGAGCCCATTTCTATGTAGGTGCCGGCAAATATAATAAAGTCTGCATAATTGTTGAATATACAATAATTACTCAAACTTAAAATTACCAGTAACTACATAGAAGTTCTCGATAGTCAATTTCTCCATAACCTTTTTAAATAATAAAAATAAGTAAGTAATATATAAATTATATCAATAAGTGCTAACTTTTCCCTTCTACCTTTAGCTAATGCCAGTACTAGATAGGTGAATGTTTATGAATAAGTATTATGAGGCTAGTGCTTAATTCAATTTTATATGACTCTTTGTGTAATAATGTTTATATTATACTGTTTTCAATGTCCTTAATGTTTTGTCATTTGTTATGGCAGAGATAGTTAAAATATAGGTACCTAAGTAATACTTTTAACATTTCTCATTTTGACTGAGGTGATCTTTGTTTAAGAATTATATTGTATGTTGTCTTGAGTGATAAAATTAATATTTAAGTAAAATTATTGTAGTGGATATGAGCGCAGAGTAGCTTTTGTATGTTGTTAAATCTATTTCATAATTTTGTAACAACTTTTATACACTCTTTTTAACCTTCCCTAGCACCCTTAGTAAGTTTATACAAAATAATAACTTGAAAATCAAAGCATGTATTGGCTTAATGAAAAACAAGATAAAAATTATATTGATAGTTGTAAGATTTCTTGTTTTACGCTGAGTGATAAAGTAGGTATAGATAGACATATTTAAATCAATAATTAAAATACAAAATAACGTCATAATATGAATAATTCCTGGACGTTTCGTTTACGGTACGTGGCGTTTTGCAAGTAACTTTAGAATGCTATGTATAAAATACGAAACGATAAAATATAAAAATCAATAGCTAATTACATGACCTTTGTCATGGCCGTGGCATTGACAGCAACAGAAATGTTTTATTCATATAATATTCATTCTAATATAATACCACCTGCTATTGAGATTAAATCTTATATATTTTTCATGTGACTTGCCATGTTTTTAATGACGTTAATGAAATAATTTTTTACATTTTGTTATATTTAATATTCTTAAAGAGTTCGTTGTTTGAAACTTGTTATTGTAAAATTAAAAAAAAGTATTTATTCACCTTTCCTATGAATAATATGTTATACTATATCTACATTGTTTCCTAAAACTAAATAGGTAAGTATAAGGTTATTGCATAAAAATAGCACAATCATGTAATAGACAAATTATGTAAATGTTATTAATTTTATAAATTAACCCCATAAAATAATTACTTCGCGTAGAAAATGGTTTTCTATGTAATAATTTAAATCAATATTTTTGCAGGGTTTTTTCTGTGTTCAACAAAATCTAGTCAATGTTTTAATATTTTAAAAATATTATAAATAATGTATCTTTTGCTGTTGAAAACATAGAGCAACACGGACTCGCTTTCGCGCGCGGAAGTCCTTGTTGCTCGAAGGTTGAGAATTTGTAAACTTTAGTCTAATTTGGTTGCTATCAAAAGCATATACATACCACTAAGATACTAGTCAATAATTCTCCTATTTAAATTAAGTTTTTTATCTACTACTATTAGCACTTATCGAGGCGTAGCTGGCTATTATTTGGGACCAAATCTAATGAGTGTTTATGGTAGAACCCAGTGTATGGAAAGTATTATGCGGGGGTGTCTTGACGTCCCATTGGTTACGCCTTTTCTATTCTAAAATACTACTGTACTTTTTTCTCCCAAATATACAGATTGCGTTCTTATTAGGTATCTACGTAACTCCTTTTCGAAGTCAAGCTTAGCCCAAAATCGAAAGCCTGTCTAGAAATTATAAGACGCATTTTCTTGAAATAAAAGTTATTGGAAGTAAGATACCTTGTTGCTGCAGGTGCGATCAGATCATAAGAGTATTTGATCAGTTGAACTGACGAAGTGTTGCACATCGCCTAAACAAAATAATAAACTAATGTAAACAATAAGGTAAAAAAAAATATCAACCAGAAGTGGATATTGACCTAGTTTCCCAAAATGATCCTACCGCACTAGCAGCGACGTTTCCCGGGTAAAACATTTTTAACTAAACATTCCCTCTACGCCTTTGAAATTTCATCTTTTGACTGACGACTACGAGTGATATTTTGTGCTTGTGCTTTCAATGTACCAAGTTACACGTTTTAATTTAAGGATTATCAAGCTAAAAATAAAACACCACACGCAAAGTCTTTGGTTTTATTTGTCCTTATCAAATAACAGATCTCAAATATTGCTTATATTTTATAGTAAATACAAAAAATTACCTTCCAATCAGGGAGTCTATCTGGTCTTAAATTTATAGATTTTAACGAATTCATAAAATTGTGGATATAGCAAAGATCTTATCAATATACAATAAATATTTTAACAAATAAATTGCTACAAAATACTACGCACATATAACATCAATATAAGAATTATTTTAACAAACTGTTTACTATTTTCTATTTTTATCGTAATTTGTTCCGTAGATACGTATTTACGTACGTATGAAGAACTAACTCGAGCTAACGATACATACTGCACGAGGCGTGAGTAATGTTAAATGTCCTTATAAGAGCATCCACTACATGACGGATAACGGATCTTCTTGCTAGCCATCTCTTGCGCATGGAAGGCGTGTGACTGAGACAGGCTGAATACGCGTCATGCAGCGTACACCTTACTGGCAAAGTTGCCAACTATCGATAGTTGGCAATTCTTGCCATTAGTGAACCTCGAAACTATTAACAATATCGATAGTGCTATCAATACTATTGATTTGGTTAGCTTTATCATTTAATCAATAGTTTCGCGATGGTCGACTAACGATTAGCATCGATAGGCAACTAGACCTAATGGTACTATCTGACGAATGGCAAATATCAGTTATTTAGTAAGGATTTCAGCGCCGTTTTCTGTAATGAGAACAGTGTGTTCTGCCTGCGCCGCTCTTGAGCCATCGTCGGTGACAGCTGTCCACCCGTCTTCTAATATAACTGTATTTTCATTGCCATGAGATAACACCGGCTCAATGGTAAACGTCATTCCAGACTTCATGTTTCCAGGATAGTCGTTTACTGAAAAAGAAGCCATTGTTTAAATTGATCTGTAGACTTATGTGTGTCAACCATACCATGTGGCAAAAACTATCTAAACAATATTTTAAAATAAGTAATGAGATGACGCTTACTTATGTGATATATATCTGGAGGACCATGAAAATACTGGCCAATGCCATGACCTAAAAAGGCTGGCAAAACAGTGAGTCCACATTTCTTAGCATGCCTATATATTTGTGACCCTATCTCACTAAATGGCACATTGGGAGCACATGATCTTATAGCCTGAAATAAAAACGCTATATTCATTATTTTTATTCATTATTAAGGAAAATATCCAAATACAAACACCAATACCTAATCTATACATATAATAAAACAGTAAAAATATTTTGTCTGTACATTTAGTATTTTTGACTGAAATGGATAGAGGGACACTGAAAAACAATAATAGAAAGCAAAAAATTTTTTTTGGAATTTCTTGTCTGTCTGTCTGTCTGTATGTATGTACGCGTTTCACGCAAAAACTACTGGACGGATTTGAATGAAACTTTTTGTTGTTGTATAGCTATTAAGCCTGGGCAACATATAGGCTATAATTTATTTTAAAAACTGAAACACCTGATGAAGAACCTTAACAGAACAGCTAAACTATAAGAAATATAGAAATGGTGCCTTAACAAAAGTCGTTCAACCTGATAAGCATTTTCTGATGACGTATAAAAATTGAAGATCTGGAACATCTGATGAAGAACTGCAAGAGACCAGCTACACTATAACATATATGGAAATGGCGCCTTATTAAAAGTCGTCCAACCTGATGAGCATTTTCTGCTGACGTATAAAAATTGAAGATCTGGAGCATGTGATAAAAAGCTCCAAGAGAGATTTTTCATCTAAGCGAAACTCACGCGGGCGAAGCCGCGGGCGACAGCTAGTCATAGATCATAATTCATTATTATCACATCAGGACTAAAAACTTCAAATATGATTGTTTTTATTACACATAATTGTGCATAACGACACTGGCTTCAAAAAAATGTATAAATCTTACAATTTCTAAGCATTCTTCTGTTACACCCACCAACTCCAAGCCTCTGTCATCAACAGATCCAATAAGGAAAGTTTTGGAGCAGTCACCATGGAATCTTTTGTAAAATACCTGTAAACAGTTAAAACCACACTAACTGACATGACTCTTGATAAATTTGTCTTGCTCTATATGGTAGGCACCTTATCCATCTAACATGGACAATCACATGGAAAAATTATTAGACTCGTATTACAATTTTATTTAACATTAAGGTTTTGCAGTGATATATATCTCTAGCTGGCTTATAATTCAGTTTAGTCATAAGGGAACTGTTCAAAAGAAAAAACTTACAAACCACATGGTTGCAATTGAATAATTAAGCAGCTTCTCCACAACAATGGGACACTTAATCTTGTGCCCTGACACCTGCACATGTGACGACCTAATGTTGGACACCAACTGTATGTTAACACCTGAGTAGCTGATAAGATAAATAATAGATGCTGCTGATATAAAAGCAAATGTATTCGAAAATACTTAAATGCTAATGAGTACACGAACGCGATGCGCGGTGATGATGTGCGAAGGTGAATTGTGAACTGATTGATAGATAGACAAAATATGCATTCGTGTAATAATGCTTATTGGGCGATTTGTATGTGCGGTGAAACCGTACACCAACAAAGCTATGGTTATGGAACAACATGGTCAGGGAGAATTTAGGAAACATTGAGAGAATTGATCAAAACAAAATAAGAAGTACCTCTTAGCTACTTATACTAAAAAGGCCATTCCCATGTTCTATTAACTGACTCTAATCCTAAATTAAGTTCGTCTTACTGTTATATCCACATTGACTATATCACCATCTTGTAAGGGCCTCAGGTCTGGTATACCATGCACAGCTACATTGTTCACAGAAGTGCATACGCTCTTGGGGAAGCCATGATAATGTAGTGGTGAAGGATATGCTCCAGCCTCTATGGTCAGATTGTGCACCAGCTTGTCTATATCATCTGTTGAAACACCTGGCTGAAAGTAAATTGTTACAGTACAATATTATTTTCATTCAGTTCATTTATTTACTCATGTAGATTATAATTATGGAGCATTAAGAGTATATACAGTACTGACTGTTGTTATCAAATTCTGTAGAAGATTGTAGTAAAGGGTCCACCTATATTTATCTACAAGAGAACATTACCTTCACAAAATGTTGTACTTGGGATAATATATTTGAGGCCAATTTGCAACTCCTTTTCATTCCTCTTATTTGATTGACATCTTTGATTTCAGGTACTTTTGGTACAGTAAACTCCTTTCCAGTCACATAATAAGGCCTCTCAATGTGATCCGGTACAATCCTACTAGGTGTTGTTTGAACTGGTACCACTTTATCATAAACCCCAAATCTCTTTCTGAAAATAGCAAGTATAACTTTAAGTTCATAGTAAATGTGTTACCAAGTTTTGTGACAGGTAGGTAGGTACAAGTTGATTCCTTTTTCCTATTGTTTTACTTTTTAAAAGATACTACTTTTTACTACTACTTATTTAATCATTTTTTAAAAAGAAACTACAATATTTTTATGTATCAAGTTTACAAAGGAAACAACAATATCTAATAAAAACTCACATTATTTGTCCCTGAAGTCGTAGGTTGAAGGGTTTAGGAATTCTCATATTGAAAAATAAAGATTGTTTTGATATAAGTAGATAGTTTTTATCAGTTTTTATCTATTCAATTGGTATGAGGTACATATCATATTTTATAAGATTTCTTACATTCTCTTTCTCCAAAAACTGCCTATAGAACATACAGAATTAGTTACTTTCATGGCACTTTCTGATCTTGGAATCGTATTATTTTTTAGGAATTTTATTTGAGATATTGAGAAGATTATTGCTTTTTTTTGCCTGTCTGTCTTGCTCGCCTGCGATAGAGAAAAATGCACTATCACCTACTAAACAATCAATACAAATTCATTTCGAAATCGCTTCTATTACATTGAAAATAGAGTTGAAAAGACTAAAAGAATGAAATGCTTAAACTATTTTTTTCTATTGTACACTGTACATATAAATGTCATTGACATTATTTTTTTTAATTATTTTCTCTGACAGATTTTTGAGCCGTTTAGATTGCTATTATTTTGCATGCATATTCCCGTTATATGTACCCCTATTATTTTTCTTTTCCATATCAATCATTCATTCATCATCATGCAAGCAAGTTGCAAGGTATTGTATCTGGGCATTTTCATTATTTTGTTACCACCCCATTTTTTATCTGTCCCTTGAATTCAAATTTTTTTTTCTATATCCCTTTAATCATTTTGATGAATAATTTTAATTTATTATGATTCTACATACAATAAATTATCAAATCGAAATTTCAATAATAAGTTTAATCAAACAACATGAAAAGAAAAGAAATTAAAAAGAGTCAAGGTATGTCAAATTCGGGTGTCCCCAAGTCAGTTTGCTCAAAAAAACTTGTGATTTTACTTTTTTCTGAACAGTTACCCCGCATAATGTTTTATTCAATTTAAATATAAAAGTATATTCTTCTAAAAACTTAAAATGAAAGTATTTTTCTAGCAATAATATTTTAATAAAACTTTAAATTCTGAAATGCAAAATATCGGTCTCACCGGACATGTCCGACTTGTCACGAAATTTCTACCCAAACTTGAAAAGTAAAGAGTATGTTTTTCCTATTATTTAAATGGCAACAATATCTCCGCTGTCGGTGCCGCTTTTAAAAAAGTACGTTCAGTGTTCAAAACACGGTGTACGTTGCGATGTTGTGTGACTCGAAAACGGTGTCATTTGTGGAGTCAGGTTTGTACATTTTACTGTATTTTTTACATTATGATTATCATATCGTTGTGTTGTTCTCCAAATGCGTTAGGCAACTAATGACTTTAATGTAATTACACATGCCCATTACAAATTTAAAATGATTTATCGTGAATATTTCAAAATCTTTCCTACGAATATGTGACGTCCGTAATGTGACATATTCGACCGTCACATATACACCGACCTGGAAATGTCACAAAGCTGACGCCATAAAGCTTACTTCACAAGATGTCTCATTGCTTTTATATTTACCTACCGACATTAATTATATTAAACGTAAATTGCAATAATCAAAAGGCTGATTGTGAATTTTTGAGACTGAGATAATTATGATATCCAAATGATAGCAACGTAAGTCTGTCGGTATTTTTTTCATTAAAGAATTATGAAAATTTCAGTAAAACAACGCTATATAATCATATATTGATGAATAAATTTACATTTTGCAAAAAAAGGTTGTTTTATTCATAACTTGATTTGTCTTAGATATATAAATATGAAAAAGAAACAACTTACAATAGTAACATATCGACATCATAAAATTATATTTATATTTTTGTTATTTCTGAACTCGCCCTAATAAGTATGTGACAGTCCGTTTTGTCACTGTCCCCAAAATAACAGTGAAATATTTTATTTTTATTTAATGGATATTTATTAGGAAGTAATTTTATTTTATATAATTCTTGTCGTATTTTTTTTTAAGTTTACGTTTTTAATACTCATTTGATAAAATCATAAAGTATTATCCAATGATTCTAAAAATATCTTATAGCTTGGCATCAATTATGGCAAAACTGACAGTAAAAGGATGTTAATTTACTAAATTACTGAAAGAAAAAATAACTTTTCCTAATAAATTAGTTTATAAATGTAATTAGAACAAGATAAGGCATAGGAAATTTAGAAGATTGAAATAGTTAAATAGCTACGATTTTTTTAAAATTGTCACAATACGGACATAATTTTGCCACAGCGTCGGCTATTATTTATTTTTTAGCCAAAACTAAATAATATTTTACTGTATTTCATATTTCACATAAATCTATAATAATTGGACTATACAATTTCATTATGATTTTGATACGGATACTCACGCGTCAAAAAAATAATCAAAAAATCATAATGAATATTTCTCACGTTAGTTTTAATCAAATTATACAATTTCATTTAAACAAATACATAAAACACGTTTTTGAAAAAAAATACGAGCGGTTACTAATTAATGAAAATGCCCATCTACAACATTAGTAAGTAGGAAATGGCACAGAACAGGCAACCAAACAAAACTAAAAAGACGTCATTGCGTCAATGTCATCCAAAAGAAAACATTTCTTTCTTGATTGATAGTTTTAAATGATGAGGAATTAAAACATATTTTACAGTATTTTGAGTGAGGATTAAAGTGGAAATCTTTCATTTTATAGGAAACAACTGATCTCCGACTATACATCATTATATTTAAAGATGTCTCAAAGTATGTATCATATTGTAATTGGCAATGAATACAGATTTACCGGATTTATTAATTATCCATCAGTTATTTCTCTTTTAGATTCGGAAAAACCGTCGAGTCAAGATGTTGCAGATCCTACTGGGCCAACAGGCCGCAAAGGTGTTCTTATATCATTTCGGACAGGAAAAACCATGGAAATACCTGAGAAAGACATTGTAAGTAAACATAACCTACAACCTATGCAAATTCTAACAACATTTACTAATGCAGCAAATAAAGACATTAAATTAATAATTCATCAGTGAAAATAAAACTCGATGGCCATTTTATGAATTTTTCAAGAGGAAAGATGCGCAAAATAAATAATTACATCTTGGGTATAGGCTGATGACAAAAAATCCTAGTGGTAAGCCTAAAATGAAATAGAATTATCAGTCTATGAGCATTAGCATGAACTGGCGAATGACAAGGAATCATTGGTGTCATTTTAGTACACTTAGGGTGTTTCTCCACTGATGGGGAGTGGAAATGCACCCTTAATATCGTTAAAATTCGGTAAAAATGGCTCCATGGTGCGATACTGGTTAATGCATGAGAATGTATTTGTTAGTTAAACATTGTTAAATTTATTTGTTATGTTTCAGCTTGGCCGATGTCGATTTGTGGGTGAATTTGAAAAGCTAAACCGTATTGGTGAAGGCACTTATGGTATTGTATGTAAGTGTCTATTAGATTAAGCATTCCCAAAATATTATCAAAATAATAATTTGTAATGAATTATTATTAGGTAGGTAAATTATGTTTAGGTATTTGGTTTATTTATTTATTTATTTAGGTGAATTATTATTAGGTAGGTATAAGTGTTTTTTTTTTATTTTTGTAAAGTTAAAAGTCCGAATAAAGGCTATTATTATTATTATGTTGGTACGCTTTTCAGAGCCACGGGTCCATTGGGACCCGGTCCTTTGAGGCGTTCATGGGGCCAAAGCCAACATGAAGAGGCCTTTTTGTACCTTTTTAATCAAAAAGTGAGATGGCTGCATCTGCGGAGATCTGTCCCTTAGTGTACCATAGGGATATACTAACGGACAGTCCTCCACAGCTGCCGAACTATTGCCAGGTAGGGATTAACAAGGTTTGGGCTATGTGGATGGGATGCTAGTGGACCGGATTGCTGGGTTATGGAGTGAGATACGGACATCTACCTTTAAATCTCTCACAACAATTTAAGTTAGGCAGATGGTGACTTGCTGCTCTTTGGCTGTACAGCCTGTGGGCCTCCCTAATTAAGCCACCAGTTATTATTATTATTATTAGGTAAATTATACCTACATTGGTCTTATAAATAAATTTAATACTTTTGCAGACAGAGCTAAGGACAAACTGAGCAACAATATAGTAGCTTTGAAGAAGGTTAGAATGGATGTAGAAAAAGATGGGTTGCCTTTGAGTGGACTCCGAGAAATTCAAGTTCTGATGTCTTGCATGCATGAGAATATTGTACAGCTGAAAGAAGTACTAGTTGGAAGATCTCTCGAAAGGTCAGTGTAGTGATAGATGAGTTTGATAATTAAATAGTGTCTCATCACCTCTCTCTTAAAGATTCTGAATAATTTCTTTCTTCATTAATTAACATTTCTTATAATATTTCTTTACCTTGATAAATTCTGTAATTTAAGTACAACATCCTACTCGTACAATTCACTTTGTTTGTAGTGTGTGTCAGTAACTATTGTTATATATACATTCCTTTAGGTTAGGTCCTTGCAAGTCCTTGTTACTCATATCACAAAGGTTACTAATATTACTAAAGTAATTTTTTTTTCTCATTTACAGTATTTTTCTGTCCATGGAGTACTGCGAACAGGACCTGGCATCTTTGTTGGACAACATGTCTTCTCCATTTACAGAATCTCAAGTGAAGTGCCTTATGCTGCAAGTACTAAAAGGCCTGAAATATTTACACTCAAATTTTATTGTGCATAGAGATTTGAAGGTTTCAAATTTACTGCTCACAGATAAAGGCTGTGTCAAAATAGGTGTGTAAACATAAAAGCTATGCATGATTTTGATATTATCTTAAAATTTACTTTTTTTGAGCCTGCCATTAGGCTAGATTGTAATGATATTAGTGTTTTTAATCATTTATATAGATTACATAAAAGAACGTAAAAGAAAAAAAAAATATTTTGATCATAATTAATGTATTTCCAGCGGACTTCGGCCTAGCGCGCTGGCTGGGCGCGCCGGCGCGCTGCGCGACTCCGCGCGTAGTGACGCTGTGGTACCGCGCGCCGGAGCTGCTGCTGCAGTCGCCGCGGCAGACGCCGGCGCTGGACATGTGGGCGGCCGGCTGCATCCTCGGCGAGCTGCTCGCCAACAAGCCGCTGCTGCCCGGCCGCACCGAGATCGAGCAGCTCGAGCTCATCGTCGACCTGCTTGGTTAGTGATTGCCATGTGTGCGGGTGTGACGTCATAGTGTGATCGAGTACCGCGCGCCGGAGCTGCTGCTGCAGTCGCCGCGGCAGACGCCGGCGCTGGACATGTGGGCGGCCGGCTGCATCCTCGGCGAGCTGCTCGCCAACAAGCCGCTGCTGCCCGGCCGCACCGAGATCGAGCAGCTCGAGCTCATCGTCGACCTGCTTGGTTAGTGATTGCCATGTGTGCGGGTGTGACGTCATAGTGTGATCGAGTACCGCGCGCCGGAGCTGCTGCTGCAGTCGCCGCGGCAGACGCCGGCGCTGGACATGTGGGCGGCCGGCTGCATCCTCGGCGAGCTGCTCGCCAACAAGCCGCTGCTGCCCGGCCGCACCGAGATCGAGCAGCTCGAGCTCATCGTCGACCTGCTTGGTTAGTGATTGCCATGTGTGCGGGTGTGACGTCATAGTGTGATCGAGTACCGCGCGCCGGAGCTGCTGCTGCAGTCGCCGCGGCAGACGCCGGCGCTGGACATGTGGGCGGCCGGCTGCATCCTCGGCGAGCTGCTCGCCAACAAGCCGCTGCTGCCCGGCCGCACCGAGATCGAGCAGCTCGAGCTCATCGTCGACCTGCTTGGTTAGTGATTGCCATGTGTGCGGGTGTGACGTCATAGTGTGATCGAGTACCGCGCGCCGGAGCTGCTGCTGCAGTCGCCGCGGCAGACGCCGGCGCTGGACATGTGGGCGGCCGGCTGCATCCTCGGCGAGCTGCTCGCCAACAAGCCGCTGCTGCCCGGCCGCACCGAGATCGAGCAGCTCGAGCTCATCGTCGACCTGCTTGGTTAGTGATTGCCATGTGTGCGGGTGTGACGTCATAGTGTGATCGAGTACCGCGCGCCGGAGCTGCTGCTGCAGTCGCCGCGGCAGACGCCGGCGCTGGACATGTGGGCGGCCGGCTGCATCCTCGGCGAGCTGCTCGCCAACAAGCCGCTGCTGCCCGGCCGCACCGAGATCGAGCAGCTCGAGCTCATCGTCGACCTGCTTGGTTAGTGATTGCCATGTGTGCGGGTGTGACGTCATAGTGTGATCGAGTACCGCGCGCCGGAGCTGCTGCTGCAGTCGCCGCGGCAGACGCCGGCGCTGGACATGTGGGCGGCCGGCTGCATCCTCGGCGAGCTGCTCGCCAACAAGCCGCTGCTGCCCGGCCGCACCGAGATCGAGCAGCTCGAGCTCATCGTCGACCTGCTTGGTTAGTGATTGCCATGTGTGCGGGTGTGACGTCATAGTGTGATCGAGTACCGCGCGCCGGAGCTGCTGCTGCAGTCGCCGCGGCAGACGCCGGCGCTGGACATGTGGGCGGCCGGCTGCATCCTCGGCGAGCTGCTCGCCAACAAGCCGCTGCTGCCCGGCCGCACCGAGATCGAGCAGCTCGAGCTCATCGTCGACCTGCTTGGTTAGTGATTGCCATGTGTGCGGGTGTGACGTCATAGTGTGATCGAGTACCGCGCGCCGGAGCTGCTGCTGCAGTCGCCGCGGCAGACGCCGGCGCTGGACATGTGGGCGGCCGGCTGCATCCTCGGCGAGCTGCTCGCCAACAAGCCGCTGCTGCCCGGCCGCACCGAGATCGAGCAGCTCGAGCTCATCGTCGACCTGCTTGGTTAGTGATTGCCATGTGTGCGGGTGTGACGTCATAGTGTGATCGAGTACCGCGCGCCGGAGCTGCTGCTGCAGTCGCCGCGGCAGACGCCGGCGCTGGACATGTGGGCGGCCGGCTGCATCCTCGGCGAGCTGCTCGCCAACAAGCCGCTGCTGCCCGGCCGCACCGAGATCGAGCAGCTCGAGCTCATCGTCGACCTGCTTGGTTAGTGATTGCCATGTGTGCGGGTGTGACGTCATAGTGTGATCGAGTACCGCGCGCCGGAGCTGCTGCTGCAGTCGCCGCGGCAGACGCCGGCGCTGGACATGTGGGCGGCCGGCTGCATCCTCGGCGAGCTGCTCGCCAACAAGCCGCTGCTGCCCGGCCGCACCGAGATCGAGCAGCTCGAGCTCATCGTCGACCTGCTTGGTTAGTGATTGCCATGTGTGCGGGTGTGACGTCATAGTGTGATCGAGTACCGCGCGCCGGAGCTGCTGCTGCAGTCGCCGCGGCAGACGCCGGCGCTGGACATGTGGGCGGCCGGCTGCATCCTCGGCGAGCTGCTCGCCAACAAGCCGCTGCTGCCCGGCCGCACCGAGATCGAGCAGCTCGAGCTCATCGTCGACCTGCTTGGTTAGTGATTGCCATGTGTGCGGGTGTGACGTCATAGTGTGATCGAGTACCGCGCGCCGGAGCTGCTGCTGCAGTCGCCGCGGCAGACGCCGGCGCTGGACATGTGGGCGGCCGGCTGCATCCTCGGCGAGCTGCTCGCCAACAAGCCGCTGCTGCCCGGCCGCACCGAGATCGAGCAGCTCGAGCTCATCGTCGACCTGCTTGGTTAGTGATTGCCATGTGTGTGAGGATTGTGACGTCGTAGTGTCAAATGATTGACTCATTGTAGGTAATCAGGTGTGCCCACATGTAAAAGGTTTGAAAAAAAGGTTCAAATATCCAAAATTGGTGTTTCGCAATATGCTCTAATAAACTGAAAATTGACTATAAAGCTACGTTCTTTGTATTTACTCTTATGATTCGTGGTATTGGTCATTCATTCAGTTTTTAGAGCGATGCAAATTATATATTTTTTTGTATATTCTTTATTAAGCCTTTCTCATTTATAGAGTAGCTTAATTTTTTTTTACGATATTTTATAGCCTCTTGAATAACTGCTACACAGGTACCCCATCGGACGCGATCTGGCCGGAGTTCAGCTCGCTGCCAGCTCTGCAGAACTTCACACTGAAGCAGCAGCCTTATAACAACCTGAAGCAGCGGTTCCCGTGGCTGTCGGCCGCGGGCCTGAGGCTGCTCAACTTCTTGTTCATGTACGACCCGAACAAACGAGCTACGGCCGAGGAGTGCTTGCAGAGCTCATACTTCAAGGAGCAACCTCTGCGTGAGTATCTGAAGCATAACTGTAAATAGTATAATAATCCAGTTTAAATGCGAACGTCTGTCTATCGGTCTGTTTGTTATGCTTTCACGAATGAACCGCTGGATCGATTTTGCTGAAATTTGGTATGCAAATAGTTAAACCGGGGTCAAACATAGGCTTCTTTTTTCAAAAAATCAAGATGGTCCCTGGAGGTATCATGACCCCATGAGCCC
Organism: Ephestia elutella; assembly: GCA_018467065.1. Lineage (NCBI taxonomy): Eukaryota > Metazoa > Arthropoda > Insecta > Lepidoptera > Pyralidae > Ephestia > Ephestia elutella. The sequence continues at coordinate 8,522,399 of CM031568.1, read as the reverse complement.
ATGACCTCCCCCTAAATCGGCTCGTGGGCTGAAGTTTGTCTTCTAATTATTTAGACCCTTCTTTCCAAAGGCCATTATTGATTTTCTAAAGCCAATTTATAAACTAAACGTTGCAATAAAAAAAATCTTAATCAGTGTTTCATATAAATTAAATTATTTAAAATTGATATTATTTAATATTTCAATTGCAGCGTGCGACCCGAAACTGATGCCAAGTTTCCCGCAACACCGCAACATGAAGGGCCAACAGAAGATTTCGTCGAACCAACTGAACATTCCTCTGTCAAACCTGAACACGGGCGCCAACGACCAAACCAACAATCTGCCGGCCATTTCCGACCTCCTAGGCTCGCTAGTCAAGAAACGGAGGTTAGATTAAGACTATTTTTAAGTAAAAAATGTACCATTTGTAGCCGTGGTCCTACCATAAAGGTATTATCCTGTCGGAAGGATAATTACCTCTCTGGGTCCTATACTGATCGGAGGTTAGATTACGACTATTATTAAGTACAAAAGTACCATTTGTATCCGTGGTCCTACCATAAAGGTAATACTGTCGGAAGAATTATTACCTCTTTAGGTCCTACCGATTTGACAAGTATGTTTATGAATTTGGACATTAACTTTGAAATGTTTTTACGGACTGAGCGTGTCAGATGCGTTACTAAAGGACTTTGATCCTTGAAGTAGTTTCATCGATACTATTGATAGTAACACTATTACTAGTACTACTATTAGTAGTAGTTTTTGTAGTAGTACTATTGATAGCGTTGCGTTTTGATACTATCGATAGTATTGACACAATTCAATAGTATAGGTACTATCGATCATCATCTTGAGTCGAAATGGCAAAAATATATTTTCTTTGACCAATATTTGGCCACTTTCACCGCCCTATCGTTGGCCTCATTGAGATCTTCCAAGGCATATTAGAAGATGAGCCATAGATTTTGGTACTATCGATGCAACAATACTGCCTTAAACATTTATAAATTTAGCTTTTATGTCTTAGGTTATAAGATTTCAATTTGAAAATACACTGTCTTAAAAAGAATTTGTTTTATTTCACTCATTGTACACTTATATTTTTTAAACGTTTTAGTCGGACGTCAAATTGCATTTTTTTTTGTTTTTAATCTGTGGATGCCTCCTCATCTGCTGATAAGTCAAGCCCCATGGCTTGTCTGAATTTCTGGTACTTCTGTAGTGTGATGGCGTCACTGCTCTTCGTCTTCACTTTTTCTTTCTGAAGATATAATATAATTGGTTATAATTAACATTGCACCATCTGTGCAAAAAAAAAAATAACCCTATTTTGTGCCTCACTGCTGGGCAAAGGCTAGAATAGGTTTATAAAACAATATTTTGTGATTAAGGCATCAATAGTCGAGGCGTGAAAGTAAATTTCGTTAAACCATGTCAGGTTTAGGTGATATTTTGTTACTTACAGTTTCTTTCTCTTGCTTCTCTATGGTTTTCAATGTTCGGACACATTGTGAGCACAATATCACATCTTCCATATGGTTTATGGTTTTCTTCCGGTGATGGTGCTTTAGCCTGGAAAATACCAACACATGAATGACAGGCACAGAAGATAGAGTAGAAAACAAAATGTGTTTTGCATAGAGATGCATTTATAAAATTGTAATATTTGTGTTTCAGAAATCAATGAGCTAAGTGTGATTTTTCAATGTAAAATGTATGCCCAAAATATGACCCGAGTTTTTTAGGGTCTATCTATCCTGAAAACCATAGCTTTTTTTAGTCCTTATATCTTTTAATATTGCTTATTGTTAGTAATGTTATCTGAAAAAAGGAAAACAATAGAAAAATCCGCACATTTTTCCACAGTAATCGCACTGCAATTTGTCCGAGCGATGAGTGATGACATGCCAGCCGAGCTCATGGTAGGTGGGGAACTTCTCAGAGCATCTAGGACACACGATTTTTCCTTCGGAGCGACCGCCGTTTATTTGATGCTCGTTTAACTCTTGCGACGTGTGGAAGTTTTGGTGGCAACTGAGACACCTAAAAAGGAGGTTAAAAAAACTTACACCAGTGTTTAACAAACCGATTTATCGCTAAAATATTTTCAGTTCAGTTCGTTCTGAAAACCCCTTTATGGCACAAGCGCCCATGTGAAATTTCTATTTCACAGAGCATATTCCTACATAGTCTACTTACTAGACTTTTAATTCCTATAGTAAAAGTTGTTCAGTGCATTCTGATCATTATTTATAAGTCTATTCTTTCCATTACATATAAATCCACCAGAGAATAAATTTTGATATTTTTTAACTTACATAAAAATATTAGGTTGTAAATGAAACGCCATGTGCTCAATAATCTTCTTAGGATAAAAGTAGTGGAATTTCTTATCACAACATGAAACGTATCCCGGTACTCCATGGCGATCTTTATAATGTTTCATCAAGGACCGGAAGTGGAAACCTTTCTCGTGACATATACAGCATTCCATTTTGTAGAACAACGTAATTTGTCTGTCTAGCGCGGCGCCTTGCTTAGCCGGTTTCCCGTCAACGAGAACTATAGGGTCAAGAGTGTCACTAACTACGTCCTTGATTTCTGAATCTTTCCTAGACTTTTTAATATCCTCGCTTTTCTCTATTGGTGGTTTATTAGCGTTAGACGCGCTATTAAGTAACGTCTTATCTACCTTTTCAGTATTTGCAAATTCTTCTAATGGCATAGCTTCCAGAAATTTCATATCTGCTGGGGTTTTTCTCTTTGAAGATTTTTGCTTCACTGCTTTCGTGTCGCCTTGTTGAAATTCAGCCGGTGGAGACACTGGGAGACTGCCCGGTTTGCTTTTAACCGATTTATTTGATTCCGGCGTGTTTTGTGCAGCCATAGCTGCTAAGACTGCTGTGAGTTTGGTCTCCTTGTGTTCCCGTTTCTCCTCAGTTTTTGACTTGTGAAAGTCGAGAAACTTTTGTGTCTTCTCGACCTTTGTCGTGTAAAGATGCATAACACCGACTTGTTGTAAACAGTCATGGCATATTGCCTTAGGGAGGCTGTCATCTGATCGTATCTAAAAAAATATTGCTTTTGTTAACTTTTTATTGTAGTCGTTCATTTAAAACCCAACCTCATGAAATAACGGTGGTGAAGTTCAGAAATAGAAGAAGAGAATGTAGAACAAGTGAATGAATTTGTATATTTAGGTTGTATGTTCACAAGGGATGGCAAGCACGAGGGTGACATTGAAAGAAGAGTGGCTGCTGGAAACCGAGTAAATGGGGCATTACATTCCTTTATGAACAGCAGAAAAGTGTCCAAGAATGCTCGTCGGGCTGTTCATCAGGGAGTGTTAATGCCAACTCTTATGTATGGTAGTGAAAGTTGGGTATGGCAGAAACATAATGAAAGTAGAGTGAATGCGGTTGAAATGAGAGCATAAGAAGCATGTTTGGTGTAAGTTTGAAAGATCAAATTAAAAATATTGATGTTAGAGAAATGTGTGGAATAAAAGAGGATGTAGTGACCAAAATTGAAAAAGGAACGTTGAGATGGTTTGGGCATGTTGAGAGGATGGATGAAAAGAGATTGACGAAAGGTATTTATAATGCAGAGGTGAATGGAAGAGTTGGTCAAGGTCGACCTTGAAGAACGCACTCCAACCAGATTGCGGACCTCCTTAAAAAGGGAGATATTAGGAGCACCCATAACCGGAGAGCATGTATGAAGAGAGTGATGAGTGTAGAGGAAGCGAGAGAGATCTGTAAGGAACGTAACAGGTGGAAATCGCTAGTCTCTGCCTACCCCCACGGGAAAAAGGCGTGATAATACCTATGTATGTATGTATGTAAGTTCAGAAAATTACTCTAATAAGTGCTAATAATACTTACAACTATATCAAAGAGTTTCTTGATTTTCCTCTTCACCTCTCCGCTCAATGGCTTTAGCTTCACCACGTCCGTACACAGACACAACCGACAAGACAATTCACGCACTATGTTTTTCTCTAAATTGGAAAAGTCATCCATACTGTTGATTTTATATCTAATGCGTGTTACGATAAATTGCAATGCTGATTGTACTTATATGATTTTATTTGTAAATGACTACATTCTTGATTATTAAAATCGATCTGTTATTTTTGGTTGAGTGACACAGGCGTGTTTGTCGTAATTTATTTTTCATGCTTGTACAACCAAAGAGCATACGATAAGTTTAAGAAAAACTGCCAGCTAGCTAATAGGGAAACCTTCTGTGAAGTATGAAAAAAAATATATCGTAAAAACTAGCACTAGCCATTGTGATATAGATTTTAGATTGATTTTAGTTACATTTACATCTATATTGACGTATAGCTGTAAATAATAAATATGCTCGCTACCACAGACATAATATTACCTAGACCCCGCAAGTGTATGTACTTCGCGTGTAAAAAGGAAGATGATTCAACTTCATATAACGCTTGTTCATTCAGTCCGCGGTCAAACGTTCTCGCAGTCAGACGTATTACAAAAAGTAAAAAAAGCCTAATTGCGCGTATTGAGTTGAAGAAACAATACACAAAAAGGGGGACGAGATAAAGGAAACATTTCTTTTCATCTGTAAGTAATTTTGTTTTAAAATGGTGTTGTTTTTAACTAAAAAAACAATTATTTTGTGTTCCCGGCACGGATTTGGCGATTTTACAAAGAAAACTATGTATGCGAGTGTGTATTGTTGATTTAAAATACATTGCCGCTTTTAAAAGGAGTGTTGTAGGGCTTATCTTTAAAAACACGCAATGAATGTTAAAACGAACTATACGTTCACACGTCGTTTAGCTTAGTGGTTCGATCACTAATCTCATTTTTCTGTCAAAAAAGGCAAATAGTGCTGTACCGCACAGAAAAGCTATAAGCGATTCTAAAAGCCTAATCGATTTGGAAACAGAGGAATGATAATGACAGAGGAATGATATTCTGTGTCATGTATTTTTTTTTAGGGTTCCGTACCTCAAAAGGTAAAAACGGAACCCTCGCGAAAATTAAAATAGAATATGTATTTAAATAAAAAATCGAATATCTCAAAAACGGCTAGACCTATTTAGATGCACAACAAACTTAAACATTCTATTAATAATTTCTATGTATATTCCAAGTTTCATCAAAATCGGATCAACGGTTCGAGAGTTATCGCAGAACAAACATGCATACATACAAACAATGTAATTTTTATCCAACTTGATTAAAATCATTATCTTTTCTTTTAGCTTCGCAGTAGTAGAGAAAAAGACAAGGTATTAATGATTTATCATTTCTCTGCCGTTTTCTCATTCCTCTGTCAATGAACTCGAATAATCGATTATAATATCGGTATTGTAAAATTGCTTACAGTATCAATTTGGAAAGTAAAGGGCGGCGGCGGCGACATCTTTGAATCGTTTGCATGGATGGCGAGCGTACCCATCACTAAATCGCTTATGTGACGTCACAGTAGGTAAAAAAATATTGACACGCTCGTTTTCTATGCAGGCGATGAGACTTGCGGGGTCTAGGTAATATTATGTCTGTGCTCGCTACATATAAAAATGTGTATAAATAGGTTTGTGAAAAAAAAGTTTTCGTTCACGTAGGTATCTTATTTTTTAAATTGGATATAACATCCCGGATCTGACGAATGTCGTATGGGATGGTGTCCGTCAATTCCGATGGTATCTGATTTTCATTTCCGTACAAAAATATTTAGGTTTACAAGTATCAACCATTACATAATATTTCGATGGTACCTATCAACTGAACAAATTAATCGAAACTGAAAATTGAAAAATATATCAACTTACTAGGTTACTACTATATATACTACTATAAGTATATGTTATAGGTTAGGTACTTAATAGGTTTACTAACTTTTGCAAAGCGGTTAGGAATCCAACCGAGCGGAGCACTTGTTACATACAAGTGCTTTAGATTTTTAAAACCACGCAAATTAAGGGTTTAAACCGTAGCTTTGAATAAAATACAGCTTGCAGCGCGACTGTGGCTAGCTCGGCTGGAGTGCCTTTAAAAGGAGCTTGGTGATTCCGTTTTTAGCTTCACAATTTAATATTTTTCCATTTTAATAATGAGAAATGTTTAATGTTGTTTTGCAATTTCACATGAAAACTTTCGTACCAACAAGTTACAGACATAACCTACTAAAGATTTTTCAAGAACTTTTCCAATCTCGAGGGACATGAGCATAAGGTTTTTCATAAATTTGTGAAATAAATTCTTCAAAAGTTTTTTTTTGTATCGATCTAGAGCTCGAATGTGCACATAGTATCACAGCACCAACCCCCACCACTTTGGTGCTTGTCATCTATACATATAATAAAACAGTAAAAATATTTTGTCTGTACATTTAATATTTTTGACTGAAATGGATAGAGGGAGACCTAAAAAGAACAATAGAAAGCAAAAAAAAATTTTTGGTATTTCTTGTCTGTCTGTCTGTCTGTCTGTATGTATGTACGCGTTTCACGCAAAAACTACTGGACGGATTTGAATGAAACTTTTTTTGTTGTATAGCTATTAAGCCTGGGCAACATATAGGCTATAATTCATTTTGAAAACTGGAACACCTGATGAAGAACCATAACGGAACAGCTAAACTATAAGTAATATGGAAATGGTGCCTTAACAAAAATCGTTCAACCTGATGAGCATTTTCTGCCGACGTATAAAAATTGAAGATCTGGAACATCTGATGAAAAGCTCCAAGAGACCAGCTACACTATAACATATATGGAAATGGCGCCTTAGCAAAAATCGTTCAACCTGATGAGCATTTTCTGCTGACGTATAAAAATTGAAGATCTGGAACATCTGATGAAAAGCTCCAAGAGAGATTTTTCATCTAAGCGAAACTCACGCGGACAGCTAGTCCTATATATTTGTGTTTAGCACATTTTTCTGAATGCACCGATACCAGAATTACATAGATCCGTGATGACTTGAACGAAAAGTAACCTCACACCCTGTTTGGCCAACCTACTAACAATGCACCTATCATTTGATACCTACTCTTAGATCTTGAATTGTCTTCCAAACCGTTACAAATCGTATCGATTTTTCAAGATAGATATCTATCAACACATTACCGTGACCTTCCATCTTTTTTAGAGCTTTAAAGGGTCACTATAATAGACGGGTCTTATCTGAACCTCATTCTGTCCAGTCACGCACATTCGCCGGTCACCGTAATGGAATCTACACAATTTGTCCCTTGTTTTCTTAGTCAGATGAAATAGGCTCAGACAATAGGAATTCTTGGAATTTCTTCATCTTGTTTTTCTCGAATCTTTTTAAATTAAATAAGGTGTAAGTACCTACGCGTATTATCTTAAGAAAGCTTTCGTTAATCTTCAATGTAGAATGTATGTTTTGTAAAAAAGAAACTTGATGCCTTCAGCCCTTTTTGTAAGGAGCTTCAATATATGTACCAGAGGGTTATATTCTTATGCCAGGTACGCGTAAAATATATCCTCTAAAATACACAGCAACCTCGCTCCCAGCAAATAAAATTTATTAACAAATTTCATGGCCCATTCCCGAAGACAGATTTCCATTAATTTGCAAAATGTCGGACGAAACTTTCGCAATATATATTTTGATGGGTTCGTCGTCTGTCTGCATTATCAAATAAACTCGATCGGGACCATGAAAGAATACACTACATACCTTTATATTAATAGACTTTAAAGCGTAGATATTGTGTTTATTTAATTCATTTTCCATTTTGAATCTATTTGCCAAAGAATTAAATCTTTGCTATTTGCTATTTTAAAAATACGAGTAGGTAAATAAATCAGTCCTTAACTATTGTTGAGAGTGTAGGAAAACGGTACTAAAATACTACTTAGAGTCAGATATCGTTCAATTTCCGCCGTTAATAATATGTTTGGATATCGAATATTTTTTCTAAAATTAGGTTTCCATCTTTCTGGATCAGAGGTTAAAAAGCTTTAAAATAATCGATCGAAATACAATCGTACTAACGAAGAAAAAATTACCACATACCACAAGAATATTCGCTTGTTCCTCGGCGATTTTCATAATTTCCTTTGTTAGAAAATCTATACCCTTAAACAGCTTTTTCTTAACCTTATTCCCAAGTTTTATTAGTTTGGGATCGAAACAGTATGAAGTTTATTGGACACATACGTATAGACAGACACACAAAAACGCGTCGTTTTCATAGGTGATATATGATGCTTAATTGAGACTTGAGGGATACACCGGTAAATCGATTTTCCGCCGAGAGATGTATATATTCCGATTAAAAATCTTGGCTAGATCACGGTCATGATCTAAAGTGAATACACGTAGATCTTTAGCTGATATATGACCCATATAATTGAGACCAGTGGGATACACGGGTATATCGATTTTCCGCCGAGAGATGTATATATTCCGATTAAAAATCTTGGCTAGATCACGGTCATGATCTAAAGTGAATACACGTAGGTCTTAGCGTATAGACTTTGATCTCCCTACGATTAGTAGGATTTCTATTTGTGTCCAGTAATTACTAAACGACGAGGCTGTAGAAGCTACAGAAAAGCTATAGCTTTTATAGGAGCCACTGGCGTAGCGAACGGATTATAGTAAAGTTTTATTTTTATCTAATCTTATAAGTACCTATATTTTTTATCCTTAGGTACCTACTGTTATAGATAACTATTTGATTCCATGAAGAAATTACCTACTAATTTTTTTTTGTTACTCACTTAACCTGTTCTATAAATTAAACTAGATCAACGAATAAAATCATAGATAAATCTTTTTATCCTTTTTCATTCTTTATTTTGCGACATATGTGCCTAGCAATATTACCTAACATTATGCGTGTTATTTGTAAACGTAATAGTACCTTTTAAAGGTATATTGGACTAAAATTTTTCGAATAATGGGAAGATCCGACCATAAATCATATTGTTGTTGGAGGGTAGGTGACGCAGCAGTTGATGGGTATGACATTTTTTACAAAAATGATGTTGCTGTTCATCCTATACTTTGAGTATTTAATCAACGGGAGAGGCCACTCACATGCATTCCAAACGTCAAAATTTCCCCCGCACTGAAAGTGGCAGACTTTCAGTATAGTATCTAACATATCTATTTTGATTATGGAAAGAACAACGATTCGCTTAATCCAAAAGCGTGGCGTTGAATGTATTTCACAAACAAATCTATCGCTATCAGACCAACAGTAGCCTTACCGCGTTGGACTCTGAAGACGTTGATTTCCTCGCGGGTGAGTGCGCCGTAATTTCCCAGTCTGATCCGGCCGCGAAGTTTGCGGACAATCCCACCACCGTAATCTGATTGTAAATCAGCCTCGTTTCCATCTCCAACGAGTACCGTGCTTTGAGCATTTATGATTAATATTGTAACTTATTTTGTAACCATAATCACTTATTCCTTTGAATATGTGTGTGTATACAGATGGTCTTTAAATATTATAAATATATTCCGCCACCTGACACGTATATAGGAAGTTAAAAAAACTGACAATTTTATTTACTTATCGAGTTGGATAGAATAGAAGGGTTTTTATTAATTTTGTAACTTGTTTGTATCATTAAAATACAATTATTCCAGTTAAGAAGTTTCCTTTGATTTGTAAAATTTTAATTTAGTAATAAACGATAGATTGATTTAATAAAAGTTTAGGCCTTGTTAATTGTTTATTAAATATCTTTAAAACTTTGAAAATGACTTTTAATATAAATTATATTGTCCCTGTTCCGCTTTGTAAGTCCAATACAGACAAGATTAATATCGGTGTTAAAATATATTTTAATATTAGATTGTTTATAAAACTTAATTAGTAGGCTACGTAACCAGGTCAATCAGAGAAAGATGAACGCTTCCAAAAGATTAAAAGAAAATATGATAAGAATAGTGGAATATCCACAAGAAATAGTGGACTACTTGTGGCTGAGATGATGATGATGATAAAGAAGGATAAACCATTGTCAAGTGTTTTTAGGGTTCCGTACCTCAAAAGGCAAAAACGGAACTCTTATAAGATCACTTTGTTGTCCGTCTGTCTGTCAAACTTTTTTTTCTCAGGAACGCTTAGAGGTATCAAGTTGAAATTAATATCGAATACTCGGATCCACAGTCTCTTTCAGCAAAAAAGTAATCAAAATTATACGTCAACGCGATCAGGAGATATTACCGTAAATGTTGCGATTTTTTGGATATTTTGAGATTTTAGACAGCAATCAAAACCTATGGGGAACTTCCCGTTGGCCTAAAATTATGAAATTTGGCAAAAAGCAAGATCTAATAGTTTATGTACAGGAATAAATCTGAAAGTTGTAAAAATATGGTTGGAAGTCTAAATAAAAGCGTTACAACTATTTTTGCGCACGATGCAGTATGAATCCTAGGGATCGACCTGCAAAGTTAAGTTTGTTTTTGAAACTAGTTGGTTTTATAGTTAGAGCTATAATGTGTGAAGCTTTGAGTGTACGGAACCCTCGGTGCGCGAGCTGGACTCGCACTTGGCCGGTTTTTTCTTTGCTATTGTACAGTTCAATAATGACAAGAATGACACTAATGACACTACATAATTAAATCCAAGTAGCCAACAATAGACTTTACTATCTTAGGAGCTTCATTTGTTGCCCAATATTACTATCCTAGCTAACTTTTTGGTGGGGGAAAGCCCACCAAAAAGTTGTGCTTGGGGCACAGGGGGTAAAATGTACTGTCAAAAGTGGTGGTGTTGCGGTTTTACGATTCTATGTTATAAAGGACTCACAATTTCGTTACATAGTTTTAATGGAAGCTTTAGAGCATAAAACTGTGCATTTAGTGAGAGTAAATACATGTTTTTTGGACAACCCGTTCCCATAAAATTACTTGTCGATGTTGAACAAATTTTAAATTTTTATAACCAATTCAGTAATTTCAATCACGCTAAATTTGATATACGAGTAGAATAAACCTTTAAAGCATATAGGCTTCTTTTTTTATTCTGAAATTGTCACGAGAGTGAAGCCCCGGGCGCCAGCTAGTATAAATGCCATGTATGTTTTTTACTCAATCACACAAAACCTACTGAGCAGATTTCGATGAAATTCGGTACACAAGTAGAGTTAAACCTAAAAATGCACAGTCTACTTTTTTCTGAAATTCTCACGGGAAAAAAGCCTTGGGGCGCATCTAGTATATTTTATCATAAATGATAAAGTTCCCATACAAACTTGCATTTTTTGTCACTCAATCACGCAAAGTCTACTGGACGGATCTTTAGAAAATCTGGCACACAAATAATACACAAAGCAAGTCTTGAAAATTCACATATGGTAATTTTTATCAAGAAAATCCGAAGTGAGCGGAGCCCCGGGGTTAAGCATTTTTCATAGGTGTGGAAACACCTATAGTCCGGTCATTCTATGTTTTCAGAAAAACTAATTCATAAAGTTTTGAAACTTGTGTGACATATACCTTCGGTTGTGGTGTTCAACGCTCACTACCCTCCCCTGCCCTCCCCCTGACGCTACCCCCCCTTTACTCTGAAATGTGTCCCCTTTACCGGTTTTTTCACTTTTTCTCGAAAACTATTATAAATACGAAAAAGGTGTCAAAAACAAAGATGATCCTTATTAAATTCTTAATATAATATGTCCCATGTCTTATTTTGATAGACTTGACGGTTTACCAGCTAAAATTTGTGTTTGGGGCAGATGTTGTGAAAATGTACCTAAAAAGAGGGGTATTGTTGCAGTTTTACTATTATATCTCGAAAGAGACCCAGAATTTCGAAAACATAGTGCTTTTAAAAGTTTAAGAGCATTAAATTCTGCGTTTAATGGGACTAAATACATATATTTTGGACCACTCGGTCCAATACTAGTGCTCAACGAAATTGCACAAGTCCCACAGATATTGTAAATGTGAAAATTTAGATGTATGTTTGATACTCAATTACGCAAAATCTACGGGACGGATTTCGATGAAACTTGGTACACGGGTAGAAAAATACCGGGAATAGCACATAGGGTACTTTTTATCCCGAAATTCCTACAAGGGGTAGGGCCCCGAGGCGCAGCTAATATAGCATTTTTCATAGGTATGGAAAACTTGCTACGCCCCGGGGTTCCGCTCAGTTGGGAATTTCGGGATAAAATTATCTTATGTGATTTTTTAAGTCTTTCTCTATTTGTGTAATAAACTTCATCGAGATCCGTCCAGTATACTTCGTGTGATCGAGTGACAAAAATGTCAAGTTTGTATGGGAATTTTATCATTTATGATAATATATACTAGATGCGCTCCGAGGCTTCGCTCCTGTGAGAATTTCAGAAAAAAGTAGATTATATGCATTTTTAGGTTTAACTCTACTCGTCTACTAATTTTTGTCGAAATATGCTCGGTAGATTTTGTGTAATTGAATAACAAACATACATATTTTTACGTTTGGATGTCTGGGATGTATGTTTGTTATTCAATGATAATTTTTATCCCAAAATTCCCAACTGAGCGGAGCCCGGGGCGTAGCAAGTTTTCCATACCTATGAAAAATGCTATATTAGCTGCGCCTCGGGGCCCTACTCCCGTAGGAATTTCGGTATAGTGAGTACCTTATGTACTATACCCAGTATTTTTCTAGCAGTATATGAAATTTCATTGAAATCCGTCCAGTAGATATTGCGTAGTTGAGGATAAAACATACATCAAAACTTTCCAAACACAACTTTTAGCTGGCAAACCGTCAAGTCTATCAAAATAAGACATAGGACATATTATATTAAGAATTTAATAAGGATCATCTTTGCCTTTGACTCCTTTTTTCGTATCTATAATAGTTTTTGAGAAAAAGTGAAAAAACCGGTAAAGGGGACACATTTCAGAGTAAAGGGGGTAGCGTCAGGGGGAGGGCAGGGGAGGGTAGTGAGCGTTGAACACCACAACTGAAGGTATATGTCACACAAGTTTCAAAACTTTATGAATTAGTTTTTCTTCCCCATACATTGATTACATAGAATGACCGGACTACTATGAAAAATGCTATATTAGCTGCGCCCGGGGCCTTACTCCCGTAGGAACTTCGGGTTAAAGAGTACCCTATGTGCTATATCCTGTATTTTTCTAGTAGTGTATCAAATTTCATCAAAATCCGTCCAGTGGATTTTGCGTAGTTGAGTATCAAACATACATCCTCTCAACTTTCGAATTTAAAATATCTGTGGATTTTGTTCAATTTCTATGAGCACTAGTGTGGAACTGGGTGGTCCAAAACATATGTATTTGGTCCCACTAGACGCAGAATTGAATGCTCTTTAGAGAAAAATATAGATAAATATAATATTTAAAGTTTTAACTTTAATTATTATATTTATCTATATTTTTCGAAATTGTGGGTCTTTTTTGAGATATAATAGTAAAACCGCAACAATACCCCTTTTTGTAGATACATTTTCACCACCTGTGCCCCAAGAACAGCCCTTTGGAGGGGGAAAGACTGGGATAGCATATTGGGCTACAAATTGTTAACTAGAAGATTAACGGAATATAATGTGGGCGTGGTAAAGTTAAATATAAGACAACTGGTACTATTTTTATTTCACATTAAAATAGATAAAACACTCGTTAACAGTATTAATTTAAATTATAACAATAAATCATTTAATAGTTATTCTGGGATAATTCAGTTAAATGTACTATGAAAGTTAAATAAATGTTACACAAAGGGGAGAGCAAGCACAGTGCCAATAAACGACCGTCGCGTTCCGCTGCTGGAATAGAAGAGAGATTTCGCCCGCTCGGGCGTCGGCTGCTCGCCGTCGCCCCTCCAACGCGGACGTGCACCGCGGTGTTGCCAACACGGCCATCCTGCGCGGTGACTGACCTCAGGCACCATCTGATTGTCTGCAAACACAAACATTGTTTTAGCTCGGCCAGTCGTGACTTAACTGACCGTGAATTCCTTAGTTGATCCAGAACAGTATGGTGCCCCTAGATTTAGGACACCAAGATTATAAAATTCGATACAACAAATTCTTACTTCCAACCACAAAAATATTTTTTTTTAAATAAACTTTCAACTAAATAATTGATATTTTTCATTTACTTCCAACAGCCATATTTTTCATTTAACTATGTCACAGTTCTAGAGACCAATAACCTTTTGTTCATTTACCTTTACCCATATATCACATGAAACCTCATACTTTTGTCAGCACTCTGTAGGTTATGCAATATTTACAACTTATCAATTATTTGATTGTAATATATTCTGTGAGTGTCTATACAAATTAAGATTTAAAATTAAATAAAGTAATTTTAAAAAAATCTGCTGACATAATTGCTCAGCTAAACTAATAAGCTAACATGAGTAATGAAAAACGACGTCCAACCCTCATGTTGGTTAGTAACTTACTCAGTTCCGGAATACCTGACCGGAGACAACAATATTGACCGGATAACTTGACACCACTCGGCCATCCTGCTTACGCGTCCGTCCTCGGATTGCGTCTTGGTCTGTCTGATTCACGAGTCTAAACAGATAAAGTTTTCATTAGCATAAGCACCTTGTATTCATAATCGGAAGGTCTGTCATATTTCATGAGTACATGTTATGAGGCTAGACAGTTTTATCTAGGTGGAAGTAACTTCGCCCAGTTTAACTTCTCTAGACTATAGAAGTACTTCACCCAGTTTATACTGTCAGGTACCCCGTTATATGTAACTCAAAGCGATTGTATAAGACCATTTGACATGAGCGCATGTTATGAGGCTAGACAGTTTTATCTAGGTGTTAGAAGTATCTTTTAGACTATAGAAGTACTTCACCCAGTTTATACTGTCAGTCACCCCGTTATATGTAACTCAAGGCAAATGTATAAGACCAATTGTTTTCTATGCAAATAACCATTAAGTACACTATTAAGAAAAAATAATAAAACAATCTGCAGGTCTGTCGATTCCACCTTAACATTTAATATTATGAGAACATTTTATGGGAACTAGTGTAGTCGACTAGCTGCCGATAACAGTGTTAAAGAATAGGGGTTATCTTCTTAAACCTAGACTTCACAACTGCCAGGCATCCCTTTATATGCAACTCAAAATGTCAAGGAGAATGTGTAAGACCCTTTATTTTAATATCTATTATTGTAATGTAATCAAAATGAAATCGTATTCTTGTAGTATCGATACCATTCATTGATGAAAAGTTTTCTGTCACATCAAAATAAAGTACATGATTAGATTAAGCAAAAAATAACTAAATCAAAAACGATGCTTTAGTTGTATGTAAAATTACAACTTTCATGTAATGATCAGGTGTCATTTTTATGGTTTATGAGCAATAAAGATATTTGTATTGTATCGTAAACTATGAGTAGGTAGGTCTATAAAAAATACTAGGCGGTAGTTTAGAGCCATGACTGGATTCTGACCGAATACTGTAAACAAGCTACATCTAATCTCATTTCCTCCGACCAGATTCTGGTTGAAATAACTTGAATTATCTCACATAGGTACTTAAATCTTATTAAATTGTGCGACAACACACGCAAATTAAAACAATTTGAATCGCAATTTTTTTTGTTGCTTTAAAGGACTTAAATATACATTGCGCACTGATGTGAGCTACAAAAAACAAAGATCGTTGGCAGGATCGAACAGATTTTGTAATTATTTCATATCTTTTAGAATATTAGCCCAAAAACAAAAGTACTCGATTTAAACTTTAATAATCATGATCTGTAAAAAAAAAAATTACGAAAAAAAAATTTTATTCGTAATTATACTCTGATTAGGTCAATTTAGTCATGAAAAGTAACAATTATTTCAAATGGGGGTAGGGTAGGATATTTTACCCTTGCATCCAAATTGCTTAGAATGAACGTTCAATAAGTAAACTGAATTCTGTCTAACTGAATCCAAACTACAATACAACTACGCAAAAAAATCGATTGAAATCAGTTTCAAACCATTAAAAAAAAAAATTTGCACACTTGGTCTTAAATTTATACCGTAACAAGCACAAATTAATACAATTTAAATTGGAAATATTCTTTCACTTTCGAATGATTTGAAAATACGTAACGGTTTTTCAAACAACTACAAAATTTTCTTTTACAATTACAATAATCGGCCACATGGTCACATACACCTGATACACCTGGTTCGTTCTACGGGTAAAAATTAAAGGACTTACCCCATTGTCACACAACTCACTTTTACACAAAAAAAAAAAAAATAACACATTTTTACACAAAATACACAGTTTTTCACTTCGTAACACTTGCATCTTCGGGTAGATATGTCAGCAAAAAGTAATGTTACCTTCATTACTTGATAACAAGATTAATTTATGTGACTTGCTCTCGAATTTATGATTGTAATTCAAATAATTTAAATTGCAACTGAAAAATGCCTCACAAAAATTATCAACAAACAAGATTAAGTATTTCTTTCTTTTATCCCATTTCTGATGTTAACTAGAAGATTAACGGAATATAATGTGGGCGTGGTAAAGTTAAATATAAGACAACTGGTACTATTTTTATTTCACATTAAAATAGATAAAACACTCGTTAACAGTATTAATTTAAATTATAACAATAAATCATTTAATAGTTATTCTGGGATAATTCAGTTAAATGTACTATGAAAGTTAAATAAATGTTACACAAGGGGGAGAGCAAGCACAGTGCCAATAAACGACCGTCGCGTTCCGCTGCTGGAATAGAAGAGAGATTTCGCCCGCTCGGGCGTCGGCTGCTCGCCGTCGCCCCTCCAACGCGGACGTGCACCGCGGTGTTGCCAACAAAATGATGCCAGTAAAAATAATGTACAGTAAAATCTCTGGTAGGCTTTAAGTTCGAATGGTATTTTAATTCTACCGGCCTATTTCTATTTACAGAATATGATGGTAGATAATAATAATTGTATGCCGTGGCATTGTCTATAGTTTCAATTTTACTGCATCCACGCACGTACATATTGGTCCAATTTATTCGCAGCACACCCTTTGCTATGCATGGTATTCGGCCATTGTATATTTATTAGTACAACAAAGGTATTATAAACGAACATATATCCTCCTTTACACACTAGAGGCAATCCGATTTATAACTTGAAAGTTGTGTGACGTAGACAAATCCTTGTGGACAATTAACCCTTACTTAGGAAACTACGAGCGCTCAGTCATCGCAAGTTTTGATCGCCGTCTTAAGTTTAATCTGGATCAAAAGTCTATTCTCTGCTTCAAACGTTATTTTTAGTTTTTAGCCCGTGCATTTTTTTACTTTTAGACATGGTATTTGTGTATAAATACGAGTAGGTATATTTCTATGTTTGTTAACTTCATTTTTGCTTTATTTTGGCTTTTATTTTACAGATAACAGGGAAAACCTATAAGACCACCTATGTCTAAAGTTCGCGGTTTCGATTCGCTTTTATAGGTTACTATGCATATTGTGGTATTTTTCAAATATTTATCAAGAAATAAATGAAAGTATGTATTGTATAAATTAAATAAACGCTTGACCAACTTTCACTCGACCCAATCGTACCTACGTCCTATCGTAATTTTTACCGGCTGGTTTTTGTCTTAGTTATTATTTACCCAAAATAATAAATCCAGGGTAATGGTAACAATTAGAAGCTTGTAAAATATCAGTAACTGATTGAAACGATATCTCTATTCGACATTGACAAGCAAAGTAATTGTATCGCTACGTCTTGCGCTCCTTCCGAACCGAACGCTCCTGTTATAGTAATCTGCTCATTTATTTCCTCTCTATCCATACAATTGTGCAATAAATCAAATCCTACAGTTTTCGATTAAGATTTATTTATTAAGGTCTCACAATTAAGGTCTCTATATTTATCAATAAGGTTATTTCTTATATCATACTTAGATAAGTACTTTGGAAACTGTATCACCGAGAAGTTGTGCAAATTACAATTGGATTTGGTATTTTTTTTTAAACTAAAAAAATACACGTTTAGTAGGTACCTCTTTGTTCAGTTTAATTAGTTTTATTTTCAACTTGTCATAAAGTTTCTGTCTCATTAGTTTAGTTTATATATTACCAGTTTTTGCCCGCTGCTTCACCCGCATGAGTTTTCCACGGGAACGGTGCTTTTTCCCGGGATGAAAGGTATCCTATGTCCTTCTCAGTACTTCTAACTATGTATATGCGAAAATTCGGAAAGATTAATTCAGTAGATAAAGCGTGAAGAGGTAACAAACAAAAGAGGAACAAACAAATAAACAAACTCACTCACTTTCGCATTTATAATATTAGTAGATTAGGATAATTAGGATAATCGGAGGAGTTTACTACGTTTTTTTTATTACCACGATTTTAAAACATATCTGTCTACAGTCTTAAATACTAAAAATCCTTTAGTTGTAGAGGCAGTTAATTAAGTAACCATAAAAAAACAGTAAATTAAATTGTGTTTCGAGTCATACTACAGATAAATCCAAATGACAGAGTGGCTTATGTAATCCAGCATAAATACGACTATAGACGGCGGAGGTGGGAAGTGACCCGAAGCAGCACAATGTATTTTTAATTCGGCTGGATTTTCCCTGAGCTTACACGGCCATTGTTTTAATTGGAGATTACAGACAAGCTACTTACTTTATGAGGCATCAGTATAAAACTTAATATCGAAAAGTTAAGTAACATATTGTACATATTTTTAAAAGTAATGTGCTATACACAAAGAGTGGTTAAAATTGATATTGCAATGAAACTTTACACGATCCTAACTAATATTATAAATGCGAAAGGAAGTTTGTTTATTTATTTGTTACCTCTTCACGTTTGTTCTACTGAACCAATCTACCTGAAATTTCGCAGACACATAGTTAGAAGTACTGAGAAGGCCAAAGGGTACCGGGAAAAATTACTGTTCCCACGGGAACAGTGCTTTTTCCAGGGATGAAGCCGCGGGCAATAGCAAGTAATATATATCATTGAAAACTTACTCTATTACGTTGTCGACTGTACAATTTTACAAATTACAGTTAAGCCCTTTTAGGTGAGATAGTCCACTTAGAGCACTAATCTGAACAGCACAAACGCGAACAGCACAAGACCTTGTCCACGAACAGCACAATTTAATATTTTGGCATGTGCTGTTTGTGGATTCTAATTTTTATTTTATTTTGGTTCACTAACAGCACATACAACTATTATACTTATATTATGTATATTGTAAATACTCTTGGAATCTAGTGCTGTCTGCTGAATGTGTTCCTTATACAGGCGATATTATTTTTGTTACTAAATGTCGCCTAGACATATTTTGTATGTACCAACGAAAGTAGGTATGTGTAATTAATAAACGATCAAGTGATGTTATCGATATCTTTTATTTAATATCGCGGAATAAATATATAGGAACACATTAGCAGACAGCACAAGGTAGGTTCCAACAGTATTTACAAATCAATATATATAAGTATAATAGTTATATGTGCTGTTCGTGGACGAAAATATAATAAAAATTAGAATCCACGAACAGCACATGCCAAAATATTAAATTGTGCTGTTCGTGGACAAGGTCTTGTGCTGTGCGCGTTTGTGCTGTTCGGATTAGTGCTCTAAGTGGACTACCTCTTTTAGGTATGTATTTTTAGACACTGGCAAAATTATATATCTATATGAAGATGATTAATTGCCATCTATACCATTATAGGTTGAGATTTCGTAAGAGTAGGAAAATTGGAAGAGAAAACACAATAGGCAAGTAGGTACTTAGGTACGAAAGCATAGGAAAAATGATGAAAGATCTTAAAATCTGCAATGTAGGCAAGGATCACTAATAAAATAACAAGCTAATTATTAAAAAAAAAACACGACTGACAACTCACATAGCCTATGACACTCGGAGGAATGCAAGGAAAAAAATACCTCTCACATTAAAATCTGTTAAGCAGTTCAAGACTTATGGACAACATACATACCCTGAAAGCATAACACTCCTTTTTTGGTCAGTCGCGTAATAAAATAATAATAAATCCAATACTAATCCTAACTAATATTATAAATGTGAAAGTGGGTTTGTTTGTTACCTCTTCACGCTTTATCCACTGAACCAATCTTCCTGAAATTTCGCATACACATAGTTAGAAGTACGGAGACGGACATAGGGTATCTTTCATCCCGGGAAAAAGCACAGTTGCCGTGGGAAATTCACGCGGGCGAAGCCGCGGGCAAAAGCTAGTATTATATATACCTATAAAGAAGAAGATTGGTTCAGTAGATAAAGCGTGAAGAGGTAACAAACAAACCAACAAACAAACTCACTTTCGCATTTATAATATTAGTTAGGATAGGTATCTATAGACAAAACTTTTTTGAATAAATATATGTTTAAAATTTTAGTTATTTAACCGTTTGAAATTAAAATTTTTTCGTCACGTGTCGATTTTCCGTATGTGTATTATTGTTCAACGATACACGTACTAAAGAACGAACAGGTGTGATTTCTGTATGTGTGTTTTTGAGTATGTACTAGATATTTGTGCTACTAACAAAGTATGATCCCAGTTGGTAGAAATTATAGATTTATTATTATTAAATAATAATAACAATAATAGTCAACATAATAATAGACATAGATAATAATAACATCAATAGAGACAATTTATGTTCCGAAACTGCCGCGATTTTGACGAGTCGAGAGTAATGCACTCTTCCGAGCTTGACGCTAGCCTCGCAAAAATTTATATTAAAACCCAATTCGTTTTAGCAAGATAAGTATACCATATTTTCAATAGGCTATTGTTTTCGAAGACCTCCATGTTATGCCAGAGGGATTAATTAAAATTATTTCCACGTCATAAAGCACACTGCGCAGTTTTCAAAGAGGCGATTAATATATTCTAAGTGTTATCTTTAATACCAGATTTTTATTCTTTATAGGAAAATACTTTTAACACAGCCTTGAAAAAGAAATACGGAACGAATTTTTCATTATGTTTATTTCCGATTAGTCGATTTAAGAAGACATTTCTTATCAGTGTTTTTGTAAATGTTTCTCGATATCTTCGCAGATGGAGAAGCGGTTTCTTTGAACGATATCTTGATTATGATGAATTGTTTGTTAAATTTAAAACTACCTAAATTATTATATAATTATAGCTGGATTGAAATAGCTAGACATGATATCGATTCATTTGAAAATCATAGGTTGTATTCTATCTAGCAAATACTTAGCTAAAGGTACCTAAATTTTCATTTATTGTGCCATGAAATTAACAGAATTCATGGAAATTTGTATGAATCAAAGTTTTTATTTCAAAGCACATTCTAAATTAAGTAAAATTGGTATGATTGAAAAGCTAGTGATTGCGATCTGGCCACCGTGAAACCAATAGTTTCACACTCGGCTGCTCGCCACGCTACACTGACTCCACGCTGAAATCGGCACAAGTTTATGTTAAATTTTATTTCCCGAACGCTATTTCAAACACACATAAACAATGAAACAATCAAGCATTGTAAAGAAATACAGAGTTAAAACTTATTTAATTGGCAACAAAGAATAGTTCCTCATAAACTTCGCATTTATATTTTAACATCAGCACGATTTGTAGTGGTCTTATACCGTGAGCTGTATTACATTTCGTGATACATTGCGGCAATGTGTACTGCAAAATTCTTTCATTGTGTGTTACATTTCATCAGTCTGTACGCACCATTAGCAATGACAACGATACCCATCTGGATATTTTTAAATCTTAAAAACTCCGGGCTTTCGCTATCCTTTGAAGGCTCACGAACGTTTCATGGTTTGAATGCCCTCATAATTGGCCGTATCAGATCTAAGCGCAGGTGCACATGCAATCGTTAAGAGGCTAGTTAGTGTGTTTACCCGCCCGTAGTCGGCTGCTGCATTTTTTTTCTTTTGATACGACTGTATATTCGTTAAGTCTGCCTGCTGGGTTTTTCAAATTAAATTCCTCAAAAATATAAAATTATGTTTAGTGGATTATGTCGTATAGAAAAAATATGCAGACTGCGTTTTAATTTTATAGAAGTCCGTTGACAAAAAAACGAAATACGGTAAAGTGAAAAACTTTCGAGCATTCATTAGTATATTGAGCGAATATAAATTAAGACTTGCTTTTTAGCACGTTGATCTAACTGGTTAGCTGTGTGAAACAAACAGATCCTATTATACACATTGACTAATATCTGAAGAAGTAATCTAACACCAGTTATTAGCCATTAACGTACACGAAAAGGCTTTTGTATGCTGAAGAAACATGATCACCCTTCAAAAGCCATAATAGCGTTCCCTAGTTCATATTTAGCTGGAAAATTGTATTGACATCGAATATGGCTGATTTCTATTCATTTGAATTAATCCGTTGCGGTTTTGACAAACCGAATATCATCAATATAACATATTCAATGAGTAATCCGATTTGAGAATTTTGTATGGAAATTCGCTGAAAGCATGAAAATTACATATAAAAGCTAACCAAAGAAAATATGAAAGCATTCGAATAGGCATGTAAAGCTTGAGGAAAGGAATGAATAAACTGTAATTGCCATGAGCAGGCACTTACTGACTTTCACGTTTACAGGTTGTTTAGTCCATAGAAATTATATTGTCCCAATCCCTTCAACGATTTATAATCTTCTATATAATAATAAAACAGTAAAAATATTTTGTCTGTACATTTAGTATTATTGACTTAAATGGATGGACACTTGAAAAGAATAAGAGAAAGCAATTTTTTTTTTGTCTGTATGTATGTACGCGTTTCACGCAAAAACTACTGGATGGATTTGAATGAAACCTTTTTTGTTGTATAGTTAATTAAGCCTGGGCAACATATTGGCTATAGTTTATTTTGAAAACTGGAACACCTGATAAAGAACCTTAACAGAATAGCTAAACTATAAGAAATATGGAAATGGTACCTTTGCAAAAAATTATCAATCTGACGAGCATTTTCTGTTGACGTATAAAAATCGAAGATCACGATCATCCGATGAAGAATTCCAAGAGACCAGCTACACTATTACATATATGGAAATGGCGCCTTAGCAAAAGTCGTTCAACCTAATGAGCATTTTCTGCTGACATATAAAAATTTAAGATCTGATGAAAAACTCCAAGAGACCAGCTGCCAGCTACTCTATAAAATAAATGGAAATCTAACACCGCGACTGTACTACGAGTACTTAATATATTCCCGCGGGACACGGGATAACCAAATGGCTGAAATTTTCAGTACTGGAGTTTAGGTAACTACAGTTTGGAACACAATCTAAGCATCTAAGCGAAACTCACGCGGGCGAAGCCGCGGGCAACAGCTAGTATGAAATAAGGAGAGCTGCCAACGCTTTATTATTTAAAACATAATAATGTAATCTGAAATTACAATATTCAAAAATGTTTGTGACTTTGAATGCACAATGAGAATTTGTGCATTACAAAACAGGAATATGTTCGCAATGCGGCAACCCTGTATTAAGTTGAAGCGAGGAATTTTGAAACGGATGTACTGGCTATTTGTGTCACTACATGAAATTCAAAACATATTTCCGTGAAGCACTCTAATGAGCTCAAATAAAATATATTCCCATTCTTATTTTTAAATATGTGCCCAGGGGCTTTCGTGGGATTTCCGGGATAATAATAGTACCCTATGCGTTATTCCCGGTTTTATTCTACCCGTCTAACAATTTTTTCTAAATTCTGTGTAGTTGAGTAACAAAAACATACTCACATCCTCAATTCCTCACACATATCCAAACTTTCACATTTATATTGGTGGTATAAACTGCGCTCCGACAAAGAATATATAAACAAGATCGCTCTGTTTTGTTATAAAATAAAAAGTCTAATGTTGATCCAGAATCCAGATGCTCTTCTACCCGCGTAACAAATTTCCCCAACATCTGCGTAACAGTAAATATGATTGATGATCATAAATTATTCAAGTATTATTCTGTATGAAAACATACGTTTAGTTCACACATACCTATCGATAAATTTAAAATCTGACACAATCGGTGGAGTCCGATTTTTATAACTGTCCAAAGATATCTGACTGAGATTAACGACTTCTAGCCATTCCAGCCGGGATTGGACTGTGAGGCACGGACGAACACGTGATAAAAGACGCAAAATATTATCTAGGTGAGTGAAAAATAATAAGTTTATATTATACTCGTATACTATGGGTAATATTTTCTTAAATCACAGCTATGATTGGCCGTGGATGGGACGAAGATAGCTGGGCAAACCAGCTGCCCGTTGGAGCGATGACATCGTCGATATTGGAGGCCCATTTTGGAGAAGGACTGCAAAAGATCGCGAAGCTTGGCGTGCATTAGAGGAGACTTATGTCTTGAAGTGGACGTAGTGAGCTGCAGAAGAAGAAAAAATATGATTGATAAACAGTAACAGTTTTTGTAAAATACTGTTAACATACACACGTACTGTTAACTTATTATATTCACTCTGTGGATAGCACTGTGGGCCGGCATTACTATTAAGGATTTTTGTGTAAACTTGTTCTATTGTGTACCTATTTGTAATGTTGCTGTCTGTAATAAATAAAATAAAATCATATCCTACATCAATAGATCAAAACAGTTTGGTCGCGAATTCTTCTTAAACCAAATTTGCTACTTTATGAAATCCTAATAATATTACTGTGCCAATTTCGTTGAAATATTCTATTAGGGGGCAAATTTTTTTAGGGGGCACTCCTAGTGGGGCCCTCATTCAAATAATATATTATTTTTAGTTAATGTTACATATACAGATGGCGAATCTGTAATTTGGAAGTCTTCGCGCTACCTAAAAGCAAATGGACTTACTTTGAATTGGTATGAAGTACTTTATTTTCTGGGTTTACATACGGTCTATCCAATTATATCATAAAACATTGAAATAATTTTAAAATGTATACAAAATTTCATACTGTATATTTGTGTGTATTGAGTTTACATTTACAAAGCAAAGGAAAAATGCTCCCCACCGTAGATGCGTAGCGCTCTGTAGCCCGTAGCAGCGTAGGCTTCGTAGCGCGTAGCATCAGTGTCAGCTACGACGCGCCGCCTACCGCAAGCTTCCCGTAGCCGATAGAATCGCGCCGTTACAACATTTTACGAACCCCATAAAATAATTTATTACTCACTAACACTTTTATTTTTCTTATTACTATTTCACTGTTATGGTATTTATTTAGTGCTAGTGCCAAAAATTGTCTTACTAAAGCCAATGTGAAAGTTTTAAACGCCAAAAGTTGCTTAAAACTATTAATTAATTTAGTAACATGAATTGGTTACTTGTTATCTAAAATTTATGAACAATGTTCACTATGTCGCCGGTTCGACAGCTCATTTGGATAATCGCCATATTTTTCATTAGAGGTAAGTTTGATTTAGTTAAACTTTAGTTAAATTTAGTTAAATTTGTTGCCACGTAAAATGATTTGTTCTGTAATTTTATTTATTTAAATAAGTATTTATCACAGTGTAGAGAGTAGTAGTTTGAAATTGATCTGAATTTTGCGAATGATAACGGGAATAAAGAAAAATATTAGAGGAAGAGAAAGATAAAGATTATAATCATAAAACATTTTTTTTAAATTTATTTTGTGAACAAAACATTGATAATGAGCCGTCCACGTCTCATTTAAAATTCCACGTCTCATTTCAAATATTTTTGTAATACATTTTTTTCACGTTTCATGAGTACCTGCTGTAAATTAGCAACCGTGAACGCCTCGCTTCCAAGAAATAAAATGATTACGGAGGTAGGGGCAAAAGCTACCAACAAATTTTATTTGATTTTATTTCAAATTGAAATAAATAAAACATTACGTAGGCAAATGTTGTGTTTTCAAAATGAATCAAATTGGAAAACTTTGAGGAGTCTGGGGATTCCTCCACTCATAGGCGATGGGCTAGCAACCTGTCACTATACCTGAATCTCCATTCCATCAGAGAGCCCACTATTCAGCTGAGCGTGGCCTTTGAGTCTCACGACTCTTGGCTCTGTCTACCCCGTAAGGGATAAAGACGTGATTCTATGTATGTATGTTGATGTGTATGTTACGTGAGGAATATGGTCCGATGTAATTACATTGAGATTGAGAAGTTTTGAAAATTATTAGATAGGTATATATGTATATAAATGGTCTTGTCTATGTCTTACCCCCGGAAGACATAAACAGACCTCATAAGATATAGACAGAGTAAATAGAGACTGGTTACTGCCCATATCGCCTATTAGAAAATCCCTAGTTTAAGGCTAATTCCCTTGATTGATTTTTTTAATTTATTCGAGAAGAGAAGCTACTGGCACGAGTTTTTTTTTTATCGTATGGCCCCGAACCGACATGTAAGGCTGATAGATATGTAATTATGTATGTATACATCTACCAGCTATTTATATACCATAAATCGTGCAAGATAATATATGAATATGTCGGTTCCTGGCCAAGAAACCTAAATATTCATAAATTGTTTGAATATTCTGAATTAAACAGTAATTACTTTAAATAAATGTTGGTGTAAAAGTTTATTAATAATTTATAATTCATATTTTATTCATAAGACAGGAGATTAGTGAAACAAAAAATATCTCAGTTTTGTTTATGCCAGTCTTTCAAAGGCCTTTAAAAACTTAATATGTAAGTATTAACTATACTATTAATGCTATTGTTTCTCAGTAAAAAGTTAAATTATACTGATTGGTGCACACTGCATTAATTATAATAGATATGCGACATATTTTTAATAATCTATACTAATATTATAAATGCGAAAGTTTGGATGTGAGTTTGTGAATTTGTGAGTTTGTGAGTTTGTGAGGATGTTTGTTACTCAATCACGCAAAATCTACTGGACGGAATTCGATGAAATTTGGTACAGAGGTAGATAATGACCTGGAATAGCACATAGGCTACTTTTTATCCCGGGAAAAAGCACTGTTCCCGTGGGAAATTCACGCGGGCGAAGCCGCGGGCAAAAGCTAGTTTTATATAAACGTGAACTTATATACCGACCTGTTTGTCAGCAAAAAGTCTTTGAGCCATTAATATTACCTTAAAGCCATGAAAGTAATATATTTTAATAGGAAATCTAATACTGCGTCATTTAGTTGTCCAAATCATAATCAAAGGAAGTAAACAACCCATTTCAAAATGTTTATCTACAAAGGCGATACTTCAGATACGATTTCAAAAATATGTATCAATCAATTGCGAGGAAGAGACATAGGGGCTCGTGAAATGGGATCCGTGATTTTTTTCAATCAGCAGCATTCATCCTAGTTATCTTTGAATTGCTTTGTTTTTAAAAAAAATAATATTAATAATTTATGTCCAGTGTAGAGTTTCTTTCTAGTAGAAAAAATAATAAGGTTTGAATTATACCAGATTACCTAAAGAATCATACGTATCATAATCATAGAATTAATTGGTACAATTTCCCATGGGCACACGAAATTGTATAAATATACAATTTCGTGTAAAATACACTTCTTCGGCTTGTTGAGTAAGATGGAAAGATTCTTTTGTAATATCTATAATTACTACCATGTAACGAAACCATTCACAGACGTTTATTGGTGCCCGCAATAAGTTTGATTTACACGGATCAGTGCAAGACACTTGTGGAAACGCAAACAATTTTCTTTTAGAACCCAAGGGACCCTTATAATCCTTGGGGCTAAATCGAACCAATATCGTTTTTTGTTTAACGGTTTTGTACCCAAAAGGTGAAATATTTATTTACTAGAATTTATTTTCGGCGTACCGGCAAAAGCTTATAGTAAGTACGTTATCATCCGATTGAGTAAATGTAGTTTTATAAAAATAGTATCAAATTTATAGATTCCCTGATGGTTGCTAATAAACCTATTAAAAAGATAGTACAGGTAGAAATTTCATTTTTTCATATAGGTAGGTATTTTTTTAAATGGCTAAGTAAAAACTTTGGTGAAACAAAGAAATACATATGAAAAGAACATAATTATATCGTAAAATACACTTAGGTATTGAGAAGTTATTTAACATTGTTTGAATTCTTCATGTAAATTAGGTTTATAACTATACTAGCTTTCGCCCGCGGCTTTACCCTCGTGAACTTCCCACGGGAACAGTGCTTTTTCCCGGGATAAAAGGTACCCTATGTCCTTCTCCGTACTTCCAACTATGTATGCTTCTAGTATGCGAAGTTTCAAGAAGATTGGTTCAGTAGATAAATCGTGAAGAGGTAACAAACAAACAAACTCACTTTCGTACTTATAATATTAGTTAGGATTAGGATTTCTACAACTATTATGTACTTTATTACTGCCAATGCAGATACAAAATGAAAAATTCTTACAAAGGCTTTTCGCCACAAACTTAATAGCTAGGTCATGAACTTTTTTATCGAAACTTGATAGCTTTGAAAGTTTCTGATGCATGCAGTCTACGGCTCGTTTATACGATGCAGATATTCTCAAGGGCTTTTTAAAAACCATTTTACAGCTTTGAAAGCTAGTGGGCGAAGACGTGGTATGACGTACATGATTTATGTTAGTTAGAATTGTATACAACATGTATCGCTTTTATATACTTTCAGATTACCGTTAAGTTCATCGCACCAAAATAATTGTAATTGTAGTCTGAAGTAAATGTTTTCTCAAGATAAACTAAACACTCTTTAAATGCTAATGTAAGAAATTAAAATAAATGTTTATATAGGTATTCCAAATCTGTATAGTAAGTTGTGTAGGTGTTATTTACCGCAATATTTTTACCCTCTAATCTTTAAATTAAAAGCTGGCGAAATTTACATAAACGTGCTTCGTTTTCAACGAAGCCATTAAAGAGATAAATTACTAATTGTTGATGTTAAGTGAAAAACAAGATAAATAGCTATTACCTGCAGTTTTGGTCACTTTTTGAATGACGTAGGTAGAGTTTTCTAAAACTAGATGCTCATGAAATAAATTTATTATTTTAAGTAATTAGGTAATTTATTTCAATTGTTTTGAAAAAAAATACTGAATGTTTGATACAGCATTCCAGTTATGAATTTATTGATTTTTTTATACAGCTTCCCATTTCAGAAAATTATACGACAATCTTTTAAAATGTTATATATCATTTTGTCGGGAAATCAGAATTCGTTTCATATTTCGTTCGACACTCTGTAATTGACATAGACGACAAGCAGAGCATAGCATAGCTTACAGAGGGTCGTTGAATGGATAACACAACACTCAACAGTCCTCAGTATGCACACAAACTTATTGAAACTTTATCATCAATATCTCTGAAAATAAGTACAAATATTTATCCATACTGGAAATTGGAGCCAGCACGTCCAGAATACTAATGAACGAACCACGAAGGTAGTCCAATCCAAGCACACTATTTATGTGGTCCGAGTATGATAGCATCATTGCAGCATTTTTCATTATGTTTTTAGCGATGTTGAATTAGGTTAAGTCTGTAATGACACGCTGTATAAAATGAAATAAATAAATAATAATTTTATATATTGAAAAGTGAGTGAGTATTTGTTTGTTACCTTTTCACACTCTATCTACTAAACCAATCTTCCTGAAATAACATACACATAGTTAGAAGTACTAAGAAGGACATAGGGTACCTTTCATCCCGGGAAAAAGTACTGTTCCCGTGGGAAATTCACGCGGGCTAAGCCACGGGCAAAAGCTAGTAAATAATAAATAATAACATGCAACTCATGAGGACTTTCTCCGAAATACAATCGGTAGAAAACCGACAAGCAAGCAACTTTTCGACGATGAGCTAGGCTATGGAGATTAGCGTTCGTTAATTTTTCATCGCCGATTATTCTTTTGGCTCTGCGTTCCACCGAATCCAAAGTGGCCAGTTGGTACTTCGCCGAGCCGTCCCAAAGGTGACTGCAGTACTCCATGCAAGATCGTATATAGATTCCTACATGTGAAAGCCACTAGCTTTTCAGTACTTCTACAAACTCATATGGAATTGATGCAGTTTTCACAGTCTTTCAGGTTGTTTCATCTTGTTTTGTCGTTGCAGAAAAATAAACATACTCATTTATAAAAATTGCAAATATGAAGTCCGGGAAATGACGGCGGAGCACCCATGGAGCACCAATTAATGCTGGCGTCTGCGCTTGACATCTACCACTAAAATAAACAACACTGTACGCTTTATGGACTGCAATGAAATACTGTTTGCAGTTAAACATTCTTTTATTTTGTTACGAGCTTAGATTTATTCTGTAAATATCTTTGCATTTACGCTCTATTCGAACTTCTCTAAGTAGGTACTTTTAGTATGCATTTGTTATAAGTGAATTTTAACTTATATTTAGAAAACATTACTAATTCAAATTCTGCTCTAGGCTATCTATTCTAATGGTAATGGTACTTATTTACAACCTACAAGCAAGTGTCTTCATGACTAGGTACTGACCAAATATTTTTGTAATTTTTATACCGAATAATCTATATATATGTATATAATAAAACAGTAAAAATATTTTGTCTGTACATTTAGTATTTTTGACTGAAATGGATAGAGAGACACCTAAAAAGAATAATAGAAAGCAAAAAAAAAATTTTTGGAATTTCTTGTCTATCTGTCTGTCTGTCTGTATGTATGTACGCGTTTCACGCAAAAACTACTGGACGGATTTGAATGAAACTTTTTTTGTTGTATAGCGATTAAGCCTGGGCAACATATAGGCTATAATTTATTTTGAAAATTGGAACACCTGATGAAGAACCTTAACAGAACAGCTAAACTATAAGAAATATGGAAATGGTGCCTTAACAAAAGTCGTTCAACCAATGAGCCATTTTGTCAATGCATTTTTAAATTGCAGATCTGGAACATCTGATGAAGAGCTGCAAGAGACCAGCTACACTTTAACATATATGGAAATGGCGCCTTATTAAAAGTCGTTCAACCTGATGAGCATTTTCTGCTGACGTTTAAAAATTGAAGATCTGGAACATCTGATGAAAAGCTCCAAGAGAGATTTTTCATCTAAGCGAAACTCACGCAGGCGAAGCCGTGGGCGACAGCTTGTATTTTCTATAAGATTTGTTTAAGTTTTGCATACATCGAAAGAATATGTTTCGATATAGTTACCTATATATTAATTTAACCTTATCTGTGCCCATCTTCAGAAAATAAATATTTTTTTCATGACGGATATTTTTTTGACCTCCTGCCGCCAAAATTATTTTGTGGATATTGTAATGAGGATTATTTTTATATATTTTTTTTCGATGACATGTCCACTTGATTTTAAGCAAGCAACTCTAAGCATCAAGCATTCACTTTTCAAACGAAACATGTATTCACATCTCCACGTAGGTTGTTGCAAGACACAGGACAGGCTAATAGCTTGGATCCCTTTACTGACCCCGAACTTCAGTGATCCATGAAAATGTCGCCTCGGAGGAAATTCTAACGCTAAATGTTACTTAGGCTTTTAGGGGATTAGATGTGCCTTTAGGTGGTGTGTTTATAATCACGGCCTTTCAGATTTGTTTGGTCAGCCCACAGTATGTGCTGACGATTGATTAGTATTCCGATTAATCACATGTGTAATTAGAAGCTTATATATATCTTACACTATAAACTACCTACGTTATGCCTGTTATATTTTATACTAGCTTTTGCCCCTGACTTCGCCCGCGTGTTTTTTTTTTCACCCATTTTATCCCCTTACAGGTGAAATTTTTAAAATTATTTTCGTAGTGGTCATTTACGCTGTATAAAGAACCTTTAAGAACCAATAAGTCAGCCAGCTCCCAATTTTATTAATATAGATAGAATTTTAATTTTTGTTATTTAAAACATTGTCAAAACAGTGAAATTAACTATAGTACATCGTACATGATAGTTTAACTAACCACTCGAACTCGATATATCGAACGTTAGTTTTTGGTTGCCTATATCCATCTGACTCAAAAATACATCTGGGAAATATAAGCAAACAGATGCTTAGCAAGCCAAAAGCATAAATAAAGAAATAATACATTATTAATATTAAAAGTGTATTTTAGAGCTAAGCTATAAGCTAATGAACTGTAGATAAACCCGTTTTTTCGCTCTTTGTAGTTACTTTAGAACTAATATAAAAGATACATTTGTTGAACTTTTTTATTCTTTCATAATAACTATATTTTATAACTTTTTAAAACTATTTCTGTGGTTTAACTGTTATATATTAGAATCGATGTTGTCGTATGTAGCCTTTGCTCATTTTAAAGTGGATAATTTGTGTTTATCCTAATAAATAATTACCTTTATCTTATCAATCCAAAAACAGGCCGTTAAAAATCTACTCTTAAACTGAATACAAAGATTTAAACTAAGTAGGCTCGAAGTTCAATTGTCGCCAAACCACAAACGCCCTCATAAAGTTTTCTCGACAAAGGAATGGAGCTTGAACCTTGGCCTTTCTATTGCAGATAAAAAGCTGTCGCTTACTTTAAAGTAACAGTATTGTGACGGTCTCTATTACATCACTCAACGCCCACAATATCCTTTGTCTCATGGGTCTGATAAAACAATTATAAAGATATACAAACAGATATATGTATTTCTATCATATTAGAAATTAAATCCAGATTTTTTAAAGTGATAGCTTTCCCCATTGGAGGCCATATAATCTAAAAATGTTATCATATATTCTTGAAACTGTTCTGAATTTGCAACGTTTTTTAAAGGTTACTTTTGTTCCAGGCTCCACATGTTGTGACGACGAGTACAGGTTGATCCGACATCTCATGCAGAAGTATGATGCATCGGTGAGGCCTGTGGAGAACTCTTCACACCCCTTGCTTGTCACCTTTGGAGTCTCACTGCATCACATCATAGACGTGGTGAGTTTGACGTGCATAAATTGGCTACAGAGTTGATTTTTTTTCCTGAATGAAATGTAAAGGTATAACCAAGAATGGAATTTCAGTTTAAATTTGATAAAATAGATTAGCTGAAGGAACGGTGATAGTAATTTTTCTCATCGTACGGTTTTTTTGTGCATCTAAATAAGTTTTAAATAATAGTAAATACATTTTTATTGATAAAATATGTCCATTATTTAGTTCAGTTGATTGTTTCGAAAGCTGAAAAAAATATGATTAATAAGATCCTTCGGGATCCTCGTACACCCTGTACGAGGATAACCCACATACATAATTAATATCCCATTTGCGTGAATCAATCATATATAAGTTAGTGAAAATGTGGCTATTTATGCAATCCCGTGAGTGTTTTCTGACATCTCATGGAATTTCCGATTGTTGTAATGGAAAAGCTTAGTCTTATTCCTCATTTTTGAGGGTCACGGTCATTCTTCTCTCCTCTATTTAAAGACATATAATATGTCATTGCTACGTATATCTATGTAAGCTGCAGATTTTACCAATTGTTTCAGCTATTGTAATTTTGGCTGATAGCAGATTTATTTATTTATTACTAAAATATCGATTACCGATTATATTTTTATAATTATCTATTTTAGGTGATAGCGGATTGTCTTTTATTTATTACAAAAATATCCATATAATCCCGACAGTGGATTTGTAATTATTTCTTTGTATAAGTCTAGAATAGGGGTGTCGTTGTGAAGTTGGATTAGTTTTCATAGTTTACTTACTACTTATTGGGATGGTTAATTAGTTGAATCAAAAACTACATGAATAAAATAATATCTAAATAGCAAAATAGCTATATATCATGTATAGTAGACTTACGAAAATTACCTTTTTTAATCTATTACTTAAAATCATTGTATTTATGATATAGATGGTGTGAAATACAGAAATGTCTAAATAACGGTTGAAAACTTGTTTCATAGTTTATAGGATCCAAATATTCAGTACTTTTCGAATTTTGCCCGCAGTATGTTTCGAGATTCCATATATCATATTTATTTAATGGAAATAAATATTTTATAAAAGTTGCAAGCTCGAATTCGCTATTTCTGTTAAATCAATAAATGTGTGTCACAATTCACATATTTCAGTAGCGCGCTGGGGTCTAACTAATATATGTATAGAGGTGGTATATGAGTG
Source organism: Ephestia elutella (assembly GCA_018467065.1). NCBI lineage: Eukaryota > Metazoa > Arthropoda > Insecta > Lepidoptera > Pyralidae > Ephestia > Ephestia elutella. The sequence continues at coordinate 8,488,338 of CM031568.1, read as the reverse complement.
ATTAAGTTTTTTATAAAACTAACCGCGCCCCGAGTCTTCGCTCTAGTGGGAATTTCGGAATAAAAAGGACCAGCTATTCCCGGTATTTTTCTACTGGGGTATCAAATTTCATGGAAATCCATACAGTATATTTTGCGTGATTAAGGCGAGCTCGTACCCCACATTCGAAATAATTGTAATTTTTCATGAAGAAATTTACCTAATTAGAGTTTATTTACGAAGTAGAAAAATAATACAGGATATAGATTATGATCTCTATTAAGGTTTGAATCGTGTACTTTTTATTAAAAAGACATATTTTCGGCTTGATTAATTCATAAAGCCACCGAAAATTAAGAAAATATTTCAGCTTTCAAGTCATGAAACTTAAAATTTTCAGCGATAACATATATATTTTTTTATATAATTAGTTAATATATATACTATATTAAAGTTTTAAACGAGCACTTTTGTTTTTAGACTAATATTTTTAAAGATATTAAAGAAGAAAGAAAGAAAAAAGAAAATAAAGAAGAGCTGCAAAAAACAAAATTCATATGCGCTTACCCGCGCCGTGTGCGCGTTGCAATAAGATAGTTTTTTGCACAACACAATGTTCTACTTTCGTTGGCAGGATCGAACAGATTTTGTACCGATTTAGCAACTATTTCTCAAATATCTTTAAAAATATTAGTCTAAAAACAAAAGTGCTCGTTTAAAACTTTAATATAGTATATATATTAACTAATTATATAAAAATATATATATGTTATCGCTGAAAATTGTAAGTTCCATGACTTGAAAGCTGAAATTTTTTCTAAATTTTCGGTGCCTTTAAGAATTAATTAAGCCGAAAATATGTATTTTTATTAAAAAGTACACGATTGAAACCTTAATAAACATCATAATCTATATCCTGTATTATTTTTCCACTTCGTAATTAAACTCTAATTAGGAAAATTTCTTCATGAAAAATTACAATTTTTTCGAATGTGTGCTACGACATCGCCTTAAGTATGAAACATCATTACAAATTCACAAACTCACATCCAAACTGTTAGGCTAAGCAATTCAGTCATATCGAATGACATTTTATGACAGTAACACATATAATGACATAACGTATGTATTAACAAGCTAACAAAACTTTCGCATTAACATTTTGTAGGAAGTAGGATAAGTAAAGTATAACCGGTGATAGATGAACCAGTGGTGCGGAACCAATTAAAGCTTCAATGCAAAGGGTCCCTAGAGGTACAAATCGACTATCCAATAATGATACACTCTATTATTGCTTTTAACAACGAAAGCGAACCAAAATTTCTAACAAGTTGAAGCGAAACAATTCTCCCGGTATTGTGCATTGTAAATTGTTTGATATTATTTTTATTACTATGTTTAAAACCCCAATGGCGACTTTCGGGGAACAACGGAGACAACGCAATTTATGTCGGAGAAAAATATTCGCCCATTAGTGAAATATATGGAACGATTTATAAAAATAATCATCTTCATTTTTAACACACTTTAGGTACAAGAGGATCTTAATTAAATAAAAGTGGCTAAGTGCGAATTGTACTTGCACATAATAGGATTCAGTTCAGTAGTCATATAAATAACAAAGTTCAGTACTAAATTATGCTTGGAATATTATGCAAATAGATTTCTAAATCGAAAAATGGTTTTCTTTGAATTTTCGCATAATAACACACGGTACAATTTGCGGGTAACAGCTGTTACGGTTTATTTTCTCGTATAAGTATAAATGTAAGTAAGTATATTGACTTGTAATATGGGGTTACACTAAAAGCCATATAACCAAATAAAAAATCCTACGTCTACATCGCGACTTTAATCAAATTCCTAGCAATACTTTCTGTCAGGTATTAGGGAGGCGGTATCTGGCTCGGTGATGGATGTAAAGTCGGAGAAGACAAATGACGTCATTAACAAGTGTTGAGTTGCACGACCATGACTGGCCATTAGTTCGGTTCTATGATTGGAGGACCACAAAACCTCTCTCTTCCTTCACAGATTTTTTTTGATTCCGTACCGAAAGGGAAAATCTTAGTAGGTCCTATAGTAGGTAAGTTTCTTGGGTTAATTGAAGTAGTCCTATCGACTTAATCGTACTAGTTTACAAAATATAGATTTTTTTTTTTCAATCCATTGTAATAAATAAAAAAATATGATAAACAAGATGAGGAAAAATATGTCAATAAAACTTTACTAAAAAAATGTGACAGCGAATTTAGTACTGCTGACAACTTTTTAAACAATCTTAAAATAAATGCCTATAATAATGTAAACGTAAATGTTTGTGTTATAGAATAATGATTCTATCAAGTTAAAAAAAGTTGTAGACGACATCTATGACAAAAATAATTGTTTAAAAAATTGTACAGATAACCAGGCACATAATATAATATCAAAGTATATTGTAAATGTAATAAGATTTACGAGTATGAAGTAATGAAATAAACATACGCATTTCCTTGATATACGTCAAACAGCCGGAATTATTTTGTGCAAAGTTATTGCTTTAATATTTGTGATTCTATATTGCTCTTGTATCTTCATGAAAACGAAATTTTAATCCGTGTGTACAAAGTTATGAGAAAAGACAGATACAAAATATTAATAAAAGAAGTAGGTTATTTAAGTCAATTTAGCTTTTTTGTTGTTTACATGACAAAATAAAAGAACAATGACCATTTGGCATAAATAAGATTAGAGAATTTACGGTGGTTCGTTCGTTCGAACCATAAGCACCTAAATTCTAAGATCGCATACAATCAAACCCCAAAGAATTTTTGTTCCACGTGGTTCGATCAATCGCACAACGCGATCGAAACTCACGACCACCTGTAAAATTAAAATTAGTCTCTGTTCTTGCTGAAATAATTATATACACTGAAAATCAGCGATCAGCTTAATATTACATTCTAATCACATGTCACCTTAATATACAATGTGTCCCGTCATCAGTATCGGAGCCTTTAATGGTATGTTACATGGCATTTTTTCTGAACAAATCACAACTCATAACTTTTTTTCTTTTACTGTAGTAGAATGGCAGCCATTTGGATTTTTTCGGGCTCTTATACTACTTTGCGTTTAGTATAATTCAATTGTATCTACTTGTATAAAAGTGACATAAAATAGGTCTCATTTAAAAACTAATCATGTAGACAACAATAAAATAAGAAAGATGTTTCAATATGAAGGGCAAAAGAAAAGAAAAAAACGTAAAAGCAAATAAAATACTTATATTTTTTGTATTTTATAAAATTACTAGCTGTTGCCCGCGGCTTCGCCCGCGTGATTTCGCTTAAAAGAAAAATCTACAGAAAATGCTCATCAGATTAATCAAGTTCTGCTAAGGCGCCATTTCCATATATGATATAGTGTAGCTGGTCTCTTGGAGTTATTCATCAGATGTTCCAGATCTTCAATTTTTATACGTCAGCAGAAAATGCTCATCAGGTTGAACGATTTTTGCTAAGGCGCCATTTGCATATATGTTACTAGCTGTCGCCCGCGGCTTCGCCCGCGTGAGTTTCGCTTAGATGAAAATCTCTCTTGCAGCTTTTCATCCGATGTTCCAGATCTTCAATTTTTATACGTCAGTAGAAAATGCTCATCAGGTTGAACGATTTTTGCTAAGGCGCCATTTCCATATCTGTTATAGTGTAGTTGGTCTCTTGGAGCTTTTCATCAGATGTTCCAGATCTTCAATTTTTATACGTCGGCAGAAAATGCTCATCAGGTTGAACGATTTTTGTTAAGGCACCATTTCCATATTACTTATAGTTTAGCTGTTCCGTTATGGTTCTTCATCAGGTGTTCCAGTTTTCAAAATGAATTATAGCCTATATGTTGCCCAGGCTAAATAGCTATATAACAAAAAAAGTTTCATTCAAATCCGTCCAGTAGTTTTTGCGTGAAACGCGTACATACATACAGACAGACAGACAGACAGACAGACAGACAGACAGACAGACAGACAAGAAATTCCAAAAAATTTTTTTTGCTTTCTATTGTTCTTTTTAGGTCTCCCTCTATCCATTTCAGTCAAAAATATTAAATGTACAGACAAAATATTTTTACTGTTTTATTATATGTATAGATAATGTAGCTGGTCTCTTGAAGCTTTTCATCAGATGTTCCAGATCTTCAATTTTTATACGTCAGCAGTAAATGCTCATCAAGTTGAACGACTTTTGTTAAGGCAACATTACCATATTTCTTATAGTTTAACTGTTCTGTTTATATTCTTCATCAGGTGTTCCATTCTTCAAAATCAATTATAGCCTAAATGTTGCCCAGGCTTAATAGCTATACAATAAAAAAAAATCATTCAAATCGGTTCAGTACTTTCGGAGATTAGCGTGATCATACATACAGACAGACAGACAGACAGACAAAAAATTAAAAAATTTTTTTTTTGCTTTTTATTATTCTATTATCCATTTCAGTCAAAAATACAAAATGTACAGACAAAATAATTTTACTCTCTTATTATATGTATAGATTAACTTCTTGTGTAACTAGCCTATTAAACTGTTTATGTTTTAATTTAAAACGAAAATTAAAAAAGAAAAAAAAAGAAAAAAGTTTTGAGTGGTGATTTGTCCATAAAAATGCCATATAACATACTATTAAAGGCTCCGACACTGATAACAGGACACATTGTATACACCAGTAATGAAAGAAAATTTATTGAAACTCGTGTTTTATTGTAAGAAATGCGTACATCGCATTACTCTGGATAATAAAGGCAAAGCAACGTGATTGCATGTGGAGGCTGCTATGTTGCTCGGTTCACGGGAAATCACAAATTTCCTTCGCCGACGTCTTGCTTAATTTCATAGTGGGGTGGGGAATTGAATCACATTTCCACTTGTTTCGTGTAGGCAATGGCCTAACTGTAATTTGATTTTTTCTTTATGTCTAGTTAGTATAGATGATAAAAATGGACCTGATTGTGTACCATCGAAATAATAAAAAGCCAAGTCAGCCTAGTCGATAAAAGCTGCATACTGAAAGTTGTATTCAGGTCACACGGAGAAATACACCTTATCCCTTGCACCATTACCATTTAAATACAGTTTTCTGAAGTTCAGTATTTTTCAAAGACCCTTTTCACAATCCTGCGCCAAAATAAATAGTATTAACCTACGGAACACTGAACTTTACACATACTTGATCCTTCCTGGAGTTTCTGGACCAATTGCTTCTTGACAAATATTTGGCAAGTAGTTTTATATTTGTAAAGGTCTTCGTATGCTGGAGCCATCTGGAAACACTTTCACTGAAATATGTTTTTGTGCTCGCACGTTAGGTACTTTCCTAATTCATTCATTCATTCATTAACATAGAAGTTACACTATTGTCACTACTTCTCAAGCACAGATTACTAAAAACTATATAACTACTCATGTGTCTCAATTATACGTTTTTGTATATTTGGCTCAGGGAACATATAAAAATAGTTCATTATTGTGTCTGATATCCTGACAGTGCAGTTGGAATATTTTAAACCCCGCTTTTAACAGATTTAAACCTAGCATTTGATAGTCGATTGTTAATTTAATTAATGATCATCCTTCGAACTATGCGAATGAAAGCTGACGTCAGCTTTCAACCTGCATTGGTCCAGTCAATAGAAGTTGGATTAGTTAGAGCACTGCCGCACTGAAACTGAATTAACTCAGTACTATATGAGCGATATGTAATCGCCCATATAGTTTTGATAACAATAATTACAGAAGTGGAAAAATAAAAAGACTTACGGTGATGTTTCAATTCCATAAAGATTAGTTTAGGAAAAAGTAGGCAGTGATGATTCAATAATTGATAGTTATTCAATCACTTCAAACAACAAGCTTCATCATTATAACACCTAATAAAATGTTAATGAATCCGTGCCCTCATTGTCACGCGTAATATAATCGTACTTTCCAAGGATTAAAGAAACTTTTCCTCCTGTACCTATTTATTTCAGTGGTGTCGCGTTTCATTTCAACAGCGAAAGTATTCGGGGACTTACTGCACAATTTGTGAACTGATTACTTTGTTAATCTGCAGATTATTCCAACAATTTGAGCGATGACGGGGACTCGGCTTTTCAGCTGTCGGTCGGGCATCAAATTAAATCAGCGGTCGATTTTCTTATAAGGAAAGAAACGTGCATTACAGAATCTTGGCAGAGGTGATTCCACAATCCTTCTACCAAAACCCTTCTAGTTACATATTACACAGCAGGCGACAAATAAGACTAAAAGCAAAAGGTCTATTCGATTAAAACTCTGATTCATGATTTAATTTGTTTAGAAACTTTGAGAACAACTGCAAATTAAACTGCCCTGTAACATAAAAGTTGCTAATTTGTTTGAAATTAATTTATGTAGAGTGATATGCTCGACTCGATTTGGTTCAGTAATTTAATACCTATTTGATTGACTCTGGGACAAACTAGCCTTTGGTGAATTTTGTCTACTATTATTAACGCGTATTGCTCAAATGTGTATACATAGGTATCGATTTGATTTTCTTTAGGGTTCTCTATTCATTATTTCTGTTACTCTATAGTACGAATTGTTCTGGGAATATAAAGAGTTCGGTATATGCAATATGCAGCGCAAAATCCAAACTCATGATTCCAAAAACATTATCATACCTAAGTAATTATATGTAGTCCTTTATTAGTAGATTATTAACCAAGGGCTGTATGACATCAATTGTATACGAGGTTTTTGGCGCCTGAGCGAAGCGAAGGCGCTATGTAATTGATGCTTACGCCCGAGATAAATACTCTGCTTTACATATCGATTCTGAGGTAAGTAAACAACAAGACAGCAGGTTTCAATGAACATTTATTAAGAAGAAAAAAATGTGTATTTAATTAAAAAAAATTGTCTAGATTCCGATTCGAGTAATTAATCGATACCGAGAAAAAAATTAACTTTATAAAAATATTCTTCGTGCAGTATGAGTATGTCAGTTCTTTTTTCAAATTCCAAAACCTATGCTGTAATGATAGTCATACTCCCCGGCATTCAGGGGTGTAAGGGTGTACTTACAGAGCAAGAGATATGTAAAGGCTATTTATTTCTGATTTGTTACGATTAAAACATTTTTTTTCCCAGACGAGTAATAGCGTTAACCTTCTTGATTAATTCAGATGCTGGATAGAATTCCCGTGTACTTACTTGGCACAATATACTTAAGTATCAAAAGTCAAGGTATGGTATTATTCTGATAAAAAGTACCCTCATTATAAAATATGTTTAGCAATCAAGTAAATGGATAAAGATAATTTTCTTTTAACATTAACTCAATTTCGAGGGTCGTTTGGAGAATGTTGCTAAATATGTAATTATGGCCTACGTGCGATTGCCACCGGAGGCAACTGTTTGAGTAATAATATAATGGAGAGCCAGAATTAACAGTAATTGGATACGCAGAGGAAATTGTAAACGCACATTGTTCAAAACATTACATTCGTAATCGAGTTTTCAAATAACGAGTTTGATGTTGGTAGTTTTGTTCGTGAATTAAATGCACTTATTATCCAGATCAATATTTTTTTAGTTAAACTTGCAACCTAGTAGCTTAAGCAGAAAATCTCTCTTAAGTTCAGTTATATCTATAAGATAATAATCTGTAGCCAAATAGCTGATGGGATATATACCAATTCTAGTATTTCCATTCCGTAGTTGGCCGCAAACACAATCGAAAATAACACCAAATTGCTCTAAATTGAGTGAAAGGTCTTCATTATGAGTGAAGCTGTATGCCTATTCAGAACGTGGCGCCACACAATGGCGTGTGAATATGCAACAATGCATGCCAGCCGCAGATTAAACAGATCCATTGAATCTCTTTTCGTTTCCACATTCAATTAATTTACCCCGTGAAAAGCTTTTTGTGGGAGATGGGAAGTTTTTGTCTCCCCAGAGGTGTATTACCTCACATATGTGAGGAATTTGAGGCAGAAATGAAAAGTTTGACACTTTTTATGATCACACCCTGGGGAGTTGATTGATACCTGATACAAAAATATTTTTAGAAAGAAACTTTTATATTTTTGTAATGCCAGAGGGACGCCACGGGCTATTTAAAGATGTCAGAGCATTAAAAAAATAAAAAAGTTTATAATTTATTTTCTTTACTTTTTTGATGCCAAATTGACTTTGATGGCAAACTTATCCATCTAATCGAAAGTCATAGTCAATTTGTTTTATTACTTACTAGCTGTGCCCGCGACTTCGTCCGCGTAAAAATTTAGAACCAATGTGATTTGAAAAATGATGTCTCTAATATGCATTTAAAAGCTCTGATGTTAATATAAAAAAAAACATAGATTAGATATCATTATAATATTAAAGCTGAAGAGTTTGTTTGTTTGTTTGTATGAACGCGCTAATCTCAGAAACGCATAAACCGATTTGAAAAATTCTTTCAGCGTTGAATAGGTGAGTTATTCCTGAGTACTATATAGGTTACGTATGTAACACGGGCGAAGCTCGGGCGGATTGCTATTACTTACAAACACATTTTATTTATTTATATTTAAAAAAATTATAAAAAAATTACAGCAATGCTTCTCTATATACAATATTAGAAGTATAGCCGTCGAGGATCAAAACAAAAAGTTTTCTAGGATCGCTCACGCGTAAGAGAGCCACGTAAAGCTGACCGTATGAAAAGCAGCTATATCTTAGATCCACACCAGCAACTTTTAGCGTTTGACCTTAGGCTTTATTAATTGTCATAGCAAAACATAAACTTACTGGGAATTGGACTCGTCTGAAACTAAAAGGAAAATTGTTTGGTATTAGTGGAATTCGGGGTACAAAAACACTCTCACCTGCTCCGCATCCTGTCAAAATCTCTGCTTCTATTACGTTTCGTTGTAAATTTGTTATTTTTGACCTGGTGCCATTACAAAGTTTAGGAGGGCTTAAATTTCTAAGGAGCATTATAGGTACTCCAACTTTTAAAATTATTGTGTGAGCTGGCAACCCAGGAGCACTTAGGGATTCCAAAAATTCTATAGGGTAGTTTGTGGATTCTTCTTCTTCCGTAACTCTATTAATAGAGACATATTCTACACAATCACCCGGAACAAAGCTCAAAATTTCGGCGTTTATAGCTGCTGCCTGTTCATTTTTTGGTGTTAAAATCGCCCTCTCGCAAAGCCACGTATTTTCTTTAGAAGCTATCTCGGTCGCATTTTCATATACAGATGATATGAGCTCTCGCATCGTTGGGACTGTGCAACAAAGGTTTTCATGGAGAACCACTTTTCCTTGTTCCTCTGGATACACACCGTTACCAATCTTAAGTAGCATATTAGAGAACTCCTGTGCGTTTTCGTTGCCTCCAATTTGCGCTCGCATATTTACTGTCAAATGCATTGAAATAATGTAGTGCCACAATCTAGAACTCTTTAAACGCCCTTATCTCATCAGCCCTTGTTCCACGTGGTATAACAGGGAGAGTCTGACGAAAGTCCCCACAAAAAAGAACTGTAACGCCACCCATGGGTTGGTCATTTTGTCTTATATCCCGTAACGTTGTGTCCACTGCTTCAACAGCTTTTCGGTTAGCCATAGTGCATTCATCCCATATAATAATATTGCAATCGCGTAAAACCTTAGCTTTATCGCTGCTTCTGGAAATGTTACATACGGGGTTCTCAGTGCGGTCTAAGTCAATCGGAATTTTGAACATGTGTGGATGTATGTATGGTATGGGCAGTTTTGCCTCCTGGCAACAAAGTGGCTGTTATGCCGGACGAAGCTACAGCAAGCGCCATTTTACTTTGGCTCTGAAATTGTTAGATAGAAAGTCCGTAGAGATGAGAAGACTATATTAATGATCTTATAAACGTATGTAGTTCACGGGAACTCCCGACAGACTGCCAAACCATAAACAAATAGAGTAGGGATTCGTGTGTGTCGATTCCCGTCGAGTAGTATTGGACCCTTCACGATGCTCTATTAGTTCGGCCAATAGCAGCCGAAGTCGCAGGAAACACCTAGTTCACAAAACAGACCACGCATGCAGGGTCGTTCTTACCGAAAACCCAACCATAGCGCGTTTTACTTTTGCACAGCGCCATCTAGTGATGGTTCACCGAATCAACCGTGATAAAAACATTAAAATGTAATAATTATGAAATTTTTAGAAATATTATATTATAAATAAATAAGAACACAATAAAATATATTTATAAACTTACTCACGCAAATCTAGAAACCTGTTAGTTATTAACTTAAAGCAATTACGTTACTTTTTCTTTAAATTAATGTAACTTTTTTATTTATGAACCGATTTAAATAAAACAAAGACTAAATGTTAAGTGAAGCTTAGCACAATATATTGCTGAAAACCGCATCTTAATCGGTCAAACCGTTTCTGAGATTAGCGTGCACAAACTCACAGACAAACAGACAAACAGACAAACAGACAAACCGACAAACAGACAAACAGACAAAAATTCTAAAAATCGTTGATTTGGGTTCTGTTACAATATTAGATACTCCTTATAATAGTTTTTCATATTTATCTTCCATGTACAGACATCACCCACTTACGATTTTATTATATGTATTGATTAGCAGAGTTTATAACGAATTTAATTAAGACATTATTAAGACCTATTTAAGCACTTTTGAACTGTCAATTTGAATTAGGTTTGTGGAAGGTCATCGAGATAAATTATGTGCATTGTATTTCGATGTGGAAGATAGCGTATTTGGATTTAGAATTTCTGTTTTGGCCATAGATATAGAAAAAAAAAATTCATTCTTTAATAGACATATAAACTTGATTGTCACATGAAGCCCAAAAACGTTCTTAATAGTGTGCTCCAAATTATTTTTTTTTACAGATTGTTCACAAATTCTATGGAACACGCCAAAAATGTCAAACTTGACAAAAATTAGCTTCACAGAAGATATTACCTGTCCTTACCAACATAGGCAAAAACCATATCTGACATCCCGCTTCCTCAGCTGTCTGTGTCTCTAAGTTTTTTCTTTCTATATCCATGGTTTTGGCATCAACATCTAATATTCTTTGATATTTGAGACGATCGAAACACGGTTCAACTTTTAATTTCATGTTAGCCAATGTTAGAAAAAAGTATTTTGTATAATCACTGACACCTGCAAAAACTTATTATTATTTATAAATAAAAAAAAAAATTGCGAAATATCAACCTCATTACCTATAGGAAAGTCTGGAGTAGATATTTGTAATAAATCTTTAGGAAAGTCGTACGACAGTTTGAATAGGCTCTCTGTACAAACTTATCTAGCGATTACAAGTGGATGAAACGCCTCAACGTACCATTTGAAGAACGGCAGAGCTGAAGTTTAACTAATAATAACCAAAGGTCTGGATAACGGTATAAATAAAAGATAAGTATGGATTATATAGTTGAAAGGCCTTTGAGTTAATATTTGTATTACAAAGCCTTCGGCAGTAAATATTACAGGTAAAATAATGGATTTATTTAAGGGAAAGGGTATCTAAGCGAAGTGTCTTAAGAAAAGAAGAAAATCCATCTTCTCTAATTGTAATTTAATAATAATCCGTAATCATTTTAATGATTTATGGAGCAAGTCATTAAAATGATTAGGGATTACAGAGCTAAGTATAAGATGATTTGGATAGAGATTGGAAAGATTTCACTCCCTGCAAATATCTGAATAAAGACCAAGGTTCGGCTAAAGAAAAGTTAAGCTACCTATACGCTTGGCCGATGATATATACAGAGATAGGGATTAATCGCCGTATTTCTTGCAAAAGTCAGTTAATATACTCATATTACTCGTAACAATACTTCTAATCTCCCTACCTCAGATACGCGTTAGAGAGTTATCGTCTTAAGTGTCAGTTCCCTCGGAATGTGCTATTTCCGCTCCACCTTTGTCTAATAACGATGTGTCATGTTAAGGGACTGCCGTAATGAAATGTAGTGCGTTTAGTGGTAATACACCGTAAAAGCGGTTGCAAACTTAGGAATGTAATTACGAGACTAGACGTGGCACTTAATTATTAAGGTATTTTGGGGATACCATAGGATACTGCATATAGCTACAATCTTTGTGAGGGGTACCTACATTATAAAAATCTTTTCTAATTCAAAACCAATCATGTAGTTCGACACATTAAACCTTTATAGGACTTCCTCTTAATTGATTCTATAATACTGCTCGTATCTCTGGGCTGGAGCACCAAAATATCAACTCTGCCTATTTGACCGCATTCAACGAAGAGCTGCTCCAATTGTCGGCGACTCCAGAATCTCTGATCGTTTGGACTCCTAGCTTTACGCAGAGATGTTGCGTCCCTCTGCATTTCTATCGCATTTACAATGTGGAGTGTTCGTAGGAAAAAAAAGTCGCAACACGGTTCATTTTGATTTCCAATGTTTAACTCTAAAAATAAATATCTACAAATTTCATTCGCAAACACATACAAAAAATACTTAAATAGAACGTAATTTTGTCTGATATTATTAGTAACTGAAATGAAAATTTCAATTCCATTTGACGAGAGCTAGTCAATCAAGCTAAAATTAATACTCCCTATGGAAATAACTGAATACTGTACTGTACACTATTTTAATATAAGCTTTAGAATAAATTCCATGCGATTTTCAATGTCTAAGGGATGAATATTACATTACAGTTCAATCTACTTCAGAATTCGAATTCTTAAGTACTTTTGGCAAAGTAAGTATCAAAACAATGCATTTCTCATTTTAATAAATAAATTGATAAAAGAAATTCAACTATCAGTAGGCACACAATACATATCTACAGTGTGTCTATAAAGTCGTGAAATTAAATGATGGCGCCACTGGTATGCATGTAGCAACCCTATATAGTGTGACAAAAATTATTTTTTATTTCTCATACTCGGAAAAAAGTGTATATTTGATCGTAGTATTGGGTTGAAAATGCTTCTGGACGTGGGAGAGAATTTTTCATACAAATTCATTCGCACCCTAGGGAGGGAATGAATTTTAAAAACAGAACATGATAAATTCCTTTAGGAATCAGCTACTGTCATAAATTTAGAAAAAAAAAACCTATGGAATTTTTTTTTTTTTTATGTCTATGGCCAAGTTCTAGGTTCTACACAGAAAAAAATACCGAGTTTTAACGTTTAAACATTTATTTTTTTCTACGTCTTTGGATACTTATTCTTCTTCTTCTTTATGTGCCTATTCATCACTGAATGTTGGCAGCCAGCTCCTTAAATTTAGCCTTGTTCAAAGCCAGTCTGAACAGTTGTTCCACTGTTTTTTTTTTTTGTTTTTTTGTTTACATGCATTCAATGGTAGCAATGAAAAAAAAACATTCTTTATAAAAGAAAAATTCTGCTGTATTTAGACTTGACGCTTTATTTTCTTCGTTTTTATCCATATTTTTTCAAAATATAAATAAATAAATTTAAAAAATAAAATAAAATTAAAAAATAAATTTATAATTTTTTTTTATCATATTTTTTTTTTAATTATGTAAATTAAAAATATTTATTGTAAATATTAGAATACTAAATTACTATACTTAATTGTAATAAATGAATTAGGTGTATTTTCTACTAAGATTAAAAAGTAAAAAAAAATCCTAGAAGCGGCGGTGATGACTCGCTCTAGGCCGCCTGGTGTTTCCATGTTCAAAATTTAAAAAAGACTACGGATATTAATTTCATCAGCTGTATCGAAATCCAAAATCTCGGTTTTATTGTCAATAGCCTATCTTATGGTATTTTTTTGTTTACTTTCCTTATATTCGAAATGAAAAGTAAAGTGCTTACTACGGGTGAATGACATCAATGCATACTACCTGTGTCACATGAGTTTGTAGACAATCTGACTCATGTATGGTAGTTTTTTTTTATTTTTTTTATAACATAGGGCGGCAAACGAGCAAGCGGGTCACCTGATGGTAAGTAATCACCGCTGCCCATGGACAACCACAACACCAGGGGTATCGCAGGAGTGTTGCCGGCCTTTTAAAAAGACGTAGGCTCGTTTTTTGAAGGTTCCAATGTCGTATCGGTTCGGGAACACCGCCGCAGGAAGCTGATTCCACAGTTTGGTCGTACGTGGCAAGAAGTGTCTTTTGAAACGCACGGTGGTTGACAGCCAGTCATCCAGGTGGTTTGGGTGAAATTTCAGTTTATGGCGGGTGGTATGGTGGTGAAATTTTGCGGCGGGTATAAGGTCAAACAATTCCTCAGAGCACTCCCCATGAAAAATGCGGTAGAGAATGCACAAGGATCCAACATCCCTGCGCAGAGCCAGAGGATCGAGGCGGCCGACGAGAATCTCGTCGTCGACCATGCGAATCGCACGACGTTGAACGCGGTCAAAAGGGAGAAGTTGGTACTGAGGAGCCCCGGCCCAGAGGTGAGAGCAATATTCCATGTGCGGCCTGACTTGTGCCTTATACAACTGAAGGCGATGCGCCGAAGTGAAATATCGCCTCGCTCTTCCGAGGACACCCAATTTTTTAGAAGCCAACTTAGCCTTATCTTCAAGGTGACCGCGAAATTGAACGTCGCACGAAATCACAACGCCTAAAATTTCGATTTTTGGCTGTGTATGTAGGGAAGCGCCCTGGAAAGAAGGAGATAGGACAAAGGGGCTTTTCTTCGCGGTGAACGCACAGACTTGTGTTTTCTTGGGGTTAAATTGAACTAAGTTGGAATCACCCCAGTTTGAAACTTGGTTTAAGGAAGTTTCAACCTCAGATACAAGTTTAGTTCGACACTCAGAGACGCGTGCCCGAGAAATGTTACCTTGACCGGAATAAAAGGAGTCCACCGTGCTATCATCTGCATAGCAATGGATGTTGCTGGGTTGCAGCATATCATTGATATGCAAGAGAAAAAGCGTTGGGGACAGAACACAGCCCTGTGGGACATCAGCGTTCACGGGCTTATATGCAGAGCAAGAACCGTCAACAACGACTTTAATGCTGCGCCCTGTGAGGAAACTGGTAACCCATTGGCATAATTTCTCGGGCAACCCGTAGGAAGGAAGCTTCGATAGAAGAGCTTTGTGCCAGACCCGATCGAAGGCTTTCGCCATATCTAAACTGGCCGCCAGGCCCTCCCCCTTACTCTCAACCGCTTCCGCCCATTTATGGGTCAGGTATACCAGAAGATCGCTAGCAGACCGCCCATGACGAAATCCGTACTGGCGATCGCTTATGAGTTAAGGTAAGATAGAAGCTGGCGGTTTATAATGGATTCCATTATTTTGGAGAGCAGGGAGGCAATGGCAATAGGCCTGTAATTGCCAGGATCAGAGCGATCACCTTTCTTGGGTATTGGGTGAACTAAAGCAGTCTTCCAAGCCGACGGGACAACGCCTGTAGCGTAGGAGTGTTGAAAAAGGCGCGTCAAAACCGGAGTCAACTCAGGAGCGCAGGTTTTGAGCACAATGGCAGGGATACCGTCAGGCCCATTGGACTTATGGACTTCGAGGGAGAAGAGTGTCTTCCGGACAGATTTTTGAGTAAACCGGATGTCCGGCATAGTACTCGCACAATGTGAAATATTCGGGGGTATTTTCCCCCCGTCATCCAAAGTCGAGTTAGACGCAAAAAAGGTGCCCAGGAGATCGGCTTTCTCTTTTGCATCGTGGACCAAGGTGTCATTTGCCGTGCGCAATGGTGGAAAAGATGGCTGACAAAAATTTCCCTGGACAGCTTTGGCAAGAGACCAGAATGATCGTGTACCCGAAGGAAGTTGGGCCAGTCTCTCACCAATTCTCCCGATATGTTTCGCCTTCGCCGCAGTCACAGCTTTTTTAGGGATCTGGAGGCAAAATTATACTCCCTCTTAAGGTCGTTTGCTTCTGGATCCTTAGTTGCCATTGCATTGGACCAGGTCTGAAATCGTGTTTGCTTTTGGCTATACGCCTCTTTGCAAGAACGGTCAAACCAGGGCTGAGACTTGCCACCAACAGGCACAACAGAACTTGGAACAAAGAGTTCCATACCCTGCAGCACCACTTCAGCAACAGAGTCGGCAACGGTAGAAGCATCCCGTAGCGAGAAACAAACCCTGTCCCAAGGGTAGGAAGAAAAGAAGTTCCGCATCCCATCCCAATCTGCTGACTTAAAGTGCCAAACACGGCGGCTACCGACAGAACGGGGCCTTAATTTGCGTGTGGATGGCACTATGCTCCGGATTAGGCAATGGTCTGATGAGCCCAATGGAGCATCAACAGAGACTTTATAGCCGTCCGGATGGGAAGTCAGCAGAAGATCAAGCCGTGAGGGCGTATGGCCTTCCACATCTGGTATGCGAGTAGGGGCAGAAACCATCTGTGTCAAACCATAGGCCGCGGCAAAGGCGTGAGCAGATCTACCCGCATGATCGGTTTTTTCCGATTGGAGCCATTCTATATGGTGGGCATTAAAGTCTCCAAGAATTATAATTTCTGCGGATGGGATCTGCTGCAGAACGCAATCTGTCGCCATACCAATATGCTCCATAAGTCGGTCAGTTTCGGTATCACCACTATGGGACCTGTAGAGGCATGCATAGACGCGAGGGTGGTCGTCACAATCTACACGAAGCCATAAAGTAGACAGGTCTTTGCCTTCAAGATTGCATAGACGGCGAACACAGACATCGTCCCTTACAAATACGCATACGCCAGCATGTGGCACGAATTTGTGCTCAATTTTGTAGCCGGGGTAAAGTAGGTATGACGTATCTGCCGGAGACGATATCTGGGTTTCCGTTAAAAAGAATAAGGCCGGCTTTTCTGTCTCCAGATGGTAGTGGACTGAATTAAGGTTGGAATGAATACCCCTGATGTTGCACATATGAATGTGAAGTGCATGGGGGGGTGCAGCCTTATCTTGGGCAATGACGAGCGGGATTTTGCCCTCCCTAGAGTACGTAGGGCGGCCCAAGCATGAATGCTCAGGGAGGGATTCTCCTGTACGTGACGTACCGGTACCCTCCTGGGGTACTCTATTACTTTTAAATTCCGCTGCCATATTTGGGGGGAGGGGGGATGGGCCTCCGGCTCTCTCACTCACCGAACGAAGCATAGAAGCCATGAAGCTACTACTCAAACGTCGATTTTCTGTGAGAGGGTGGTACTTCCCCGGACGAGCCGGCCCATTCATGCTACCAGCAGAATGAATTTTGCCGGTAGCGTGGCTCTACCACAACGAGTTTTCTCATAGACCACCACCACCACCACCTGCTTCCGGTGAAGGAAAACATCGTGAGGAAACCTGCACATTGGCTGACTATTTAGTTTACTAGTGTGTATACGGCTACTGCCACTAGATGGCGGTAGTCGTAAAAGTCATGTCAGATGCCTTTAGGCGACTTGAATAAAATCTGACACCAGTGTTAGTGATAACACACTCGAAAAGAAGAAGAATTAATAAATAGCTTTGATAATTACTATGTGTAGGTTTGTAATGTTTTGTGATCGAACATAAAATCAAAATATATAATGTTTAATGTATTGACATATATTGAAAGGCGTCTAAACAGACAGTACAGATATATTGTTTATATGATTTTGCTTTGCAAAAGTGATAGCCTTAAAATTAATTAAAAAATATTAAGTAATTAAATATGATAATATTGTTTTAGTGGAGGACACGTTGGGCGTAGCGATTTGCTGACGCAGCCTTGCAGCAAAGCAGAAGACCGACTATTATCTCTGAGCAGCAGCAACAATAATGTTGGAAGAATATGAAGGCTATGGTTTTACCTACCAGGCGTTTTGCTGATCTATTTGATGTTTATCTACTGTTCGTCGTGCACTTCAAGCTTCAAAAAACTGGATAATTTATTTCGTTTCCCGAAATAAATATCATCATTGGCCAGCGCAGTCTCCTGACCTCAAACACCATAGAAAATCTATGGGGCCTGATGGTGCATAGTAGGCAAGCATGGAAGAATCAGTTTCTCACTGTATGAAAGTTTAGGACAGCTTTATTGTGATTGAAATGTGTGTAGAAAAACAATAACGGGACCTATACAAAATAGTGAGTTAGTGATTTGTGATCAAAATGAATTAGTGAGTTCATTAATTAAGTAGGTATATTCCAATTATCTTCTTTCTATTATTAGGTAATATCAAATCAGGTTTTATTAACGTATATTTCTCGTATAACATTATTTAAATTATTTTTATACTTATCACTTGTTTTTGTATAAAGAATACGAGGTTATGTTTCGTAAAAAAATTATATTCTATATAAATTGTTAAATGTTGAGGTATAATAGTTTCAATCTTCTTTTCGTAATGAAAACGAATACTTAAGCTATAACCTTAACATTTACTACAAAGAGCGAAGGTAAAATTTAGTAATAAGTAAAATAAATAAACAGATACTTAGCTTACTATACATAAGTACAATAAACTATATATTTACACGAATAAATAGCTGTTATGATTATTGTGCATTTTATTTTATAACAAATATATATAAACCACATTACTTGCATTATATAAAATTACTCTGAACTTAAGAATTGGGTATAATATGAAAAATAAAATTTCGGACTGTGACTCGAACTTGGACCTATATTAACTGTAGTCTATCCGACTACCGATTAGACTAGCAGATGCATTAGCTTGTGGTGAAATTAACAATTGGTTGCGTGTCGCTATACTCACCATTATTAGTTTGCTTTACAATAAACTATACGTATTGTATATTATACTTCTGTCTCAGACTCGATGGTGTCAGAATTCTTAATACTTAGTACACCGTGAATTTGATAGATGGCATCACGTAGGCAGCATGAGCACGCAGCAGAGTTGTGTCTTGGTGTGGGTGGGGTAATATGATAATTAGCTTAGTGTGAGTAATGTTCTTATTGTAATTATACGTCCGTAATATGGACGTTACGCACATAATGAAGGACTGCGCGCCTGCAAGGCAATACGATCTTTAAGGTATGACTTCATTTTTGACGTTTGACTGTACCTACATCTTGGCTACATACGTTTGGTGTTGCCAGAGACATCATCATTGTTAGTTCCTCGAACATTAATGTCACGACTTTATAGACAAACTGTACTTCTGCATTGAGAAAAGGAACAGGATCCAGAAGCCCTGAAAAAATATCAAAATATCAGAGTCATAGAATGACACCATAGAGTTTCTGTTTGTCCAAAGCTGACAAGGCCCTTGTTTCTCGTTTTGAAATCAATCAATCATTGTACCTGTTGTACCTACATCAAAAAACCTGTCGATGTAAATACGTTTTCGATGGATATCGTTAAACATAAAAACGAGACTGGCATAAATAATTTCATTTAAACAAATAAAGTAATTTAAGAAAATGATGTAACATTTTCCATCTCCAAGACTACAAATTTATACCTTAATTTATTAGATTGAAGTTAAAAGTTTTATCGAAAATTCACGAAAAAGTTTATAAGACATCAGACAACGCGTGAAATATCAGAGCGCTTCAATTTGTGAGTTAGCACAAATTCATTTTTTATCTACTTACGATGAATAATTTCAATATGAAAGACTTTTCAAGAACGGTATATACTCAAATCTTATAATCAAAATGACATAATAGGACTAGGTTTTTCACGAAACTTCTTTCGTCCAAATAATTCTGTGTATCTATATCTATGTTAATTTAGAAATATATGAGTACCAATATTCCTTGACTTTTTTTTTAAATAGTTCAGATGTAAGCTTATTTACAGAATCAAAGCGTTGAGTGCTACTTGTTTGAAAAATCCGCATTTTTATTAGCCTTTAGATTTAAAAAAAATCTTTTTGAAGTGTTCTTAAAACTCCTTAAGTAGATAATGTAGTCTCGACTATTATATGATTTCTTCGAAATTTGCTTTAGGTTGGCAAATCTTGAAACACCTATTTATTCTTATATAGATAATGTAGTCTCGACTATTATATGATTTCTTCGAAATTTGTTTTAAGTAAGCAAATTTTGAAATACCTCAGATTCTTATTTGGTATTTATTTATTCTTGTAAGGTGATTTAATCAATATGCACCTAATTATAGTCATCATTATCATAGTTCCACTTTATTATATCTGAAATATCCCAATCACAAAACTCTTTGTGCTAAGTATGTACAGTACATCAAGAATATTAAGACCATGCTGCGAAAATACTCATAATTTTTTTTTTACTCTGTCAGGAAGAGAAAGACCAGTTGCTGACCACCAACTGCTGGATCACGCAGGTCTGGATGGACTACCACCTGCGATGGAACGCCAGCGAGTTCAGTGGCATCGGCGTCATCAGGATACCCTACGAGAGGGTCTGGAAACCAGACATTATTCTGTACAATAAGTAAGTACTCTCTAAATTATATATTACTTGCTTTTGACTGCGGTTTCGCCCGCGTCAATTTCCTACGAGAACGGTGGATTTTCTTGGGATGTAAGGTACCCTATGTTCTTCCCAGTACTTCTAACTATGTGTATGCAAAATTTCAGGAAGATTGGTTTAGTAGATAAAGCGTGAAGAGGTAACAATCAAACAAACAAACCAACAAACATACAAACTCACTTTCGCATTTATAATATTAGCACAGTTTAATAAGACATACAGTTGTCCATCGGCCTTAATGATGACGGTCACGCCGCCAGCGTGATCCGACACAGCAGTGTCAGGGTTGTCACAAAAGTGCATGTACTTTTATTATTATTTCAAATAGAGGAGACGGGTGCGAGTGGTGAGACGCCATTTGAATTTTTGTTGATTGTGTTTTTTTTAATCCAAGATGGCCGACATATTTATATGTATACATCTGTTAGGTGCGGCTAGACAGTAAAATCGACTCGAATGCCGCGACAGAAAATAGCGTGACCCTCGCGCCAGGATGCTAAGATGACATACATCTGCCTGGCATCCCGTGGCCAATTTTCGGGATGAGGTTTACAAAAATAATATTTTTGGATCCAAGATGACGGACAATTTTTTTTTTAAATTTTGCAGTAAGTATGGATATCGTTAAATTTTATTTTTCCAATTTTACAATATGGTTATTGTTTCATAGGTTTTTGGGGGCGCTGATTACGAAAATAACGTTTATTTTTGGATCCAAGATGGCTGACAATTTTTTTTATTTATTTTTTCAATTTTACAATATGGGTATCGTTTTATAGGTTTTTGAGGACGCTGATGACGAAAATAACATTTATTTTGAGATTCAAGTTGGCGGACAATTTTTATATATACGTGGTTCAAAATGTACATGCGAACTTGGGGACATTTAATTGGAACAATTTTTAAGGAAATTTGTGTTTTCTATTTACATTTTGAACCGCGTATGTATTACAGAACAAAAGTGCCAGAAAAAAAATTGTCCGCCATCTTAGATCTCAAAATAAATGTTATTTTTGTCATCAACGTTCCCAAAAATCTATAAAACGATATCCATAAGTTAAATAAAAAAAAAATTGTCTGCCATCTTGGATCTCAAAATAAATGTTATTTTCGTCATCAGAGACCCCAAAAACCTATAAAACGATACCCATATGTTAAATTTAAATACCAAATTTGTCCGCCATCTTATCTTGAATCTCAAAATAAACGTTATTTTCATCATCAGAGACCCCGAAAACCTATAAAACGATACCCATATGTTAAATTAAAAAAAAAATTGTCCGCCATTGGATATCAAAATAAACTTTATTTCAGTAATCAGAGACCCCAAAAACCTATAAAACGATACCCATATGTAAAATTAAAAAAAAAAATTGTCCGCCATCTTGGATCTCAAAAAAAACCTTATTTATTTTCGTCATCAGAGACCCCAAAAACCTGTAAAACGATACGTATATTGTAAAAAAAAAATGTCCGCCATCTTGGATCTCAAAATATATGTTTTTTATTCGTCATCAGCGTTCCCAAAAAACTATAAAACGATACACATATTAAAAAAAAATCAAATAATATCGGCCATCTTGGATTCAAAAATAAAAAGTAAAAAAGTAGTTACCTAGTCAGTTCCGAGTTGTGTGGAAAATGATACGGAAGTTATGAGTATGTCATCTAAATAGCTTTGTTGGATTGGAGGGACTCTGCCTAATGGGCGTCGCTCCGCACAAGTTTTTTCAAAATATACAACCCTTGAATTAGTACCGCACTGCCATACTAAATCGAAAATGAAATTAGTATGGCCGTGCGGTACGCCCCCCTCCGTCCCCCGCCCCCGCACCCCCCACGATTGCTCCGCGTAGAGGCCCTCGATGACCGACTGTATGAACCATATAGGTAGGCTGTGATATTAGTTAGGATTAGGATTATCATAAAATTAAATTTTGCTACCACTGATACCTCTACTGATTTATACATTTTAAGCAGGAGTATTTATATTAGTCTCTCTAAATTAGAAACAATTTGTAATTGTATACCATGTTTTGTGATCATTTTAATAGCCTCCTCGCTCGAATTGGGAAATCTTCTTAGATTATGATGAAATGGGGAGACATCAAAGATCCTAGCCACCTTAAATTATATTTTGACTGAATCAGAAGAGCGTTTCAGCATTAGTTTCTATGTATGTAAGAGGTAATATACCTTGTTGTATCTATTTTATAGTATTATATAAGTATATTCTATTTTAAATAAGCTATTTTCATGCTATTTATCATATAATTTATAGTCTATTAGGTAAGTACTGTGCAAAATATGCATCATAAAATAGAGTTCGGTGCCCTCAAATCTATTTTTGTTTTAACAAAACGAAGTCTAAAATAACGACGGAACTTAGATTGAATTTTCTATGTAATTTATTGGCTGTCAGCTCCAAATTCACCTGTCTGTACAAAATACGCAATCACTCATGTTCGACGACTTCTCCCGGTTGTCATTATTTGTTACAGAAATGAGTATTGTAGCGGTGTTTTATACAGAAGACTAAATTCAAATTGAAGAATTGAATTGATTCTAATTGAAGAATTCTATCGGAAATAAAAGACTGACTCCAATAGTATTTCCAGAAGTAAAAGTTATCTACAAGTCTAAATTCTAGTGCCACATATCAAATCGTCTAACTGACTTTACAATATTTATTGTAATAAATAATTTAAAAAAACATTACTGCTCTGAAATAAATAGGTCCTATTTTAGACTCGTATGTTAGTAATCGGTAAAAGAAAAAAAAATACTTCATTTGCGGTATTTTGTTTTCTTGAAAATAATTTAACTTAAAAGTAATAATACTTATACGTATGACTTTTACTGCTACTTATACTACTGTACATCACATTTTTATAGGGATTCCAAGAACAAATAATATTAGAACCCTCCATTTGCTTCGGAATCCACTTCGATTTGTTTTTCGCAAACATTTGGGGTATGTTTGCATTAGGTACGAGTAAAAGAATAGTGGCAGTCATGCTAACGTTGTGTTATATAAATGTTTATTTAAAGGAAAATTTTATATGCGGTAGAGTTGCGAGCAAACTCGTCCGTGCATTATACTCGACTCTTCAAAATTGCACCAGTTTCGGAAATAATTAGTCTCTATTTAAAAATAGCCTTCCTCGTTGTGACAAGAAATGTAGCTTACACATATCCTAATATCCTAATATATCCTAATCCTAATATCCTAATATCCTAATAATATTATAAATGCGAAAGTTTGGATGTGAGTTTGTGAGTCTGTGAGTTTGTGAGGATGTTTGTTACTCAATCACGCAAAATCTACGTAACGGATTTCGATGAAATTTGGTATACGGGTAGAAAAATACCGGGAATAGCACATAGGGCACTTTTTATCCCGAAATTCCCACGGGAGCGAAGCCCCGGGGCGTGGCTAGTAAGTATATAAATCCAGTAAATATATGCTTTATGGTATGCTTTTTTTACTTTTTGGTAATTTTGTAGGTATTTCGGTTTCTCCAAACTACCCATTTAAACTAATTTTTATTTAGAAAATGATAAAGCATGCTTTTTTCCAGCGCGGACCCCAACTACCGGTCCGCGGTGATCAACACCAATGTGATCGTGAAGCACACGGGCGAGGTCACGTGGTTGAGCCACGGGATCTACGTGTCCGTTTGCGACATCAACGTCGAGCAGTTCCCCTTTGACGTCCAATTGTGCACCATGAAGTGGGCTTCCTGGACGTATGATGGATTCCAGGTCAGTCTATGTGCTTATATCATGATGATTTCCGAATGATTTTGATTATGGGATAACTTCATGAATTAAATTCGTTACCAACTAAGTGGCAGACAACGCACAGCCAAGACTACTGTGCGTAGGAAGCTGAAATTAGGCATATAATTTCTTTGGGGAGTGTAGGGGAGCACTAAGGCCGGTATTAATAAACCAAGCTCAAGACAGCTGTCAAGTGCGCACTCAGCCGATACGCACTCAAGTTATGTTCACGCACTTAAGATCGTCGCTAATTAATAAACCTATATCAACGGCGTATCACTTTGAGATCTCAGAACACACACAACTTCAAACTGACAAGCTGAGAATTTTGACATGGCGTGGTGTCAAACCATAGACTTAATAAAAAATAATAGACCCGGCTTAACAATCTTTCTCCAAACAGTGTTTATGCGGCCGGTTTCCATGTTTTGAAAAGTATTTTGTGCCGTGCATACCTAAACCCGGCGCCGGCAAAGGATTTGGCACAAAGTACTAAAAATAGTGACAAAACATGGAAACCGGCCGCATAACTACTGTTTGGATATAGATTGTTAAGCCGGGTCTATTATTTTTTACTGAGTCTGGTCTAACTACTGTCACAAGTCACTCTCATGTCATGGTTGTACTGTCATCAGCAAATACGCTCTTGAGTAGCATCTTGAGTGCTGATATTTGTTTATTAATACGTCTTCACTCGGCTGAAACGCTGAACTCAAGCGAGAACTCAAGTAAGGTTTATAAATTAGCACCGCGACTCAAGTGCGCTTTCAAGATCGAGCTAAGACTTGAGTGTCATTTATTAATACGGGCCTAAGAGAGGATTTCCCGAAATTCTCACGGGAACAAAGTCTCGGGCCCATGCTAGTAGGAGATGTGAGATAAGTCTTACCGGTTTACATATAAAATATTAAAACGAAATTATTCATAAAAAATGAGTAAATATTTATTGATCAACGCTGACTGACTCATATTTTCGCAAAATATTTGCAAAAGTTCCTTGTATGTCTGTAATAAGTCTGTAATAAATATAAAAAAGTTTATAACAGAAGTACTTCTACCACTTGAAATATTTATTATATCTAGTGAGCCCAAATCTCTCTTTATCGTCCTCTACTCAGTGCAGTAAAAGTAATACAACAATGGAGAGAGAACTTCACAGATTTCATGGCAGCTTAAACTAGTAACGTGGCTGTAAAAGGTTTACCTTGTTTGCAGAACATAAAATTACGAATACTTGAAAGAGTTGAGACTTTTAACGTCTCACAATTGTACTATCCGCCTTTTATAAGTCACATTGAAAAGGCTAAGCTCTTTTTCTATTTTCCATTATAAAATTGAAAGCTTCTAAAACTGCCAAAAGTGCAGAATTCGATACTTTTTCTTTTATACGAAAAAACGTGTAATGGTGACGAGGTACAAAAGTTAAATTTTAAAATCAACTCTTACATTTAGGTCATAGAACATAATTTGCCCTTTTAAAGATTTTCTTCTAAATAGAAAAGATTCGACATCAGATTTTTAATATCAGAAACTCTGTGCTTGGACGGAAATCTTTCAGGACTGCATTTCTCTTATTACGGATACTTTTGTTACTGAAAACTAATAAAATTGCTATAGCATTCGAGTCTGTTGTATCAGAGAATTGTGAAAAATCGGATATGACTGTATTTGCTTTCATCGTTATCGAGTAAACTCCCCAGCTGGTTGTTGTAACCTCATTATACGTTTGCAAGTCATTATTTTTTTTGAAACTTGTTCGTCTTACTTCCTATTGTTGAGTAACTAATAGTGGTATGTAATAGGAATGCTTCGTCAGTTCATTGCTATTTGACAATGTGATTTATCAAATGTGTGTAAAAAAACAAGCGCAGCATTTTTTCATACACATGGAGTAGAGTAAGTTTTAGAACTCATCAGGCTTTTTTAAAGATCTCGATACATTTTTCTTACTTTATGAGCACTTACTTTATAAAAAGAAAGATAATAATCTAGTAAAAAAAAGAATTCATAAATCGGGCATCTTTTAATGTTTTTTACCGAAATAACGAAAAGATTTATCCAAATCTCTTTTTGTTCGGGTTTGATATTCTGACAGATTAGTATAGCTGTGTGATTCTATGACGGGCCGATTTATGATTTATGTTAGTAATACTTGCTCAAAGAAATATACAGTTATTTCAGGTTTAGTCACTACAATAATTGTTTCTAAGAATTCTGTTGTTTGATACTGCATGGTATATATATTGAGGGCAAGTGATAAAGTTTGTTTGTTTGTAATAACTTTATTGCACAATAACATAAATAAATCACTAATTACATAAATCCATGAAATGGTAACGGCGGACTTATCCCTATGAAGGAATCTCTTCCAGTCAACCGGTACGAAAAATATATATAATAAAACAAAGGGCAGAGGCTGTGCAAACAATCTAACAATAAATTTTATAGAAATTAATATATTAATATATACTTATACTACTACTAAACTAAGATAGTAATGAAAGTAATAAACTGAAAAAAGTAATGAAAGTAATAAACTGCTCATAAATAAAAGTATTTAAATTGCTCATAATGTCGACCTACTGGGTTCCCCTTGCAAAAACGTCAAGTTTATCTACTTACAGGTAGATAATGCTTCCGATAATAAATCCTCTTGCATCTCCATCCACAAATTAACATTATAATTTTTAAAGTAAGAGTTTTTATACAGACATTGAACAAAAACAAAATTAATTTGTAAGAATAAGAACTGGTTTGTACGACTAGTGAAAAGAAAAGACTGTAGATGTAACAGACCGTTACTCTTTGCTTTTATATTGCTACATTTTTCATTAGGACTTTAATAAGGGGTAGATGCTACATATTGTTGGTGTAATTAAACAGGCTATTATCCTATTCATCTTGGAGCAGTTTTATTACTTGGTCATTTATAAACAAAAGCAGCATAATGACTCATTGTTTGTGTATGACCAATTAATTTACTCGTAATTGTTAAAAGCTTCATCGATCGTTAAGACTACCTATAAATGGACGGGTTCATGGAAAACATATTTTAAAGTCTACATAGTGACCACTACCTATCAATGGACTGGTTAATTTATGAAGGCTCATAGTGAGGGGTAGATACTACATATTGTTGGTATAATTAAACAGGCTATTATCCGAATCATCTTGGAGCAGTTTTATTATTTGGGCATTTATAACTTTTTGTGTTCTCTCCATAACTAACTATTATGGCGCAGCGACCCAAAATGAGTCTTGGACTCCGATAATAAGGATCTCCATTTGGATCTGTCCTGCGCCATCTCCTCATTTCTCTCCATAGACATAAAAAATACTCGTATACTTATTTCAAATTTTCGGTTCTTCCGAGACCGACGACGATTATACCAAGTAAATTATTATTATTTTTTGCTTACTTTTCTAGTCCCTTCACGGATGGTTTGTCAGCGTAACTGTAACTTAATTTGTTTGCAAAAATGAAATTCTATTCGTTTATCTCTGCGTGTTTTCCCGCGTCATGTCACAATGTAAAGCTAACCTACGTCAGTGGAATTGAAAGCAACGTTCTCGCATTTTTTACAGCTTTGGGCAAACCGCTGCTTTATCAAATAATTTATACTTAACAACAAACCTAAAGATTTATTTGCTCAAATTCAAGAATGTTTATATTTTTTTCTTAATTATAATGTAAAAAATTACAACAATTTCATTTTTTACTTACAATTTTTGAGTTTGTAACGTAATTAATTTATTCCAGAAATTCATTTATAGTTGCTTAAGTAGGTACCTATTTCTTTATTCCTAACAATACAAAAATCAACTTATGTTATAAACTTATACCTAGGTAAAATTTACATTGTAGGTCTATATCAAGAGGTAGGCATAGATCTAGAGGTAGGTATAGTTTTACTTAGAAATTTTTGGTAAAAAGTATGTGACTCATTTTACATAATCTACAAGAATTTCAAGATTAACAGGAGTATCTTCTAATAAATTATTCTTTAATTCTAAAAGGAGCGCAGCATTGAATAAATGATTCTTAGTAATTGTATATGTATGGTTATCGGAGAAGAGTTGCTTTCGGAGCCTCCATAGTCGTTCAGGTGCCTGCTAGTATAAGCCGATTCCATCCACGCTTCACTTCTCGCTTTCGTAATATATTCCTTTCAATATGTTGTATCCCGAGCTCCGCTGTCACAAAATATATCGAAGCAAAAATACAATTGTAATAGAAGAGTCTCTTATGAGATTAGTCAGCTATTCAACGCTTCGGAAAGGTTTAATATCTCAGGAAGTCAGATAATGAACGAAAAGAAAAAAACCGTGATTGCTAATCGGACTCCCGCTTCGGAATTTATTCAGCAAGCAGGGTTTAATTTCAATTACATATTTTTTTGTTAACATTTTACCGGTTCTTTATAGTTTATGATCCCTAGGATTACGAAAAAGACGGTTAAAGTTAATTAATCTTCCAATTACCGCGTTCTACACAACAATTGTTTAGCAATAAACATAATATCTCCTCAAGCAGTATTTTCGTCGTAGATTATGTATTAGTATATTTCAATAATGAAAATGTGTAAAACGCGTTTCTTTGAATGAAACAGGTTTCATTTATAGAATCCCTTCATGTTTTAACTTTAATACATAAAATATAGGATACATAAAAGATAAGCCTCCCTTAACTATGAAACCCCTAAAATATTAGAATGTAGGCAGTTGTTGGATATGAACCGTTGAGTATGCAGGGAGAATTTTCATCGACTGAACCCAAATCTTAACATAAGCAATTTTAAAAAGAAATAACGGGACCGGAATGTTGCTAGGATTGCAGTAAAAATATCTTCAAAGACATTGTGTTTTAAGTACAGTACTGGCCTAGTTATTAATCCGACGCAAAAATGAAGGTCTTTAAAAGGGGAATTCTTTCAAGCTTAAAAAAAGAATAATTCGCTGGAGATTATTCATCTATACAAGATACCTTTAGATGGCATGCCGACGATTTTTGAATTTCTTCCTTGCTCTTGTTATTTGACTTTTAGATTGAGATTCTCTCTTTAAAATCGACTCGCTATATAATGTGGGTATATTTGTCGAGCCCGGAGCCCGTTCTGAATTCATTCATACACTATTCAGTTTGCATCTGACCGCCTCACTTTAAAATGATGGTTGGAGGAGTCTTTTATGAACATTTGAGATAAAACGTGCGAGTACTGTATGTTTTAAATAATTAAAAAATAATTGTAGTATAAAATAGGTTCAATGAATTTAAAAATCGAAATTAATTAAAAAAATACTTTATTTATATTAACTAGCTCAGCGTATTTAACTATAGTAAATATATTAAGTAAAGGAAAGAAAAATATTAACTAAGTACTCAAAAACAAACCTTTTATTTTAATTTTGCGCGCACTATATCTATAAATAATGTAATGAAGATCTACAAAAACTTTGAGGTATACCTAAGTCGGTACCTACCAAGTTTTCTGACGATGAAGCTAAATAACAATTCAAAACGCCCGCAGATATTTTGTCCGATTTGTATGGGCGTCAAATTAAACTTGGTCCGACCAGACGTGCGTGAGGAGTATTATAATACAGAACAGTGTTTGGTGATTCGCAAATCATATTTATTCATATTTTGTATGAAATTACTTCGATATGTATATTGAAACTTACAGTAACCCATTTTTATTTTTATGAAGAATAAATATATTTATTTTTGGATTTTTGCGCATCGCCGATGCAATTAGTACTAAAGTACTTTCATATAGAAATAAGATATGGTGAAAAAATTCCATGCGAGCAGGACTTGAACCCGCGACCAGGTCTTTATACGACCTTGCTCTTCCAACTGAGCTATCGCATTTCAAACCTGCACATCGAAAATCTTCACCATATCCGATTTCTATTGAAACGCATTAGACATGCGTCACATATACCATATCTAATTTCTATATGAAAGTACTTAAGAATAAATATATAATCCTAGGATTGCTCTTTCAATTTGTAGATGATTTTATTCACATTTCATATTGGTCTGTTCACTTTGTAGCTGGCGTAGCTTTGCTACACATATATCTACAAGTAGGGGTCTATTCGAAACTTGTTACGAGTGGAGAAAACGAATTCGTCCGACTCGATGAAAGATTGACATTATAAGACTATGTTGATCACAGAAATTTGATAAAAAAAACGATTTCTTTGATGTTGACTAAAAACTTGCTAGTATTATGTAGTATCAGATTTTTGATTTGCTTTTATCAACTCTCTGAAGTCAACATCAAAAGGAAAAATCTCAACAGACTACTTTGTGTTCAGTCCATCAGTCAATTTATAAGATAAGGGTTTTTCTAGTGAAACTTTGTCCTTCAAGATTTTCAGATATCCCTTTGTTATAAATAGACAATGTAACGACCTTTTTTGTCTAGCTTGACTTGAAGAAGCAGTTCGATGAGGGGGACACTACGAATTACCAGACGAATGGAGAGTTCGACCTGGTGAGCTTTGAGGCCATTCGTCACAACCAGTATTACTCGTGCTGCTTGGAGCCATACCCTGATATCACTTACGTCATCAAGCTGAGGCGGAGGCCTATGTTCTACGTGTTCAACTTGATCCTGCCGTGTCTGCTGATCAATGGAATTGGTTCGTATTGATTTATTTGTTTTATTTCTCTTTTTTACATTTTATTTATAAAAATTACAAATAAAATATGTTGTAAGTTTATAAAATGATAAGTACATTTTTCTCTAAAATGTACCTTCAGTAATATCTATATATATTGTAAGAAATATGGTACTAAAACTATATAATTATGCAGATAAATATATATAGTATATGCATTTATACAAAAACAACAAAGATTTATAAAAGATAAAAAGAATAATTAGAAATAATGAGGGTAAATGAATAAAAAGAGATGTTGTGAAATACCGAGTTATCGTGACGGTAGGAAGGGGATTCAACGGGCACTTCTTGTTGAGCCGCCGTGCAGTAAACATCGCACGAAAGATAAGTACTGTTCTATGTTGTAAAGGTTATGTTTGAACGCAGGATTAGTTGTTCATACTGCTAGTAAAGTTAAATTCTATATAATAGTTATTGCAATGTATTCGTTAGTGCTTAACGATTATTTTATTACTCATCAGTGTTGTTCAAGGGTAGAAATAAAATTAATAGTGTTACTTTGCAGAGTAGCATTCTTTACTATTGGTATAATCGTAATACTTATTATTCTAGATGTTTGTTATTAGAAAACATAAAGAGCCTTTATAAATATGTATTTTACAGTAGTTTCTCGATTACAGACATAACATGGTTATGGTGTACTTATTGTTAACTGATAATGTAACCGTTACATACACAAAGAACGAACTAATAAATAAAAATATATAACAGACCCCTCTGGCATAATAGGGACCAACACTGTTCAATGAGTTTCTTTCGGGGTTTCTTCTCAGCAGTGGTCGTTCCGAAGCCCTAGTAGTATGTAGCTTTGGAATTAAAAGATATTGAGACACAATTCAGAATAAACAACTTTAATTGGAAAGTTTTAATAAAATTATGTGGATTAACCTACTTTGCTTTATTTATGACCCTAGTTATATAACTAGGGTCATAAATAAAGCAAAGTAGGTCCCGCTTCTGAAAATTGTTAGGATGAGGTTATAGTATAGGTATATACCTATACTATAACCTCATCCTAACAATTTTCAGAAGCGGGATACTACGCGCAGACGAAGATAAATGCTACGTAGAACAAGCAAGGTGTATCCAACTGCTCGACTACCAGTTCAGCTGATGCTGACTACATGGTGACTACGTGACTACAAGATCAACGCGGTGAGCTCGTTCTAATTATTATGATTAAGACGTTAGTTATTTGCTAAATTTGAAGTTTCTTGGCATATATTATTATGTGTGGCCTAAAATCTCAGACGCCTTAATTGCTCCCTATCAAATTTGTTATTTGCTCAGGTAATGAATAAATCTTTCTAGCTAGGTTTAACACTGAGCTAAGTTTCAGTACTGTCTTGATTATGTGGGTAAATTATGTTAGACAAATACTCGACAAAAGAAATACCTACCATAGCATAAACATATTTTTACTTATGTAGCACTAACGTCCAGACGTAGTCTCGTACCACCAGTGAACATTATACTCAGCTTAGGTTACTTAAAGATAATGGTGTGCCTATTCTAATGGTGAAATAATCTTTGAAATTTACCCAGTACTTTTAACAGGGACAAATTAGCAAATGATCAAAACTGATTGTAACCTTGTACTGTGAAGAATAGTAAGCGTTTACAAAACAAATTAGGTTTTAGCAATCGAGATGCAATGCTGCGAAGCTGATGAAACTACAAGATGTACATTAAAAAAAAAGAAATTTTATTAGAAGAAGATTTTATTTTTCTAAGAACATACACAGGTATATTTTATGAAACACAAATAACAATCGTCCCAGAGCACACCTTATCAGTTACTTAAAATATGTAATTTTATACTGTAAGGTGCTTACTGCAAAAATACCTGTTTGTATTATAAATATAATGAATAGTCGTGGTTTTATCTCATAAGTTTGATTGGAGAGTTACTTGTATGATTCCTCTTCATACGTACGTACGTTAACATATAACACCTATCTCCTATACTGTAACTGTTCTGTTGAGTGTGTCATAACTGTAGTAAATACCAGTGCGTAACAATGTATTCGTAACTACAATTCGTCTTTATATTCATAAAAAAATATACAAAATAAGATGTTCACATATTTTGAGACGGTAACAAAAAAAAAAAACGATTTGTATTTCAACTCGCCTTACGTTAATCTTTATACTTTTATAAATACTCATTTTATGTGCTTATGCTTAGTGAACAAGCTATCTATGTTTCCAAATTAAGCTCAAATACCTTCACATATACATGGCATATGCCCATATTATGCATACATTATGAAGGATAACTATAGATGTAGTATACTTAGTTTAGATAAAATTATCAGTACAACTACTGTTTTGAGGGTAGAATATTGTATACTTATGCAGCGTAAAAAAAATAAAATAAAAGAGTAAATTTTCAAATTATGTTACCGGTAACAAAAAGTAATTTATAATTGTTTCATCCAGTCATTACGAATAAATTTAAAATATTGTCAAACGTCGTCGTTTATTGGCATCTAGACAAAACGAGCTAGTTGATGTCATAAATAAATGACGAAAACGCTTAAGACACAGGAAGGTAACAAAACAATTTGACTAAATTTCAAGTTATTAGGAAAACGTTGAAGTTAAATAATTGCGTTATAGGAATGAGGTTTATTAACACTTCACTTGAATTAAATCTCTTGTAAACAAATCATAGGTATACATATAATAAAATAAAAAAATTGCATTGAGTACTTATTATTGATGTAGGTACATTTCACCTATACAATACAATGCATGATTCAATTTGTAATAGGTATTACGTAACCTATTGCATGTGAATAAATGTATTTTATTAAGTATTCTGTCTGTTCTATTGCCCGCAAAGCGTTAAAACAATAATATTAAACTGAGGTTAACCAATCTACATAAATTTATAGTAAATTAGATTTATACTGCGTAAATAAAATATTTAGTAGAGATAGTAGAAGTTACGAGTAGAAAGAACAAGTTCTGTCTATTGGTTGAATATACATTTACCTACTATACCTAATTATATCTGGTTAATATTTTTCCTATTTTCGCCATTGATGCTTGTGATCTTCGAGCAACAGGGACTTCTGCGCGCGGCAATAGTCCATATTGCTCTATGCTTGTGATCGATGAATCACGTTTACTAAATATTGCATTTCATTTTACTTACTCCTGGTGTATAAAGTACAAAATCATAATAGTGATGTGCTAGTTCATTTAATCAAGAGGTTGTCACTAGCGCGCGCACGTATTAATCAATGCGTTGGATTCATTGTAAAAGATCAACTTATCTATCAAGTTTGTTCTAATGCAACTTGCAGTTAATTTCTGTGGGTAGTGGCACAGATTAGATACAGTAGGAGTATATTGTTCCAAATGTATTTTTAAATTTTAACCTATTTATTAACAAATTCCGGTAAAGGATGTTTCTTTGCTTACTTTTGAAACATGGGTACTTACTTCAATCATACCTATATGTCGTGTGACACTGACTGATTTAAATATATCAGTGATTGTAAAGGTTTCTTAAGGGTATGACTGTTGATCGGCATACAAACAATAGGTAATAAAAGTTTAAAGAATAATTTTATTTCTCATGATTAGGTACATAAAAAGAATTCAATTATTGAGGGATTTCAATATTGCAAAGGTACATTATTGAGCAAGCTTGATACAAGACAAACTTGTAGTTCGACACATCACAAAAAAAAAGGGGTGGGTAGCTGTGACGACGTCGTTATTGACTGTGCACGACGATCTCGCCCGGCAATAATGTTATTTTGGATGCTCCAACTATGCAGTTTAAAGTTATATATTTGAATTACTTACTTGTTTATTTAATTTGATTATCTTATACATTACGCCAATACAGTGAAATAAGAAAGATATTGTGGGTAAATCAAGTCCTATGTATCTATATTTTCATAAAGAATTGTTACAGTAAGTTCCTAACCAATTAAAATTGGGGGTTTATTATGGCTATAATATGACTCCTATTATATATCGGTCCCTCTAACTCAATAGTATTCAATACAGAAATACAACTAAATTTTATATTATTATAACGACTCATTAAGATTTCAATGGTTTATTATTTGAATTCGTCAGAACTATCAGTCAGAACCGAAAATTATAGTCTTAAACTAGTCATATGATTGAGCGTGAATGAGCCAACATCACAGTACTTATTTCAGTTGAAAAAGAGAAGTAGTAATTCAGAGGGTTTCAGACTACGGTGAAATGAACGGCGAATGACTGGTTAAAATTACTCAAGGCAAAAATCCCGACAATGATCTATGTTAGATCCATAACCAATACCATAGTTTTGGTGGAATTGGGATAAGTAACAAAAAAAAGGCCAAGTTAATTAGGTATAAGATATAGGTTCCTTAATAGCCTTATAGGTGGCTATATAACATTGTTTGTAAAGAGAACATTATGAAAGTTTATTCGGGCTTACGGAGTTAGATGATTCAATTAATTAAAATGTTATTACTCTTAAACAGGTAGAAATCTTATGTAATTGGTAATATTTTTGAAGAGTTTGTGGTGTCAATAGGCCGTCTCAGTACAGCAAGACGATGAAAAAAATATCATTTAAACGGTATTGGGCCAGACAAAGTGAAAATGATCTTTTACTCATATAATAATGGGTATACGTCTGATGAGCAGCATTTTCCATTGCATGTATGGTATATGATAAGAGGTATTTTCTATTAAAAGTTCATGTTACATGTAAACAATTGAAAGTCACTTTTAAGTGAAAGTAATGGGCCGTCCAATTTGGCGATGAAAAAAAAAAGGAATTGGTTATTGCATATATTATTTTTGTATTTACTTATAATGATAATGGGCCGTCAATACAGGCGATGAAAATACAAAGGCTTTAAAATAAAATAATGACGTATTTAGACGATGTAAGAAAAAAAGAAGAAGATATACACTTATTTATAAAATATACACATTTATTTATATAATTTAATAATGGACCGTCAAGTGAGACGATGTAATAATAAAGGGCCGTCAAGAGAGACGATGTAATACGCTTATTTATATGATATACATATTTATTTATGTAATTTAATAATGGACCGTCAAGTGAGACGATGTTATAATAAAGGGCCGTCAAGAGAGACGATGTAATACACTTATTTATATAAAATACATATTTATTTATGTAATTTAATAATGGACGTCAAGAGAGACGATGTAAGTAAGGTCCGTCAAGCAAGACGATGAAAAAAAAAGGGGCCGTGAAATGATACGATGAAATAAAAGAATTGAATAGATTATAATGAATATGCAGGTTGTTTTTACTACTATTAATGAAAAATTATTGATAAATGTATCAATTTTGATAATTTAAATGTATGTAAATTTAATATTTGACACTCCTACGCGAACTACGGCAGAATATGTTGCACTTCGGATTGTTAACACCTACTTATATTACCATATTCTATGAATTAATTGATTTCTAGTGTATTCTATTCAACTCTAAGGGCCGTCAAATGAGATGATGAAAAAAAAAGGGGCCGTCAATTGAAGGCGATGAAATAAGGGCCGTCAATAAGGACGATGAAAATAATAAGAATTTATGGCATTTATTGTATACACGATTATTTATTACTTATTTATCTATTAATGGGCCGTCTATGCAGATGGTGAAAATGCAAAGGAGTTTATATGGGCTGGCAATCTAGACAATGGAAAAAAATATATATATTTCTAGTAGCGATATAAAATATTGTAATGTAAACAATGGGCCGTTATTCTAACGATCGAAATAATAAATTTTAACTACACAGTTAATGGTCGTCAGTCTGGACGATTCGTGAAATGATATATATTTCTTATGACAACCAATACATACTATAAAATTCAAGGTTTCTATTGGTCCACATAACATACATAAAGGTTTTATATTGTTTTTATACAAGGAACAGACGGACGAAAATGTATATGTTTATTAATTATTAAATTTAGAAAATAATTAAAATCATGGTCTTATACATATCTATTCATTGGTTTTAAAAGTATATGGATATTAAGTTGTTATTTCGTTTACTAAAATCTATATTTCATTACAGGTACTACTTCATTCGAATAAATTTGCGTGGAACCAAATTCGTCAGGATGGACGAACTGTAAGAAATATGGTACTAAAACTATATAATTATGCAGATAAATATATATAGTATATGCATTTATACAAAAACAACAAAGATTTATAAAAGATAAAAAGAATAATTAGAAATAATGAGGGTAAATGAATAAAAAGAGATGTTGTGAAATACCGAGTTATCGTGACGGTAGGAAGGGGATTCAACGGGCACTTCTTGTTGAGCCGCCGTGCAGTAAACATCGCACGAAAGATAAGTACTGTTCTATGTTGTAAAGGTTATGTTTGAACGCAGGATTAGTTGTTCATACTGCTAGTAAAGTTAAATTCTATATAATAGTTATTGCAATGTATTCGTTAGTGCTTAACGATTATTTTATTACTCATCAGTGTTGTTCAAGGGTAGAAATAAAATTAATAGTGTTACTTTGCAGAGTAGCATTCTTTACTATTGGTATAATCTTAATACTTATTATTCTAGATGTTTGTTATTAGAAAACATAAAGAGCCTTTATAAATATGTATTTTACAGTAGTTTCTCGATTACAGACATAACATGGTTATGGTGTACTTATTGTTAACTGATAATGTAACCGTTACATACACAAAGAACGAACTAATAAATAAAAATATATAACAGACCCCTCTGGCATAATAGGGACCAACACTGTTCAATGAGTTTCTTTCGGGGTTTCTTCTCAGCAGTGGTCGTTCCGAAGCCCTAGTAGTATGTAGCTTTGGAATTAAAAGATATTGAGACACAATTCAGAATAAACAACTTTAATTGGAAAGTTTTAATAAAATTATGTGGATTAACCTACTTTGCTTTATTTATGACCCTAGTTATATACCTATACTATAACCTCATCCTAACAATTTATAACTCAAAGGTGACTGACTGACATAGTGATCTATCAACGCACAGCCCAAACCACTGGACGGATCGGGCTGAAATTTGGCATGCAGGTAGATGTTATGACATAGGCATCGAAAGGATTAACGCGAGCGAAGCCGCGGGAAAAAGCTAGTTTATTTAAAAGAAAACTTTGTAGAATATATTTCTAAGTTTTGGTCTGAGAGAATATTAAAAATATGGTATGGGTAAACACTAAACATTCAACTACGAGTATTCAAGAAATAGTCTTGAGATTTGATCGAGCTTTCAGATATCCAATGCTACTTACCTAATAAACACTGAAGAAAAGGAATTCGTTGAATATTTCACGGTTAGTGGTTCACTCAGATGAATTTGGACATTTTATTAAATGTATTTGGCAAATAGACGATTCCCTCGAGGTTCTCTTTAATTCAGTAGAATTTTGTATTATGTATATTTCACTTACATTTCGAATTATCGCTAGCGGCTTTACTTCCAAAAATGTATTTTGGAATTAACTATTTATTACATTTATACCATCTATTAAATGTTGTGAATTATAGTCCTGACCTGTCTTATATTTACTTCTATATTTTGTATTTATAGACACTACTTAAATACACTATATGTAATAAAAAAAAATATTTTTGAAGCCATAAAAAAACTGGCTCAGCAAGTCGTGGAAACGAACGTTCAAGTAAATAAACAAACAACGTTAAAATAAGATCAATACCAATTAAGTCTACTAATAAGAATACTTAATTCGCTTTGGTGAATTAATAAGTCTACCGAAGGCAATACCAATGTTACAGAAAACAACTTCGTTAGGCGAGAGTTGACCCGGCAGGTCATTTATTTTCCATCCCTTTCCTTCCATCTCTTCTTTCCTTGTGATTAAATTATATACCTATAGTTTGAATAAATCATTCGGTAATATACCTGATCCCTTCGATATAAACTCTTCAAAATAGATCTTCAAAATTCGAGTTAGTTGCGCAATCTTTATTATTGTGAGAAGTATAAAAACTACAAATTTCTGAAAGGAAACATAAAAATAAATTGTTTGTGAGAATAAAATAATGTAAAATGTCAACAAATTCTTGGAAGAGATAGAAATGCAAATGGCCTTGTGAAATGTACCCACTTCATATTTATTGATGCTGTGTTCACTCAGGACGAAAAGTAACCTTTGTAGCTTAGTTGGAATCTTGAAGCGTTTTCGTGTTTCATGCATATTTTCTATTGTAATAGGAAATAGACTTGTTAGGTATGGAATGTGTAGATTTTTAGGTACAATAATAATCTATAGATATAATAAAACAGTAAAAATATTTTGTCTGTACATTTAGTATTTTTGACTAAAATGGATAGAGGGACACTTAAAACTTGTGTCAGCAATTTAATGAATGGATCCATGGTCTGAAATAAATGATATTATTATTAAAAAGAACAATAGAAAGCAAAAAAAAATTTTTTGGAATTTCTTGTCTGTCTGTCTGTCTGTCTGTATGTATGTACGCGTTTCACGCAAAAACTACTGGACGGATTTGAATGAAACTTTTTTTGTTGTATAGCTATTAAGCCTGGGCAACATATAGGCTATAATTGATTTTGAAAACTGGAACACCTGATGAAGAACCATAACAGAACAGCTAAATCATAAGAAATATGGAAATGGTGCCTTAACAAAAGTCGTTCAACCTGATGAGCATTTTCTGCTGACGTATAAAAATTGAAGATCTGGAACATCTGATGAAGAACTGCAAGTGACCAGCTACACTATAACATATATGGAAATGGCGCCTTAGTAAAAGTCGTTCAACCTAATGAGCATTTTCTGCTGACGTATAAAAATTGAAGATCTGGAACATCTGATGAATAACTCCAAGAGACCAGCTACACTATAACATATATGGAAATGGCGCCTTAGCAAAACTTGATTAATCTGATGAACATTTTCTGTAGACGTATAAAAATCGAAAATCCGAAACATCTGAAACAGTTTGGAACACAAAAAGATTTTTCATCTAAGCGAAACTCAAGCGGGCGAAGCCGCGGGCGACAGCTGTAACGTAATGGGTCTTTGCCCCGCTACCGATGAGTTTTTTTATATTTTTAAATATCTTTTATTTTTTGTAATATTTTATATTTAAAAATGTAAAAAAGGAGATGACAAATAAATAATAATAACTGACATCCAAAATTAACAAAATTTTCTGAAGTTTTATAGACGAGTTTTTGTTACTTCTTCACGCTGTTCAAAATCTTTTGGATTTTTTTCTATTAAACTTGTACTTTTCTACTTTCAAGGGAGGGAAACCCTTTGGCGCAGGAAGCCTTAACTCACAAATATCAACGATGTGTTCATGTTGTAGCCTTGTTGGTGTTCTACGTGCCATCGGAGTCTGGTGAGAAGGTGACCCTGGGCATCAGCGCGCTGCTGTCCATGACCGTCTTTCTGATGACCATCAGGGACACGCTGCCTCCCACTGAAAAAACACCACTTATCAGTAAGAGTATTGTTTTTGTTTAGATGGATTACACTTATTCTGAAATAGTAAGAATTACTAGAATGTGCCAGCTGCTTCTCTTCCAACGCTGATTGTAAAAGTCAATCGAAGGAAAGGGCTTTAAACTTGGGATTCCTCCACTCATAGGCGATGGGCTAGCAACCTGTCACTATACCTGAATTTCCATTCCAACAGAGAGCCCACTATTAGCGAAGCTAAGCGTGGCCTTCGAGTCTCTCGACTCTTGGCTCTGTGTACCCCGTAATGGATGGAGACTTGATTCTATGTATGTATGTAGTAAGAATTACATATGATTTTCAGCAACACGCTTCATCAAAAGAAAAAATACTTAGGTATACTATTCTATTATGTATTGTATTATTTATTTAGATATTTATCTACCCCACAGCAGATCTGAAGTTTTCATAATTTGGCCCAGAATAGTTTTACCAGTACTTGACCTAGACTTATGAAATGTTTACATAATCGTCAGTTCAGGTTTCAGGTCGCAATCGTGAAAGGCATTATGCGGGTAAATTGCTGCGAACTACCTGTGAAGCAACTGTAAACAGATTTGCATAACAGTATTCGGTGCTTTGTGATGCGCCACAAGACTTTAGAATAAAAATATAACATTGACATGCTAACATCATAGACAAACTCTTAAAAATCTTCTATAAGACTGCAGAAAACGGTTTTATAAGTTTCTATAATGGTTTGTCAGCAGAATGTTGCACCCGAGTCGTGTAGGAAATTGCTAGGGAGCACTTTATGCAGTTTGATCGTCTTGAACTGCAAAGATTTGCTGAGCCTTATTAATAGGATTTAATATACATACATATATATATTCATGAATTCAAATAAATCAAGTTTCATTTTCACAAAGTAATATTTGCTACTTTTGAGAGCTCTGAACCGAGTAGCTATTCATAACTTTGGTTATAAAATAATGCAGTGCTGTTCTCACACAATCTACATTCTGAAGATATGGTCTTATATCTGATAAAATGATATGAAGACCACAAACTACCATAAATACCATTTTACACTAGATATGTTATTTTTTTAATTACCCTCAGGTCTCTACTACGGTGTAAGTACGTGTTTGGTGTCATTCTCAGCATCGTTGTCCGTCGTCACTCTCAATATATCGTACAGGCGAGTTTAATTGTTTATACTATACTATATTTATAGGTTAAATGAACAGCTACTTTCTTATTTAATTATGCACATCATCATTAATATCATAATTGATTGATATCTGTTAAGTGATTCTCTTTGTTACGAATGTTTCAATTTATATATCAGGGCGTCAGTACAATTAGTTAATTGTTAACTTTGCCTGCCTTTTTGTTGATTTTTGTTCCGACTTCAAATATGTTGTTATGGGAAATACAATGTGAAATACAAAAATATTTTTAGGGTACTGTATTTTAAAAAGAAAAAAATGGAAACTAGATAAAAGGGTAAAAAACTTAACCTCGATATTATCGTGATCATAGAAGTAGGAAGGGCAGCGCATGCTTCCTATTTTTATGATCGTGATTATTAAAGCAGTAATATGCACATATAATTGATATAGGTTGATAGAGATTTTTAAAATATTTAATTTATAAACATTGAGATTGTTGTGTGAATATGATTGTGTTGCTCATAGAGGAGTGAGAGGGCAGCCGGTGCCGGCCGTGCTGCGGGAGCTGGTGCTGCAGCGGCTCGCGCGGCTGCTCTACATCAACTTCGAC
The DNA here is from genome assembly GCA_018467065.1 of Ephestia elutella. Taxonomy (NCBI): domain Eukaryota; kingdom Metazoa; phylum Arthropoda; class Insecta; order Lepidoptera; family Pyralidae; genus Ephestia; species Ephestia elutella. Next base: position 8,446,236 of record CM031568.1, on the reverse strand, counting down.
ACCGACGCTACAAAGGTAACGTTGTGTTGTTGTGTGAATGTGATTGTGTTGCTCATAGAGTGAGAGGGCAGCCGGTGCCGGCCGTGCTGCGGGAGCTGGTGCTGCAGAGGCTCGCGCGGCTGCTCTACATCAACTTCGACACCGACGCTACAAAGGTAACGTTGTGTTGTTGTGTGAATGTGATTGTGTTGCTCATAGAGTGAGAGGGCAGCCGGTGCCGGCCGTGCTGCGGGAGCTGGTGCTGCAGCGGCTCGCGCGGCTGCTCTACATCAACTTCGACACCGACGCTACAAAGGTAACGTTGTGTTGTTGTGTGAATGTGATTGTGTTGCTCATAGAGTGAGAGGGCAGCCGGTGCCGGCCGTGCTGCGGGAGCTGGTGCTGCAGCGGCTCGCGCGGCTGCTCTACATCAACTTCGACACCGACGCTACAAAGGTAACGTTGTGTTGTTGTGTGAATGTGATTGTGTTGCTCATAGAGTGAGAGGGCAGCCGGTGCCGGCCGTGCTGCGGGAGCTGGTGCTGCAGCGGCTCGCGCGGCTGCTCTACATCAACTTCGACACCGACGCTACAAAGGTAACGTTGTGTTGTTGTGTGAATGTGATTGTGTTGCTCATAGAGTGAGAGGGCAGCCGGTGCCGGCCGTGCTGCGGGAGCTGGTGCTGCAGCGGCTCGCGCGGCTGCTCTACATCAACTTCGACACCGACGCTACAAAGGTAACGTTGTGTTGTTGTGTGAATGTGATTGTGTTGCTCATAGAGTGAGAGGGAGCTGGTGCTGCAGCGGCTCGCGCGGCTGCTCTACATCAACTTCGACACCGACGCTACAAAGGTAACGTTGTGTTGTTGTGTGAATGTGATTGTGTTGCTCATAGAGTGAGAGGGAGCTGGTGCTGCAGCGGCTCGAGCGGCTGCTCTACATCAACTTCGACACCGACGCTACAAAGGTAACGTTGTGTTGTTGTGTGAATGTGATTGTGTTGCTCATAGAGTGAGAGGGAGCTGGTGCTGCAGCGGCTCGCGCGGCTGCTCTACATCAACTTCGACACCGACGCTACAAAGGTAACGTTGTGTTGTTGTGTGAATGTGATTGTGTTGCTCATAGAGTGAGAGGGAGCTGGTGCTGCAGCGGCTCGAGCGGCTGCTCTACATCAACTTCGACACCGACGCTACAAAGATAACGTTGTGTTGTTGTGTGAATGTGATTGTGTTGCTCATAGAGTGAGAGGGAGCTGGTGCTGCAGCGGCTCGAGCGGCTGCTCTACATCAACTTCGACACCGACGCTACAAAGGTAACGTTGTGTTGTTGTGTGAATGTGATTGTGTTGCTCATAGAGTGAGAGGGAGCTGGTGCTGCAGCGGCTCGAGCGGCTGCTCTACATCAACTTCGACACCGACGCTACAAAGGTAACGTTGTGTTGTTGTGTGAATGTGATTGTGTTGCTCATAGAGTGAGAGGGAGCTGGTGCTGCAGCGGCTCGAGCGGCTGCTCTACATCAACTTCGACACCGACGCTACAAAGGTAACGTTGTGTTGTTGTGTGAATGTGATTGTGTTGCTCATAGAGTGAGAGGGAGCTGGTGCTGCAGCGGCTCGCGCGGCTGCTCTACATCAACTTCGACACCGACGCTACAAAGGTAACGTTGTGTTGTTGTGTGAATGTGATTGTGTTGCTCATAGAGTGAGAGGGAGCTGGTGCTGCAGCGGCTCGAGCGGCTGCTCTACATCAACTTCGACACCGACGCTACAAAGGTAACGTTGTGTTGTTGTGTGAATGTGATTGTGTTGCTCATAGAGTGAGAGGGAGCTGGTTCTGCAGCGGCTCGCGCGGCTGCTCTACATCAACTTCGACACCGACGCTACAAAGGTAACGTTGTGTTGTTGTGTGAATGTGATTGTGTTGCTCATAGAGTGAGAGGGAGCTGGTGCTGCAGCGGCTCGCGCGGCTGCTCTACATCAACTTCGACACCGACGCTACAAAGGTAACGTTGTGTTGTTGTGTGAATGTGATTGTGTTGCTCATAGAGTGAGAGGGAGCTGGTGCTGCAGCGGCTCGAGCGGCTGCTCTACATCAACTTCGACACCGACGCTACAAAGGTAACGTTTTGTTGTTGTGTGAATGTGATTTTGTTGCTCATAGAGTGAGAGGGAGCTGGTGCTGCAGCGGCTCGCGCGGCTGCTCTACATCAACTTCGACACCGACGCTACAAAGATAACGTTGTGTTTTTGTGTGAATGTGGTCGATTTGTCGTTGGGATTGTTTTATTTATACGATGATCTTGCTTTTAATCGAAAGCAAAAAAAATATTAGCAGTACGGTCTAATCTAAAACTGTATGCCCCCTCCACTGAAAACACACTTTGTAATAATTTTGAAAGGGCATTCAGTTCTAGATTAGACGATCTCTACTAATGAAAATCTTGACATAATTCTGTCTGCAGCCTCTAAAACATTTGTGAGAGTGATTATACTTTATGCTCGCTTTGTGTACAAAACAAACATGCTTGTGACGGAAACTGAAACATGACGCGGGTAGCGAAACTCCCGCAAAACCCGTCAGGTAGTTAAAAGTTTCCGAATAGGGGATTGTAAAAAAATAGTATTGAAAAGAGGTTAATTATTTTTTTATATATAACGCAGGTATTTTACATGTATTACTTCAGTATACGATATATTTTATATACGGTATAAAAAATTCTTACAGAAAAAAGTGTCAATTTTTTAAGATGAAAATAATAACATCTCAAGAAAAGTAATCCGAAATCCGCCAGTGGCAAAAATTTTAGAATATTATAGAAAATAAATTTCACCATTTGATATCAGTAAAAAATAAAGACTATCAGTAAAAATAGTCACGTTCTCAAAATTCAATGAGCTCTGCACACCTGGATTTGTGACTAGCATGCCAAAACATTAGTCAATCTTAGAAACGATCCCCAATTGATAAAAATATGATTTCAAAACTTTTAGTAGATTATATTTATCATAACCCAAATCATATACAATGTGTCCCGGCATCATTGTCACCTATAACTTTTTTTCTTTTACTGTAGTAAAATGGCAGCCATTTTGTTTTTTTTTCGGGCTCTTGTACTAATTCAATTGTAACTACTCGCGTAAAAGTGCTATCGACATAAAATTGGTCTCATATAAAAAGCTAATCATGTAGACAACAATAAAATGAGAAAGATGTTTCAATATAAATGGCAAAAAAAATATATTTTATTTGTATTTTTTTTAACTATTAGCTTCTTGTGAATAAACTAACCCATTAAAATGTTTAATTTTTTATTTTGAAACGAAAGTTAAAAAAGTCAAAAAAGAAAAAAAAAATTGAGTGGTGATTTGTTCATAAAAATGCCATATAACAGACCATTAAAGGCTCCGACATTGATGACGGGACATATTGTATAGATGTATGTACAATAATATTAGTATTTTCGTAAATATATATGAAGTACAATTTTGATCACACGCCGATTTTGTAGGCTCTGAAATATTCACTTTTATATGCTAAAATATTCGGTGGAAAATGTGGAAATAGTGTAGTGTAAAGAAAGATGTCAAATATGTTTAGTTATCCCCTGCGGCGTTGAGACTTGCCGTCGATTTTTCGCTATTATCCATTCAAATAGAGCCGAAAAGTCAGAATCTTGCCGAAGTCTCTGAATGTATGCCAGTAGACTCTAAGCTAGCCAGTCAGTGCGTTCGTACTAGCTTGAGTGTTTTAAAGTGTAGCACAAACGTCAAAGCGCAGTAGGAAATATCGCAATATTTCGTACTGCTTCGCCTGCTCCCGCAACGCGGTCTGCTGAAAGTACCTGATGGATTAAAATTATTTCTACGAATACAATATGAGAACCACATTCATAAGGATGGCTGAAGGCTTACAGTATCCACTACTACTTGAACATCAATAGCTAAGTAGGTACTTTCTTGAATAAATGAATAATTTATTAGCTTATTTTGTTAGAAACTCGATAAAATAATTTTAAGAATTAAAAACCTAATAATTTATTTTTGGATTTTTGAGCATCTCAGATGCAATATTAGTACTAAAGTACTCTCATATAGAAATAAGATATGGTCAAGTCCTGCTCGCATGGAATTTTTTCACCATATCTTATTTCTATATGAGACTACTTTAACCTAATAATTACTAATTTTAGTACCTTGAAAAAAGTTCGAAGTAAAATAATTGTTATTAATAAATAAATAAATTAATGAATGTTCAACGAAATCATTCGTTGAGATTCTTGAAATCAGAGGCAAAATTTAGGAAATGAGAAATATGGAAATCCGTCAAAAGAAACTGGAAAGAAACTTTTATATCTTTAATAATTTGATTTCCTGATTCAATGATATTTCAGATGCGGTGAGGTTTTAAAAATGATTTTTTTTATATCCTTTAAGATATTATATGGTCTGATCACCTGTCATTTATAAGATCATTTTGATTCTATCCCCTAGACACCCCATCACATTTTAGGATCCGTCCCTCCGACCGTTTGCATAAAAATACTGGGATCCAAGGCAGGGCTCATATTGATATTCTGAAGGTAAGTAAATGTAGGAATATTTTACAGCCAAATTTACTACAACAGAGAATGATGAGAGTAGATATATGTATTAAACTAGCTTTTACTAGCCCGCGTGACCCATTTTACCCCCTTAGGGTTGGAATTTCCAAAATTCTATTCTTAGTACTCACTACGCTATAAAAAGGAGCTATCTGCAAAATTTCAAGTTTCGACGTTCAGCGGTTTCGTCTCTGCATTGATATATTGTCAGTCAGCAGCGCAGCGTCGAATTTTTATTAATATAGATAGATGATAGTGAAAAACGACTTCATTTTTATTTTAAAAAAACATTTATCAATCAAAACAACGCAAAACATACAACAAAAACATTTAAAAAACAACAAACATAAACATTTTAAAAACATTTATCATCATGTTTTATTTGTTCGTTCGAGGTTAAGTCAAGATGAAAAAATGTGTCTTTAAGGATATAATGTGCCATGTTTATTTTTCTAAAGTATCTATAGTTTTAGTGAATAAGTATCCGATTTCACAAGATAAAATATTTTTGCCGAGCACATTCAAAAAGAGCAATACATTAAAAAAGAGCAACATTGCAGGGTGACAACGGGTTGGTGTCAAGCGGTCCCGGAGTCCAGGTGAACCCTCGCACCGGCTCCCGACTCAAGTCAGACGCGCGCTGTGACGGCACCCCGCTGCCCCCTGCATCCCCGCGGTTCGCCCGCCACAACCACAACCATATGGGTAAGACATCGATGGGTAAGACTATTGAACCCTCGCACCGGCTCCTGACTCACGACGGCACCCCGCTGCCCCCGGCATCCCCGCGGTTCGCCCGCCACAACCACAACCATATGGGTAAGACATCGATGGGTAAGACTATTGAACCCTCGCACCGGCTCCCGACTCAAGACAGACGCGCGCTGCGACGGCACCCCCCGCTGCCCCCCGCATCCCCGCGGTTCGCCCACCACAACCACAACCATATGGGTAAGACATTTATGGGTAAGACTATTGAACCCTCGCACCGGCTCCCGACTCAGGGCAGACGCGCACTGCGACGGCACCCCGCTGCCCCCGCATCCCCGTGGTTCGCCCGCCACAACCACAACCATATGGGTAAGACATCGATGGGTAAGACTATTGAACCCTCGCACCGGCTCCCGACTCAAGACAGACGCGCGCTGCGACGGCACCCCCCGCTGCCCCCCGCATCCCCGCGGTTCGCCCGCCACAACCACAACCATATGGGTAAGACATCGATGGGTAAGACTATTGAACCCTCGCACCGGCTCCTGACTCACGACGGCACCCCGCTGCCCCCGGCATCCCCGCGGTTCGCCCGCCACAACCACAACCATATGGGTAAGACATCGATGGGTAAGACTATTGAACCCTCGCACCGGCTCCCGACTCAAGACAGACGCGCGCTGCGACGGCACCCCCCGCTGCCCCCCGCATCCCCGCGGTTCGCCCGCTACAACCACAACCATATGGGTAAGACATTTATGGGTAAGACTATTGAACCCTCGCACCGGCTCCCGACTCAGGGCAGACGCGCGCTGCGACGGCCCCCCGCTGCCCCCCGCATCCCCGTGGTTCGCCCGCCACAACCACAACCATATGGGTAAGACATCGATGGGTAAGACTATTGAATCCTCGCACCGGCTCCCGACTCAAGGCAGACGCGCGCTGCAACGGCACCCCGCTGCCCCCCGCATCCCCGCGGGTCGCCCGCCACAACTACAACCATATGGGTAAGACATCGATGGGTAAGACTATATTCACATGCAGCCCTGTCCTACTCATACCTATGATGAATGAAAATGGCTCACTCCAGCTCAGTGATGAAATCTCAAGCCGCTGTTAGATTTGAGCATGTACGAGTAATAAGCACTCTAACGAGCGTTTTAGCGAGCTTTCTAGTGGCAGTAAATTTGCTTCAAGCTTTTTGCCGAGCCGAAAAATTTTGGCAGCACACGCGACCGACAAGTATGACATCTTCGTCTATTACAGGCATTTACAGCTAGAATAATCGTGAAAATGTTCGTCGAAATTCTAAAACGGCGAATGCTCGATGTTCTGTTAGAGTGCGTTTCATAAACAGTATAACTAATAATATTAATATAAACAAGCTGTGTCAATGATTTTTTATGAGTTGTAGCTTAGGACATTCACATAGTCATCTTTTACGACAATTCTGGCTATGAAAATTACTCCAAGTAATAATTAATAATATAAAAAGTTTTACTGCCAAAATGGCGCCAGAGGAACTATTTGATGTAACACACTCTATAACTGAATGCTTGTCTATCAGCGGCTTTAAATGAAACAATAGTAGGGATAGAATTTCTTTAGATGAAACTTTGAGGACGGACGGCGCCACCGTCCCAGCTAACATCGTCTCTGCGTACCTTTTTACTTCTAAAATAAATTAAGTGTCTATTTAACTAAAAGTTGAGCTTAATGTGTTGAGTTGGAGAGTACTCATAAGGACAAGTGTTTGTGAATCAAAGTGAAAACGATTAGTGCAATAAATAAAAAATTACAATCAGGACAAAGACCTTCCATATAACTATGAATAGTGATTAGTGAGATAGACTCGATACATGCTTAAAGTAGAACAATTTTGTGTCGTGCAAATTAACGAGTGTGTCGACTGAATAATAGACACGAAATTAAGGCCACTAAACATAAAAAATCTTTAGATTCGATAAAATCAAAGTGCAAGGGTAGAAAAAATAAAAATCATCAAATGTTACCCCCCACATAAACTCTCGTTTGTTTATCTAATGCAAGAGACTATTTAATTCGTAAATCCTTACACTTGTTTGGTGGCCTAGTGAACAATACAAGTGTTTTTATTTTTTGGAATTAACCACAAAAGAAACTCGAGTTTTGCCGACTACAACGCCATCTATCGTCGAATAGCGAGACACTTACAAGCACCGATTACTAGCAAACCAATAGATGGCATTGTTAATTAATCTGGAATAGCATAAATATTGTCACGTTTTATTTTCAATACACGACGACGTAGACAGTGCCACAACTCCACGAAAAATGGAAGACATCACCAAAATGCTCATCTCAATAAAGAAAGAACTAGCAGAACAAAAAATAAATATTAAGAACATGGAATCGAATATTACAGAAAATATAAATAACCATATAGACCGGAAGTTTTTAGAACTCGAGGGAAAATACAACAATTTGGAAGAAAAAGTTACGGAGCAAGAACATAGAATAGATATATTGGAAAGACAAAGCAGGCGAAAAAATATTGTATTGTTTGGAGTGGAAGAAACAGAGAAATATTATCAGCAACTTGAGAATAGAGTTCTGGATATATTTGTCAAGGAAATGAAAATATCGTGTGAGAAATTCGAGTTAGAAGCAGTAAAAAGAATTGGCAAAAAAACTTCACAACCTAGTCCTATATCCGTAGCTCTCACAACACTAGGAAAAAAGATAGAGCTTTTGCGTAACAAGCAAAAATTACAACACACCAATTATTACCTTACTGAAGAATTTCCACATAAAGTACTTGAGAAAAGAAAGGAACTAAAGAAAGAAGTTGCTAGGTACGAGTCTGAGGGCAAAAAAGCTATAATTAAATATGACAAATTAATAATTATAAATAATACCAACAAACAACAAGAAAATGATAACACACAAAACAGGAAGAAAAGAAACCTACCAACATCGCCAGCAAATAAAAACAATAATAGCCCTCTCGGTGAACAAACCTCAAAATTAAACAAATCAAATATAAATCCATTTTTTGCACCAAGGAGAACGGTTAAAACTAACTCTACGCCCGGAGAAGTAAAAGCACAGGAAAATTCGGCATAGCAACCACAGCGCCCCCGTCTTCCCCCCAACAATCTTCCCCACCACGGCTGGTCACCGCGGGGATTCGCGACTGCAACCCTCCAGAGGAAGAATTACAAATAAACAAGCTCTATGCACATACGTACAATGTAAACTCACTCAGTTCTACTGAAAAAAAAAATACAGAATTCAAAGAAACACAAAAAGAAAATTATAATTACTAGGAATACTCTGGAGGAGGCCTTTACCCGAAGAGGGGTCCGAATGGTTAACTTAAAAGACTAGTAAATAAGTTTTACTCGTATAGTAGATAATTAGCTAGATTAAATAATAATAATTAAGATAAACTTACTAATTTTGAATAGATATAATACAATGATTAATTACGTATACTAGTAATAGATTTTGTGAATGATTTATTTTATCTTTACAATATCGTATAAAAATATGTCATGTTAATTAAATATATTTGAATGAAATAAACTAGTTAATGTATGTTTACTGGTTAACTTATTAATTTTAATTATAATGTATAATTAATTAATACAATTTCTATAGTTACATTTTTTTTTATAAATGATTATTTTATTAATTTTTTTCATTTTGAGTTTTTTTAAATCTTTTGCATGTCAGAAATTTATTTGAACGAAATGAACTAACCATGAAATAAAAATCAATCAATTGTATGCAGATCATGCAGAGTAATTATGCAAATTATTTTTCCTAAAAATAACTTGTAAATTTATATTGTAATTTGTATTACCATTCCGGAATAAACAGGCTTTTTATTTATTTTATTTATTATTAGATGAAACTTTGCAAGAGTCTTTTGTGTAGTGATAGAAAAGTTCTTGTTGTAACTGGTTGTAAAAGTAGTATCCTCTAAGTATTATTTTTGAAATGTGTACCTTCTTCTTCAATTCAATTGTAACAGATGCTGAAATATGTACAAAGAAATAAGTTTCTTTAGGCACGTAATTATTCCTCGTATCATGTATTCAGCATCTTTATAGGGTGATAAGTGCATGAAGCGTATACGCCGATTTACAGATCATATCTGTCTAAGTACCCATTGCCTTTGTTCTGCTTCCAGCACATAATGATTCTACTTAATAACGTGTATGTGTAAATCTAAAAAAATCAAGGACGATGTGTGAATTATGTGAGTTATGGATAAACGAAAACAATCTGTTCTATTTTAAAGAAATGAAAATATTGGTTGTGCAATAAAACGGGTAATTTGAAAAAATAGAAAAAACTATAAGATCTCCGCGACGACGACGTTCCGTTTTGTCAAATCCCCGAGTTTTTCGTTTATGGACGAAAGGATTGAAGTGTTCCCTGCACTTTGATCGCTCTGTGATTGATGATGTTCAGTTAGATAGTTGGCATCGTCTTTATGGTAATCCGGTACTTTGCAAGTTTTCTGTCCCAATGGAAGTCTTTGCATCTCAATGACTACATATATTTATACAATAAGCTGTGAATAGGTAATGTGTTTTAAGGTGTACAATCTAGGGTCTAGTACTTTATGTCTCCAATCTACAGGCTCAAATCAGACGTTTATATTTTTTTCCAACAATTATTAGAGAAAGATTTATATTTACGAAGTCAAAACACTTTTATTTTAATTTTATATTGATATAGTTTTTCAACGAGTATATACTCTTCTTTTTTTGAGATTTAATCAAAAGAACAATCACTAACAGTACACGAAACTAATTCGGTAGGTACAAATCCTGTTGTAACTAAGTTAACAGGGAAAGGTTGCATTGGCGAACTAACTTTCTTTATCTGTGTGTGTTTAAGTGGAGGTCTTCACTTGATTAGTTAAAGGTGAAAAAGTTGCTGGTTAGTTGTAGTGTAGGAAATTGAGAAGTAGTCAAGGGAAATAACTTTCTATAAAATAGTATGTTTTGTATTGTTAAACTTTGATAAGGAAAGTAGACCTGTAACATTTATGTCCTTACCTGTTGTAGCCTTAGTGGTTAAAATAATTGTTGTCTTGGAAATTAAAATATTTATATCAACTGAGTCTCAGTGTACGCTCAGTTGATATATATTCAGAAACTTTATAGATATATGTAGAGTCTACACATATCGATAGAGTTTCTGGAAAATACATACAAGAAAATGGTCCATCAGTACGTGAAGTGTTTTTAATTTTTTTGTAAAATTATTTATTATTCTATTTTGCAATTCAATACCTATTGAATGACATTATCGTCCGTACAAATAACGTTCCACGTATTTTGAGAATATCACTCGCTTCGCTTATATAAAGTGATTACGAAAACCACTGAAGTAGCTACGGTATTCCAGAGATGTTGAAAGTTAATGTCGTAGAACACTAGAGCTCTGTATTGTGATTAATGTCGTTCCCCGCCTGGCCCCTGCCCCCGCCGTATTATTCTCACTTGCTATAAAATGCCAACAATCCCGACAGGTTAATCTTAATGTCTGTATTAATAGCGACGCGACGCTACACCCACACTGTCAACGTGATTAAAATTGAGATGGGTTTGAATTAAAATTGAACATTTTTAAAGTGAAAACATCTTTAGGTGCCCGGAGCACTTTATTTTGAGGGTATTTAAATGAGAATAACACGCTCGTATCTTCTAAGTATCCAGTTGCCCCTTACAGAGGAGTCGTATTATATTGTAGAAATTTAAATTGCATTGCAGTTTGGTGTTGTAAAATACAACAAAAACAACAACAAAAAGAAAAAACTCTTTAGTCTAGGTATACTCGTACCTAAGTATGTATATGCAAATTCTAACTAATATTATAAATGCGAAAGTGAGTTTGTTTGTTTGTTTGTTACATCTTCACGCTTTATCTACTTATTAAATCGTTCTGAAATTTTGCATACACATAGATAGAAGTACTGAGAAGGACAAAAGGTACTTTTCATCCCAGGAAAAAACACTGTTCCCGTGGGAAATTCAACCGGGCGATGCCGCGGGCAATAGCTAGTACTATATAAACTCATTAGTAGAATAGATAGATATAAATATTTTTAACTTAGCTATCTCTGTTCAAGTAACAATCAAACAAAACTTACAAAATTATTATTACGCAATGAACTTGTTTTCCGAGATTTCCCGGGTTAAAAAATGTAGTGAAAAATACAAATTATACCCAGAAAATATCGTTATACTGTAGGCATGATAGTTTAGACAAGGTAAACTTAGCACGGCACTGTAGAACGACGTCACGCAACCAACAAATTTAACTTTTCCTGGCATTATCACGTTCAAACTACTTAGCAGTTAATACTTGATAAAATAATAATATTCCTGTTCTTAGTTCCTAGTATATACGAGTAGTTTATAATCTAGATCAGCGTATTATAATAGTGTAGTTAAGATTCTATTAGTAGTTTTAATTTTCTTTCAATTTTCCTTATATTGCTTAGTTTTCACTGTGATGATAGATCCGTAAGTCAAGACGAGAATTTTATAGTCTAACTTACATCAAAATATTTATGAGTACGAGATCGAAACCTCAAGCAACATCTAAAGGTCGTTTTACCTTCTTGAATACAAGAATTGTAAATGCAACTGAACATCTATTTCCTGTGGTATTTAAAAGGTAAATGTTCCGCGTAAGGATAGCATAAATCAAAAGATCCCTAAAGTGTGAACCTGCGTACGTGCAGCGATGTTCGGGCAATCTCATAAATCAAGTTCTGGCCCGTCACTCTCACCTCCGGCCTGCCTTGAGGGATTAACAGATGTTATTTCTGACAAGATAAGATGAATAGTTGCTGAAAAAATGTGTCATAGGACATTTACATAGGTGATTCTTCTGATTTTTTATTTTCAGCTCTATGCATGCATTCTAATTGTAATGTTGTAACAATTTTATTAAAAACTAGCTGTCGCCCGCGGCTTCGCCCGCGTGAGTTTCGCTTAGATGAAAAATCCCTCTTGGAGCTTTTCATCAGATGTTCCAGATCTTCAATTTTTATACGTCAGCAGAAAATGCTCATCAGGTTGAACGACTTTTAATAAGGCGCCATTTCCATATATGTTATAGTGTAGCTGGTCTCTTGCAGTTCTTCATCAGATGTTCCAGATCTTCAAATTTTATACGTCATCAGAAAATGCTCATCAGGTTGAACGACTTTTGTTAAGGCACCATTTCCATATTTCTTATAGTTTAGCTGTTCTGTTAAGGTTCTTCATCAGGTGTTCCAGTTTTCGAAATCAATTATAGCCTATATGTTGCCCAGGCTTAATAGCTATACAACAAAAAAAGTTTCATTCAAATCCGTCCAGTAGTTTTTGCGTGAAACGCGTACATACATACAGACAGACAGACAGACAAGAAATTCCAAAAAATGTTTTTTGCTTTCTATTATTCTTTTTAAGTGTCCCTCTATCCATTTCAGTCAAAAATACTAAATGTACAGACAAAATATTTTTACTGTTTTATTATATGTATAGATGATCGTTTTGACTTTGGGGTTATAGTTTGGCAGTTTTAATTTATAGTATTTTTTCTTATTTTATCTTGCTTTTCATCAAGATCTATGTTTGCCTATAAACTATTTTATACATACCTTATTTGCCTTACTTGGATAGGTAGACTAGAGATTCTGTTAAATAGAAATCCTTTCAAATCTATACATATAATAAAACAGTAAAAATATTTTGTCTGTACATTTAGTATTTTTGACTGAAATGGATAGAGGGACACTAAAAAAGAATAAAAGAAAGCAAAAAACATTTTTTGGAATTTCTTGTCTGTCTGTCTGTCTGTCTGTCTGTCTGTCTGTCTGTATGTATGTACGCGTTTCACGCAAAAACTACTGGACGGATTTGAATGAAACTTTTTTTGTTGTATAGCTATTAAGCCTGGGCAACATATAGGCTATAATTGATTTTGAAAACTGGAACACCTGATGAAGAACCTTAACAGAACAGCTAAACTATAAGAAATATGGAAATGGTGCCTTAACAAAAGTCGTTCAACCTGATGAGCATTTACTGATGACGTATAAAAATTGAAGATCTGGAACATCTGATGAAGAACTGCAAGAAAACAGCTACACTATAACATATATGGAAATGGCGCCTTATTAAAAGTCGTTCAACCTGATGAGCATTTTCTGCTGACGTATAAAAATTTAAGATCTGGAACATCTGATGAAAAACTCCAAGAGAGATTTTTCATCTAAGCGAAACTCACGCGTGCGAAGCCGCGGGCGACAGCTAGTGTATAATACCACGATTACATTTAGACAGAATTTTGTGAAATAAATTTGGAGTAATCTTCCACGAATCACGAAAATTTGTTTAATTTAATTTAACCGATGCTTTTCACAGCGGCGTTCATTACGCGGAATGAAAATTTGTTACGTTTGCTTTATGAACATACACTTTGCGTTTGCGTGTAATTATCGCACAATATAATTTTTGCTTTAATTGCTTTGCTAATTACTTTAATCCTGCAATAATGTCTTTTATATTTACCGTAATTTAAAACAAATTAAGGATTGTTTTCTGCATTAAAGAAACTTAAATAAAATAACACCAATATAACAAAGTGTATTCTTCTTCAAACTTTCCAAGATTGACTTTGTTTTGTTCTTCTCCTATGAATGGAATTCGTATAACATTATTAAAACAATTTCAATTTGGAAACTTCCTTCAGCATGGGCTGATAAACATTATTCACACGATATTTAATATCTGTGTATTTACGGAGCGTGAAAAGTTGTGTTTACATTGATAGGCGGAGCGGGAGCGGGAGCGGGCGCGCTGCCTGTCGAGCCAACATGTGCGGCAACATGCTCGCGCTGTGTGTGCTGCGGGTGCACCATTCGGGAAGCCACGGCGAGACACGAGCAACGTGTTGCAGCCAACGAGCGCCTGGAGCGTGCTAATCTTGAATGGAAACAGGTACTATTCAGCGATTTTGATAAATAATTGAAACATTAAGTTCTTAAAAACATAGTAAACCTAGGTGTTAATTCAAATTAAATACGTTTAAAGGAAATAATGAAGTTGATTTCGTAAAACTTTCTAGATGATTCAAATAAATAAGCATATTTTGTGTCTATGAATAATATTTTTTTCTAATTATGTAATTAATTTTCTACAACCATTGTAGACATTACCTTATATCTAATGGACTATTTCCCCTTAATCTCCGAACTCCTCAAACTAGACACGTAAGCTGATGATACAATTATTTGGTTAAATAATTTCTGAGTACCATTACATCGTAAATTAATCTTTAGTTCATTGAAATTCATTATTTACCTACGGCTTAGAGTATTATACGAATATATGTACTTGTACATATTACACATATTGAACAGGGTTTAGAATTGCACAAGGAATTTGTAATAGGTATACCTACCTAATTGTAATATAAGAAAAAATGCAAAAATGCATTTGCCATGCATTGTCTTCTTCAATTCGACACTTCTTTCTTCTTCGTCTTTTTGATGTGAGAAATATGTTAATTTTATTTAAAATGTATGTAACTAGATTTATTGGGAATACTTAGGTTATTTAGCTCTATAAGAACGGAGCCCGGAAGAGTAATGAACAAAGACAAGAAGTTGTAGGCAGCGCCGATCTCAAATTACGAAAGAGCAATTTGTTCCTATACGCTAATTAATATGATCGATACTGGCGGGCTCCCAATTTGTCTGTAACATACTCAATCAACTGCGATGGAGGTATTAATATCTTATCGGGAGTTCAAATTCGTATTCAAAGTTTAAAGGTTCGACAAGACAATTTAACCTTTATGCTATTTATATGTAAATTATTTTGATAAATCTATGTGATATGCTTTTCAATGGTATCATTGAAACGCGTAAAAGATCATGCCCATCGTGCTTCATATCTTTATGTTTTACACTGTGTTTGTATTTTATGTTTTTAATCACACATTGTTTGTACCGTTTCATTTAATACAAAAATTACAACAGATGCGAACAAGTTTAATTAGGTACAATGTGTACAGTAAAGTACAATGATGTTTGTGATTGCGGCCCCGAAAATTAAAATTTTCGGCTCGTGACTCAATATTTAATTCCCCCAGGCCCTCGTGTCAGCAAGCTTTTATTTTTGGCAAAGTTTTCTCGAGCGGCTGCGTGTTATTGATAATAATTTTAATTTAACTGAAACATTTTAATTAAGAGACAAGTACTAATTATCTCAATTAGTATTTTAGAATAAATTCTTGAATTATAATAAAACTAAGAGATTTCGCACACGTAAACAGAAAAGTTTATAGACGTCAGGACGAATCCTATGTAAATAACTTGTACTATGCAAGCATTAGACCTGAGAACAAATAGAAGTGTCTCGTAGACATTCATAGATTCGTATACCTTCACGGGATATTATGACAATCGTACTAATATTATAAATGCGAAAGTGGGATATGAATTTGTGAGTTTGTGAGGATTTTTGTTTCTCAATCACGCAAAATCCACTGGACTGATTTTGATGAATGGTACACGGGTAGAAAAATACCGGGAATAGCTCATAGGGTACTTTTATCCCAAAATTCCCAGGGTAGCGAAGCCGCGGGGCGCAGCTAGTAATAAATAAAATAGTTTTTATTAGGTATCACGAGATTAATATTCAAAGGGTATCACCACATTTTTAACTAAAACTGGAGCCGCCTTTAAATAAATATATACGGACAAATTACACAGATTGAGTTAGCCCCAAAGTAAGTTCGAGACTTGTGTTATGGGATACTAACTCAACGATACTATATTTTATAACAAATACATATATAGATAAACATCCAAGACCCAGGCCAATCTGAAAAAGATCATTTTCCATTCCATCTTGAGCCGACCGGGGATCGAACCCGGGACCTCCGGTGTGACAGTCCGGCGTGATGACCGTTGGGCCACGGAGGTCGTCTGTATGCCTGTGTTTATGATACTATAGCATACTCAAAAATATATACATATTTAGATAAATTACCCCATTTCAAATCGAATCTTGTCCCCAGGTTGCTGTTGTGGCCGACCGCGCACTCCTGGCTGTATTTGTGCTGGTCACCACCATATCTACTGCCGCTATCCTGCTACCCCAGCTCAACAACCTGCACGTAGGAAACACGCCTCTGAAACCACCCACCTAGAGACCATTTTCCCCTGCGACGTGGGATCAAAGACTGCCAACGAATTAACATAAACGTGCCAAGGGCAAGTGCCAATGAACATTGTGTGTCAAATTAAAGTGCCAAGAAGTCTAAATTTTGAAGACTAGTGCGCGATTTGGGAGTCAAGTATGAAAAAACTATAATTCTGGAGCAGGGGAAATTCTTAATTATAAATATTGAGTCTGTATTAAAAAAAAAGTGTTTTACTTATAGGACAAATGGAGTGTTGCCAAATCGAAAGGTGAAATGTACTAATGTTTAAAAGTCAATTAGCATGTTCTTCTATATAATGTACAATGGTCGCATAGATGACATGTTAACAGTTGTTGAAATTGAAACTTAGGTTAATTGTACAGAATTAGACACCTACAAATCTAAACGAATTCTTAATTCGTTAAGATGATATTATGCGCTAGCTAGAGCATGTACCTACGTATACATATATCTACTTGATAAAAAAATATGGGAAAAGACGTTTGAAATGCTATGGTTTAAAAAAAAATGTATTTTAAATGGTAGGTATGTTTAAAGTCTATATTTTGATGTGTGTTTATTTTCGCTAGTCAAAGCGAGTTTTCAATTCCACTGTCATACCTGCGTCACCTTTCTCCTCATTCGCTATCGCCCTTCGCAATCTTGTTCTCATTTGTAACTGACGAGATTTTTTTTTAAATGTGTTTTATTTGTCACCAGTA
Source organism: Ephestia elutella (assembly GCA_018467065.1). Lineage (NCBI taxonomy): Eukaryota > Metazoa > Arthropoda > Insecta > Lepidoptera > Pyralidae > Ephestia > Ephestia elutella. The sequence continues at coordinate 8,429,017 of CM031568.1, read as the reverse complement.
TTTAAATGTAATTTAGAGTAAACGAAAAATGTGTTTTCTTCATAAGCGGATGTCCTTTGATTAACAATTTCCTATTTTGTGTTATGGCCATAAACTCGCAGTATTTTTTTTGTGTAATCATTTATTCAATAACAATTTTTCACACTTTTAACTCGCAGTTTAAATTTTTGAAGTACACTGCTCGGTTTTAAATTATCAGCCTGTTTTGTAATTTTGACGGGTAGTGTTTTAACAAAAATAGGATTGGTTGAAAAGAAGTAGGTTCTCATTAAATTCTAGATAACAACTATGCTTCTCAGTTTTGATGAATGAATGTTAGTTGTCCTTTTACCGACAATTTGTCAAGTGCGTTTTATCGTTTTGCGAATAAAATTCCACAAATTTTGGTATTGAAAGTAAACAGTTTATGAGATTAGCATTTACAGATATATTCTCAACAACGATTAATAAATATAAGTGAATTCAGTTATTAATGCTACTCTGTACTTAAATACTACTACGTGTCAATGATATTTCTATTATAAATCTAATGTATTAGACGTCTGTTCTTACTTACCAACAATATAATAGCTTTGTAAAGACAAACATGAATTTTAGTAATAAGTAATAGATGCTCAAGGTTGTTGTTGCCAAATAATTAAATGTATATAAAAATGTTACATACGTACTCGATAAATCTGTAAATCGTTTAATTAATTGTTGTACATACTGAAAATGAAAATAAAATTTAATAAAAATGTAAGTTGGGTTTTCATTCATCTTTATTTTAAATTTTTCATATTTACTAAATATTTTAGGTGAAATATTAAAAGTGTTCAGTCACAGGAAATGGAAGCCTGTAATAAATAATTTCTTTCATCCTAGTGACAACAAAAGATTTCAAAAAAGACCTTTGAGAATTCTTTATTGTTTTAATTGAAACAAGGAATTTTTCGGAAGCTTCTTATTCTTCGATTTAAATATTTAATGTACTTTTTTCCAATTTCCTTTCTTTAGTTTTTCTAGGAGATTAGTATTTCGTTACGTAATTTGAACAAGTACATATTCGTTACGTATTTTACGTATACAGCTTTTGCCATCGGCTTCACTAGCGTGAAAGTCGTATTTTACCCCTTTTCCTTCTAGGGGCAGAATTTTTGAAATTCCTTTCAGTGCCTGCCTACTTACGCTATACCTACATATAAAAAATCTCCCTGCATTATATTACGTGATACATATATCCCGTGGGGAAAAATGCGTGATAATATGTATATAATATGACTGTTTTGCATTACAACAAAACAGATATTATATGACGAAAGACACAGTATTATTAATGAAGATGCTATTTGTGATCATACCTTGTTTATGGTAAAATATTACCGAATTGTCTCTGGATCCTCTTGAAGTTTCACTCTTTTACTCACCAGAAGGCTCTGCATAGTCTTATGTCATGTTTGACATTAATTTGTCATAGTTTGTCTTCAACAGCAAGACCCTTGCTATAATACTGTGTCTTTCGTCATATAATATCTGTTTTGTTGTAATGCAAAACAGTCATATTATATTCCTTCGACACAGTATTATTAATGAAGACCTGTTTGGTATCTGCTGGTGATAAGAAATGAATAAAAGACACAAACGCTATGTGAACAGAAAATAGAGCTGAAATAAATAAATGAATTTTTAAAGAAATTCACTTTATTTCTGAAAAGTTAAAATTAGTTTTTTTGATACCACTCTCTGGCAGGTATCTTAAAAGTAACAAAAATAAACACAACATTTTAAGTTTACTTAAAACTTAAAAAAAAACCAAATCTTTTTTAACCAAAAATAAAATTAAAAAACTTTGTAAGTAACAAGTAGTAATAACACAGTTACTATTTTAAACATTTAAAAAATTATTATGGAGTAAATCACTAGAATTGTTAATCTGAGATCGATAAATAGGACGGCAGTAATGATTAGTGAAAGTATTAATACTTTTCCAATTTCCTCTATCTAAAATCTCTTGAATGGGTCTGTTCTCTACCCAGCCTTTGGAGGCTACTGCTGACCTTATACTTCCTGGTGAAGCATTAATGTTAGTTTCTCTAAAAATAGTCTTTATCCATCCAGCTATCATGGTTCTTGAAGCAGGCTTTATCTCACCAGTGACAGAAATAAAGAGAGATTTTAAATTACCACCCTCAATTCTACGATTTATTGAGAGCTCAACGAGTTTTTTCATATGATACACTGGGCAGACTTGCATATTTTCATGGCGTAAAAGGCGCCAACCTGATTGCTGATATGTCCCTGAATCAGTTTTAGAACCAAATCTCGGCCATAACATGATTTCATCATCTTTTACTGTGCAACACTCCTCAGATATTTCTAATAAAGTTAAATCATGTATCCTACGTCCAGATGCTAGTAATAGAATTAAAGCGGTTCTTCTTGAAATATAAAATAATGAATCTGTTAAAGGGGTTTTGATCAACCAATCAAAAAGAACCTTAGTGTCCCAAATGGGAGCTCTTGTAGCCTGAGGCTTGCTTATAGATATGGCTTTTAATACTTGATTTATAATAAAATTTTTACTATATTTATCGTTAGAAGATCCACAGTAGGTTAGTATTGCTGATTTGTGTAAACATATGGTATTGTAAGCTAGATGTTCCTCTAGAAACAGGCTGGCTAAAAAATGAGCAATGTCGTTGGCCTCTGGAGATTTGTCATTAATACCTTTTAATCTACACCATGAGACCCATCTTCTTAAAGGTGCCTTGTATGTAGACAGAGTAGAGGGACGCCAACTACTTTTAAATAAATCTTGTTCAGTCAATGACCAGTGTGAGATTTGACTGGACCAGCCCCAATCCTCCAAGCTTGGAGAGATAATTTGTCCACCATCTGTGGGCACAATCCTGTGGTCTGATCCACTAATACCTTCCGCAGGTTCAATATTGGCATTGGCTTAGACAGGGCTCTGGCCTGAAGATCCGGCAACCAAAAGCATTGAGTCCACAGGGGGGCTATTAGGATATATTGGCCCTTCGCACTGTTCAGTTGTGCTAGTACTCTCGGTATGAGGTTTGGGGGTGGAAATATCCAACCTAGATTGTACTCCCATTGTTGACTGAAGGCGTCGCAGAAATGTGCTGACCCATCTGTTGAGTCTAGTGTAACGTACCGAGCGACTACTGCGGTTTCTTTGGACGCAAACAGATCTATATCTGGGACTCCCCATCTTTCGAATACGGCCTCCGTGGCCTGAGGGAGTAGGTGCCACTCGGGTACCGGCCGACCCCTTGACAGGCAGTCTGCAATTCCGTTTAACCTCCCCGGGAGGTAACATGCCGACAGCGTTATATTTAACCTGTCGGTCAGTTTTAACAATTTTGTGGTTAGCTCTAACAACGCCATCGAACGAGTACCGCCTTGGTTTCGTACATATGCTACAAGAGTTCGGTTGTCCGATTGAATGAGGATGTGAGCATCTTTTAAGTTCTCTTGATGGCATTTTATTGCAGCATATACTGCAAACAGCTCCTTTACGTTTGAATGCCATGTTTTCTGAGGATCCGTCCATTTCCCTGACAGAAACAGGCCATTCAGGTGAGCACCCCAGCCCGCATCCGCTGCGTCTGAGGTCAGGAAGTGAGTTACTTCTCTTATGCTCAATGGTGTAAAACTTTGGTCTATCGCTTCCAACCACCATTTTAAATCCTGGGTTATTGCGGTTGTTAATATCTTTCGCTCCCTTGGTCTCCGAGACCTGAACGATTTTATGAATCTTTATAGATTGCGACAATACAATCTTCCTCTCGCTGTTGTATGATTTGCAAAATTCAGTAACCCCAGTAATTTTTGAACTTCTTTGAGTGTGCAAGTTCTTTTGAGCAAGGTTTGTCTTAATATGAACTTTATTTTCTTTACTTTTTCTAGTGGCAGAGCTGATATCCACTTTTGTGTGTCCCATGTCAGACCCAAATAGTCGAGCTTTTGGACAGGAGTTAAGGTTGACTTCTGGTAATTTATATGCCAACCTAAGGTTTCCAGTATTTCTACGGTTTCTGTTACCTGCGATGATAATATTGCTTTGTCCTGGTGGGCTAGAAGGTAGTCGTCTAAGTAAACAATCAGTCTTATGCCTCTTGCTCGAAGGATTTCCGCAATCCAATTCGAGACTGTAGCAAAAGTTTTTGGGGCTGATGAGAGACCAAAAGGGAGGGCAGTTAACTGCAGTATTTCCCCCTTGTAAATGACACGAAGAAAACGTCTGTGTCTCTCTGCTATGGGTAAGTGGAAATAGGCTTGTTGCAAGTCTATTTTTGCAAGCCAATCTTGGTTCTGAAGGAACCCCGCTACGTCTGTCTGAGAGATTAGCTGAAAATGTTTTGTAAAAACAAATTGATTGAGACCCCGCAGGTCGAATATGGGACGTGTTCTTCCGTCTGGTTTCTGAACCAGAAACATCTTTGAGTAAAAGCCCGTGGTCAAAATTGGGGGGTGTTCCAAAATGTTCTTGGATTTTAAGTCTTCGATCATCATTGACATCTGTTCGGACTGATTCGTTGTGAAAGATCTTACAATATTCCTGGAAGGATATCGGAGAGGGGGTTTCATTTTGAAGGGGATAAGCCCCTCTGTAATTGTTTTGAGCATAAAATTGCTTGCTCCTAATTGCTTCCATGCCTCGGCATGAAACTTTAAACAACCCCCTCTGAAGGGTGAGTCATGGTTTTGATGAACTGGCAACATATTTGCGACGAAAGGACTGAGTCTTTTTATTAGTATTAGATTTATTATCTTTCTGAGAGTTATTTGCTCTATGTGAATTGTTTTTCCATTTACCATCTTTCTCTTTCTTATTAAATTGAGGTTGACTAGAGTATCTTTGTCCGGATGATGAAGCCTTATTTTCCTTTAAATAAGCTGGTGTGTTTAACCACACCTGTGTGCCACCCATGGCTTTTATAACTGGCATTAAATCCTGACGGTCAAATAAATATTCAGAACTGGGCGGAATTTTTTGTAAAGTATGTTTAATATTTTCATTATTTATTTGTTTTAAAATATAACCTCTCCGCACTTCCATGCACTCTGATATCTTACCACAAAGAATCTGCATAATAGTTTCCCATTTTTTATTTGTTTCAGAACCAGAACCAAAAATGGAATTAATTTTTTCAAATAAATTATTAGGATTCAAGTTATTAGCATTAGTTGCAGCCCAATTAACTAGGTCTTGTAAGCCTGCCTGATACAAATGTTTCTGTTCTAAAACAGCATTTGATAGACCAGCAATGATGTTTTCCGTTTACAACAAGTAATCTTTTTGTTTATTAAAATGACAAAATTCGTCGTTGACTTTAAGGGCTACGAACCCTGGGCTACCAAGACATGTTTGCAAAGCTTTTTTGTAGCGAATGCCTTTCCAGGCCTGTGTATTAAATTGTTGTAATTTGGTTAGTTCTTCTAGTCTATTTTTATCCGCTGGTGGTATAATTTTATTATGATCTACAGACACATCTCCCCAGGATAAAGTATTGACTTTTTGACAAGGATTTGTTAAAAATTCGGCCTGAGAGCTTGTACTGGGAAGTGCAAGTACATTAGAAACTAAAGATGTGCCTACAAGTTCGGGTGGGTACGCCACGGTGTTTGCTATGTAATTAGATAGACAAGCCACCTGATTAATAAGTGAATCAACTCGCGGATCATTATATGCTTTATACTTACGCCTCTTATTCGGCGGTGGGCTGGCGTAACCTGCCTCATCTTCCGAAGATGAGGAACTGGAGTTACTCGCCGATGCCTCGGCAGCGGTCGCGTTCTGTTCTCCCTCCGGAGCAACAGAAGCGAGCTCATCCGATCTTTCGTCATCCATTTCACTTTTAAATCACTTTAAATCACTAACCACCACTTACTAAAAGTAAGACCGTTACGCGGCAAAAATCACAAACGCTATGACAAATTAATGTCAAACATGACATAAGACTATGCAGAGCCTTCTGGTGAGTAAAAAAGTGAAACTTCAAGAGGATCCAGAGACAATTCGGTAATATTTTACCATAAACAAGGTATGATCACAAATAGCATCTTCATTAATAATACTGTGTCGAAGGAATATAATAGGCCTCTGCCTATACCGCTAATCACTAGTCTCTACTAGCGATTTGCACTTGCTACGATCCTTACAGATCTCTCTCACTTACTCTACATTTCATCATGATAATTAAATAACCAAATTTAACGATGCTCGACTTTCTGTGTAGTTTTGTCGTCGACCTTGTTCAACTACTATGTGATGCGATCAGAGCATTATTCGGTTCACTGGCCTGTACTGGCTGAAATCATGTTGATGCAAAAATATCCACTCAAAACAACGTTAATTTACTTCAACTTTTTACATCAGTATCTTCAAAACTTTCTCGATAATTTCGCGATACTTTGATAAGAAAATAAATTAAGATTTATGCTATTCAGTGTTAACATTAGGTGCGTTAGGGGCTTAATTTTTTGCGGCGTTTATTGTTTGTATAACTTAACAACTATGATTTTTCGATTACAGCTAAATTCACTTATATGTGTATATTTATATGTATCTATCAGAATTTTAGCAAAAAATTGTTTAGGCACAGATAAAAGTCACTCCCGAATACTTGAAAAACAATAATCCTAAGTCCTATGTAATGATGTCCTAAACTCTCGCTCCCTATAATCTTGCAACGACGGCTTGACTAAAACATTATTTTAAATATTCCGGCGTTCGTTCATGTTCATTGAAAATCAAAATATCGCGCCTAACACGCTTGGGACCTGGCAATGTCGCTCATACAAGAAAACTTGGATTAACTAAAGGCTTCTGTGTTACTCAGGCATTTTTAAAATGACGATGTTATCACAAAGGTTTTCTTTTTTGAAAAAGATTGACTATAAAAACAAGCAGGAGAATTTTCATAAATTTATAAACATAGGTAATCATTGTAATATATAGAATAGCTATCATAATGTTTAGGTAGCATTCATAGGTAATTAATAGATAGCATTTATTTTTTTTATAATAAACGGAAATAAAGAAAAATAATAACTAAGGTTTTATAAATGCTATAGCCACAGCACATCGGTTCTAAAGCCTGTCGACCCAATTTAAATCACTCGAAACTTGTAAGGGCGTCAAAACTTGGATTCGCCTTGACCTAGCAAGGGCTGCGATAATGGCCGAAGAGTTAATACAGCTTTTGTTTTATTATTTTCTTTACACACCCGATGTTATTTTTAATTGTTTTATTAAAAGTTTCAAAATATCGGTATTGCAACCAACATGCCAACGATTTCTACCAGCAAAAAATGATGAAAGTCTTCAAACTTCATGAAAACTGGGACCATCCATATCCATAGAAAACCATCTAGATGTTGAATCTACAAGCAGGTAACCACCAGGGCTGGACTGTCCATCGACTTGATCAAGAGGACAGTGGGCAAGACTGGAAACTCTCTCTGTCTTACTACAAAACGATGTCTAAAGTTAAATACTTGTTAAACGCATTATCCTTACAATTAAAATACACGTGCTTTAATGACATTTTCTAGTTGTCAGTTTCTTTTTCTTATGAACGGGTAATGTGTTTAGCAAGTATTTAACTTTAGACATCGTTTTGTAGTAATACAGTCTTTGTCTTGCAAAGTAGTTATATAAACTGCCTTTAAAATCAATTGACTGCTATTTCACTTCCAACAATATTTGATACCATTATAATACTCGTAATGGCTCATTTTCTTACGTTCTCTGTGGGCTCATATAATGTGATATTTTCCTCTATAGTTTAAATCCTTGATGCACAGTGGAGACTTTAGACCATTGAAGTATTATTCAGGTACCTTATACAAAGAAGTATATATGACTTCTTTATTCACAGAAAGTAAATTAATACATAATTGTGTTCTTCAGATGAGTAGGTAATTATTATATCTGTAGCGAAACTAAGCTTTTTCCATTCAGTAGATAGGTATAGTAATAGTAATAATTTCAATTAAGTACCTACCTAAGTGTGAAATTATATACTACACAAACGACTTAATGACTGTAGGCTACAATTAATGTTTACGTGGAATCCACAGTCTATACTTATATCTATTACCTTTATTACAAATTGAATAGAGAACAGAGAGATAATACAGGTAGGTATCTGATTTTCCATTGAGTCAAAAAAAATGCATTTAACATACAATTACCAACCAATACACTTAAAATTAATTAAAAGCCGTAGAGGACATCTGTATTCTTTCAGAATCCTCAATTCTGTATCCTTATTGTAAGTCATATGACGAAAAAGGATCAAGCAACCAAAAAATGCAAACAAAATATAACTAGCTCGAAGTAACCCTTCGTCACATCTGTTGTTGTCGTTATTTTATATCTATAGTATAGGTATACCTATGTTATGTCTGATTTCCACTAATGAAGTGGTAGTTGCGTGAAAACCAACAAATGACAGTGGAAACTCACTGTATACTTACAGGTCGTACATTATATAGTTCATACATACATTACTATATCCAAAACATACCAATTAAATAGGTATATTTTTAATTTCTATTTTATCCACGACTGTTTAACAAACGTGAAAATTGATAAAAAATTAAATTACGTAAATAAAGTTAAGTTTTATTTCACAGGATTCAGGATTGTCAAGTAGTCTCAAAAACTGTTCGAGTTGTTGCAGAAAACAACAAATTAGATGTCAAGCAAAGTGAAGCCAGAAATACATCGTATCGTTATTTTTAGAGAGCGGCCGTCTTCATCTACTTGTGTTCTCTTTTAGATGATGGAGGGGACCTCTTTGTCCATGCCTAAGCCAAGGTGCCGCCAAATGTATGTCGTCTGATGGGTACACCCTCATATTACAAATTATTATTTAAAAAACAATCATTTTATAAACAACGCTTGTAAAACTATACATTTGAAAAACATATGCTTTGTCAAACTCATTCTTTTAAAAATGGATCATTTTACAAACTAATTACTAGACAAATATTGTGTTTCTCCAAATTATCATTTTACAAATAAATTATTTTACTAAATTTTCAATTGGTAAAACAACGTTAGACAAAATATCTTATGGCAAATACATCGTTTGATAAATATTATTTACCAAAACTAGAAGATATGAAGTTTCAAACTCACTGATCCCAAGATTTTCATCGTAGGGTTAGGAACAGAAGTCATTACTCGTCTTTTATTTGTAAATTAACTCACAAATCATATTGTGACATGATTTCAACATGCATCTACCTTTTATTGTGTCGTACCGGGTCCCCACCTGGTAACCTGTAACACAGGATCTTTGATACCTAGCGCGGGCACCAGATCTCCACAACGATACTGTCCTTTATGGTATTAAATTTAATTAATGTTTATCACATACCTATATAATGTAGTCCAAGGCCATTTTTTGTGGAGTAAATAAACAATTTTTAGTTTTTTAATAAAAAAAAGGCTTAACTTTAGAAACGTGCCACCACCGGCGGGGGTTGGGAGTGGGTGGGGGGGGTGGGGGAGGGTTTGTATGACCCCCTACAAGTTTTTTTTTTGCCGGAACCCCCCCTTTTTTTATATGAACTTTTGAAAATCTTAAAATCTATCTAGATAGAAAACGAACAGCGGGGGGTGCAGGGGGGGGCGGCAGCCCCCCTGCACGGGGTCGGGGGCGGTAGCCCCCGCAATAAAAAAAAACTGGTCACAAACCCAACTCGGTTCGGTTAGGTTAGGTTAGGCTGGTGTAAACCACACAAGCGGAGCGAGCGAAGCGAGCGGAGCGTTCGAACTGAGTCAAAAAAGGCTTGGATAGGTTAGGTTTAGATAGGTTTCTAAAGTTTAACCTAAACCTAAATCTTTCGGCCAAAGATCGGGTTTGTAAAATGATGTTTTTGTCAAGAGAGTTATTTGATGAAATAAAACTTTATAAAATAAAAGTTTTATACTCGATACATTTGTAGAGTAAAACATTTATATAAAAAAAAGTTTGTAAAATGAAACGTTTTTAAAATAACGAGTTTGTAAAATGAAACATTTTTAAAAGGTATAGTTTTTTAAGTGATAGTTTATAAAGTGATGGTTTGTCAAATGTTGTTTGGTGAAACATTAGTGAACCCGTCTGATGAGTTCACTCTGACATTTCTTATGGACTTGGGTGGATCATTATAATATAATAATTGAACAGATTCTATAGAAGGTATCCTTTCTCTACATACACTAAAACTGGTATACACTGGTCTATGTATGTACTTCTTCTTCTGTATATACTTAGGAGATACTTAAGAAGAATATATGAATAATAGGGGTCTTTGTAGTGCAATAGAAGGCAAAATTTTTGTCTGTTGTTTGTATCGGAATCAGGCAAAAATTTCTAAATTAAATGTGATACAGCTTTTTTTTTCTTATTTGAAATCTGGAGCAAGTTTCGTCTCAATTTCGCCACATTATATAAAATACGACCCTAACTTAACAATTAACTATTTCAGTAGGTAGATGTGTATAAATGACAAGGATGCGGAACCATTATTTCATCTTAGAACAACAAAACGATTTACGGAAAACATTTCTCGAATTTCCATACTAATTTTGATCAGATCATTGGTTATTTGTATCCGGGTCGCAATCTTTTTCAAATGGGTTTGGGAAAGTTGTTTACTAGCTATCATGTGCAGAATTTTCCCATCAAACATTGTTAACGTTTAACAAGGTTTCTGTATATTTTGCTCCAGAGGCATTATTTTTTGCAGCAACTTAAAATTTCACTCTCGTCAAAACCGTCGAGTCCATTCAGAATTCATTTATTTTGTCAACTTGAGTTACATAAGGGTCTTAAAATAAAGTTTAGTTCTACATGATGTGCCATTAGGCATAAATCAAAATTAGTCAAAATTAGGCAAAATCAAAGTCAAATTAGAAAATCAAATAAAATTTAAATTAAATTAAATTCAGTTAAAGACGACTAAAGCGCTATTTTACAATGAAGTCCATGTAACTACATATACAATTTAGGCGGGGATTGCCGTCCCGACGAGTGTGTAGCATCGAAATCCACCCAAACGAGTAATAAATTACGCCAGATCTCCTCACGTCCTCCAGTGATCTTTTATACCCAACCATATGTTGAACTACGTTAAGAAATATATCTATCCGTCTAAACTACCATAATGTCGTGAATTCCTGTTTGTTTACGTTTATTTTTTATGTCAAAGGGCTTATCAAATTCATTAGCAACAATACCTTGTTGAAAAATTTTTTACATACATACATAGAATCACGTCTTTATCCCTTACGGGGTAGACAGTGCCAAGAGTCGTGAAACTCGAAGACCACGCTTAGCTGAATAGTGGGCTCTCTGATGGAATGGAGATTCAGGTGTAGTGACAGGTTGCTAGCCCATCGCCTATGGGTGGAGGAATCCCCAGTTTAAAGCTCTTTCCTTCGATTCACTTATTTAATTATACAAAATTAAAAATGTTGCAGTATCATATATTGCACACAAAGTTGCTTGAATTTAATAAAAAGTCGGTGTTGCTGCATATTGCCACGTGGCAGTGGTTAGTTTTAAGCCACGTGTGCTCTATTAGGCAGTGTCCATAACCGGAGCAATCTCTAGTCTACTCTAGTCTTTCGTCAGCTCGCTCAGAAAAATACGAAAAATTGTAAGGTTACAAAATGGTGGATTTAGGTAGATATAACTCGCTACACAAACTTTACAGCAGGTCAAATTAAGATGTAGGTATTTTATATATGATAGACACTTGGACAGTTTATTGCGTTGATTTAGCAGCTTTATTAGCTAAAATTAAAAATTTTATTCAAAAAATTATATTACGCTTGTAAGTAGTAAGACTTGTAAGAGTATAATTGCTAAAATTCTTTCGCTAATATGCTGTAAAAATGTTTAAGAAATACCTACATGTAAGCACTTCAAGGTAGTCAAAATATTGGTTCAATTTACACATGGAAAGTACTTTGTCAGTATGTAAACGTGCCTTTATGTAGCTATTCTAGGTGGAACAAGCGAGGCTGAGCCCATACACGAAGTACACCAGATGCTAGACATCTACTACATGAGTCTAGTGATTTGAGGATTCATAGTTATCGATTATTTATTTTAGTTATCGATACGGGATACTTGATTTAATTTAGAAAAGAACACAGAAACAAAATGTCTTTAAATGGGGACAAATTTTGAGCAGTAAGTTAAAGTGTTAGTTGTTTTTATATAGGCTTAAATTGGCGTAAGCTGTGATTAGATTCTTGTGACCAAAATATACTTATATATATAAAATAAAATAAAAAACCTCTTTATTCCGGAATGGTAAGTATAAATTTGAATACAAAGTACAATATAAAATGACAAGTTATTTTTAGGAAAAAAATAAATTTTATAATCTAGACGATATCCTTAAAACCGTAGAATGGGATTCCGAGGGTCTTAACATAAACGGCGTATTTCTTTCCCACCTACGATTTGCGGATGACCTAATATTGTTTGCCGAAACGCCTGAAAAGCTCCAGAAAATGTTAGCTGATCTCCACGACGCATGTCTTAGTGTAGGTCTTAGGATGAACATGACCAAGACAAGGGTTATGTCGAGCATATCTGACCTCTTGAACACGAGCATTACAGCAGTTCGTGGCGAGAGGATAGAGGTGATCGACAAATATACATACCTTGGTCATTGTTTATCCTTTGACAAAAAACTAAGATCGAAAGAGATTGATCGGCGTATACAGCTGGGGTGGGCTGCATTTAGTAAATTAGCAGATATCTTTAAGAACAGAGAGGTGCCTCAAAGCCTAAAAACCCGCCTCTTCAACCAGTGTGTCCTGCCCACGATCACCTATGGTGCCGAGACATGGACTCTCACAAAGAGAACCATGTATAAGATTGCTGTCGCGCAAAGGGCCATGGAACGAGTCATGCTCGGCATCAAATTTCAAGACCGAGTTCGCGACCTGGAGATCCGACGTCGAACGAAAGTTCACGACGTGGTCTCCAGAGTTGCTGCACTAAAATGGAACTGGGCGGGACACCTGGCTAGAAGGAACGATGGTAGGTGGAGTAAGGCTGTAACCGAGTGGTACCCTAGAAATGGGAGAAGAAGTGTAGGACACCCGGCAGCAAGATGGGTCGACGATGTAAAGAATATTGCTGGCAAGAACTGGATTGCAATGGCCCAGGATAGGAAAGGTTGGCGTAGACAAAAGGAGGCTTATACCCAGCAGTGGGTCATGGAAGGCTGACGATGATGATGATGATGATGATTATAATCTACATAATAACTTATATTATTATCCATTTCCCTATTATTTATCCATTAATTTCATTTTTATTTATTAAGATACATTTAACATTTGACTGATTAAATAATAGAATTGGTTAATTTAATACAAATTAATTTAACTAACATGCAATATATATTTTTTGTAACTTACGCACGATTTTAAAAATATTGTAAGACTTATGATCATTGTATATATAATCATAAATAATAAGTTAACCTACATTAATTCGATTTATTTAAATAAATTTAATTAACATGCAATTTAAAATTAGTAATTTAATCTACATTATTATTGTTTCATCTATTACTAGTTTAATGGGTTACCCATTCGGGCCCCTCTTCGGGTAAAGGCCTCCTCCATTCCAAGTATACCAGTTTTGAGCAGCAGTTGGCCAGTTCCGACCCGCGACTTCTTGTATTTCGTCTCTCCATCTTCCTTTAGGTCTTCCAGAGCATCTAGTTCCATGGGGACCTTTCCATAGGGTCACAGTTTTTGTCCACCTATTGTACGAATAACGAACTAGATGTCCAGCCCACTTGCAAAGGTAAGAGAGTCGATAACATTGGTTCTCTTTCTGATTATATCATGTCGGATCCTATCCTTTAACCTTATCTTTAATGAGGTACGTTCCATAGCCCTATCCACAATATACTTACAATAAGTGAATACATTTTCATGATATATTTTACTAATTCATCATTATTAGAACCGATTAAATCAAAAGCTGTAAATTAATTGTTATATTCAGTAATTGTGAATTTGTGAATCAATGTTTAGTATTTCCGAGAAATCTGCAAAAGTTCAATCAGTTCAAGTGTACATCTAATTGGTTTCTATTTAATTAAGATTTCTCGGCCTTTGCCAATTAATTAACAACAAATTTTGTTTGGCGACTACAATTTGCTCTTCGCTTGAATTGACTTTTTATTAGATCTTTTAATGTCATTTTATGAGTAAAGGCTTGATTTTTGATACCACTTTTATAATAACATTTAATTTTACACTTCAATTTGTAATTTTGGAGCAGTTTGAAATTTTGTTTGGCGACTACAATTTGCTCTTCGCTTGAATTGACTTTTTATTAGATCTTTTAATGTTATTTTATGAGTAAAGGCTTGATTTTTGATACCACTTTTATAATAACATTTAATTTTACACTTCAATTTGTAATTTTGGAGCAGTTTGACATAATAGGCGTATTAACTTTAGATAGAGTCATCAAGCTATCGCATCGGTTACATCGACAACTTACTGAAGACATCCCTAGTTGATGGAACAATGGCAAGGCCACAAGCTTTGTATGCTCAGGACTTGCATTCGCTGACATGTAATTTCTTTAGGCATTTCGTGTGCCTCATTATTCAGGGCTATTTTAATTGCTTTTTTTATTTTTTACTAGCCTGTGAACTTCGTCCGCGCGTAATTTACTCATTAATTTCTCAGTTTCTGAGTGACGGATCAAGATTAAACCTACGCCAAATTTTAAGTTAGACCTTCAAGCTGACCTACAGGACGATTAGTCGAACTACAGGCCTATTGCCATTACCTCCATACTATGCGAAATCATTGCAACCATTTATTAATCAGCATTCTAGGGTATCTTGATGATCACCAGCTTCTAAGTGATTGCCAATATAGATTCCGTCACGGCCGCTCAGCTGGTGATTCTTGTTTATCTAACACATCGTTGGGCTGAGGCAATTGAGTGTAAGGGCGAGTCTGTGGCCTTTAGTTTGAACGTTGCTAGGCCTTTGATTGGGTGTGGCACAAGTCGCGTCTCTCCAAATTACTTTCGTACGGGCTTCCCGAGAGATTGTGCGCATGGTTGGACAGCTTTCTCCGAGAACGTAGCATTAAAGTGATAGTGTGAAGCTATAAATGGATCATGCTCTGAATTTAAAGCTGTGAATGCTGGCGTCCCCCAAGGCTGCATCCTGTCACCCACACTGTTCATTCTGCATATCAAAGATATGTTGCAAATCAGCAACATGCATTGCTATGCAGATGACAGTAGTGGAGATGACTTATATAATGGACGTGCTAATATCTCTCGACCAGGCTACTGAGGAGTGTCGAAACAGGATTGCATCGGACGTTATGTGTCTCTTGCGCGAGTCTCGGAATGGGTCTAAACCTAGTCCAATACAACCCCAACAAGACACAAGTCTATGTGTTCTCTGCCAAGAAACCCCTTCTGCAAAAGAGCTCCATTTTGAAGGCACTGCCCTAAATGCGAAGCCAAGTATTGGAATTCTGAGGGTCGACATTTCGAGCGAGTTTCAGTTCGGTGGTTATTTCGAGGGTAAATTTGAAAGAGCGACACCTAAAGCCAATAAACCTGATTTTCAATTGTTTTCTTTTGTTTTTTTCCTGAAATCTACTTACCATTTCACATTTTTCTCTTTACCGTTTTTGAACATAATTACCATTTGTTTAAATATATAATTACCGTTCGCATAAAAAAATAATAGCTGAAAACTGAAAAACTAAAATAGTTTTTAGTGTCCCTCCCGAAGAATATTATATGGATAGTATCAAAGAACGCCTTAACCATATAAAGAACGTTATTTAAGCAATTATTTCACCAAAATGCGCATCTTCAAATAATCACCCATTATGTGATATACCACAAACTTTAATAGTTAAAGATGAAATGTATCGATTGCTTTCTGCAATACAGTTTTGCCCAGGTAGTGACATTGGGCATTATAGAGCTCACTGCTTAAGAAAAGATAAGCAGTGGCAATGTTACGATGATGTATCAGATACTGTAATAAATAGTGATTTCTCAGAAAAAAACAAAATTCATTGTGTTTTATACACACATATCAATTATTAATGCCTAAAATTGTATGATTCTAAATAACCTTGCAATATTTTAATGTCGAAATCAGAATCTCTTATAGACATGCAAAAAAAAAAATGGGACCTGCTGTAACAATTCACTACGTAATCATGCTGGAACTGGTATATATTAATAATTGTACCTATATATTTTTTTCATTTTATACCCTTTTATTCTTGCGTGTCAATATTCTATTAAGGATTCTGATTCCGATATTAAAATATTGCCAAGTTATTCATAATAACCCTGCATAAATGAAGAAATCTATGTTTTTGTAGTTTACGTTGTTTTTTTTTTTATTTTCGAACAATTTAAATATTTCTTTCTATAAGTTTTTTTTAAACTTTGTTATATTTACAAATGTTATTTAGTAATATTTTGGTTTTTATGTACCTACCTAATTTAATTATCTAGCTATTATTCATCACAATCACACAAAAACAAAAATATTTGTTTTCTTAATCTTAAAATGTTATAATTTTTGAATTTTATCATTGAACAAGGAATTTGCTCATTTTGTTTTGCTTTTTGATTGAAACATTCTTTTTGAACTAAATACTGACACATGATATCGACTTTTATTTACAAGTACCTACCTTTCTAAAATATAACAAGCCAATTATTAAAAATAAAAAACACGACTGATGAGTTTTTGCTCAATAAGTACATACAAACATATAAGTTATATACATTTTTGCAATCGCCTTTTAAAGCCCTTCAATTTGATACCCCACTCGATAAGATTGATCAAATTTTATTTTTTTGGTCTGCTATTTATCGCATATATAACCCGCCATTTTGTTTTTATGTTGACGTCATATAGCCTATGTCACTCGGAAGAATGCAAGGAATCTAAAAATACATCTCACATCAAAATCTGTTAAGCCGTTCAGGACTTATGGTGGAATAAAGAAACTTACATACATACATACATACATACATACATGAACCCTGAAAACATAACACTCCTTTTTTGGTCAGTCGTGTAAAAATACATCTAAACAGGCCAGCATGAATGAATTATGTTTTCTTTGTTAACAAAATTTTATAACCCCACGATGAACAATTTGAATTTTTTTTTCTAGTAAAGTACATAATATTTAAATAAACCGAGAAGAGATTTAAAGAGTACATTTAGACTGCTGTTAAAAAATGTAATTACTTGTACTGAAAGTCATAAAATAAAAAAGGGTCCTGCTGGCATAATCGAAAATTTCCCAGTGCATATCTCCTAAACTTATTAATTTTCACAAAAATAACTAATATGATTTTGAGGTACAAATACACCGCTTTACTGTAAAGTTCATCTCAGGTCTGAAGACCTGCAAACTGAGGAGGGTCCTGCTGGATAAGTTTTTAAGTTTTCTCTGAGATCCTTGAGGTACAAATTTTTTAATTTAACTATTCGGGAGGTACAAAATGCTGTGGATGTAAATACTTAACTCTTCATCCAATCACGCGGAGGGTCCTGCTGGGTATACGGACATCCAGGCTGTCAGTATTTACAGCTGTGGAGCACTGGCCATTAGTGTACCTACCCAAATAATCATAAAAAGCAATTATGGTCAAACCAATTAGTTTTTATTATAATTATATTTGTTTCTTCATATTATTCAGATTTATGTGAGATAAACAGACAGCCTTATTCGCCAATCGCCTCGGTTAAGTGGGTTGGAGTTCAGCCTTCATCCATTAATTTTAATTCAATTTTTTTCCGGTCATATCGTCCGACCATATCCGTTTTGCTGCCAGCCTGTGGGAATCAATTTTTGGCTACCGTGGCTTTCGCCTGCCGTCATGTCAATTCAATAAAACAATTTTTTAAATAATGTTTAAATGAGTGTAAGTAACCCTAGGACTCATTGCAAGTTGCATCGTCAACCACCGCGCACCGTGTCGTATTAGCAGCATGAGTTGGTCTAAAACTATACAATGCTTGCTCGCAAATGTTTGCAGCTGTACTTAGTTGTACTTTATTTAAAAAGATTTCTCCGACGAGCATTGTGTTATTTTAATTAGGTTATTTTTTATGAAAAATGAAAATAATACCTTTCCTTTGTCTTTGGTGTTTCTAAATAATATCGAGTGAAGGACTTTACATAAGCACCCATTAAAGGTTTTAACAGAACTATTCTAAACCAGAATAGTATATTCTTAAAATCTATAGTACCCATTGAGTCCGCAAAGAGAACTTCCTCGATTGTAGATCATCGCAAAATTAAAATAGTCGAGTAAAACACACGACGAACACAGTGCGATATGGAATATTTGAGTAAGTATGAGTGTGTCATAGTTCAA
Organism: Ephestia elutella; assembly: GCA_018467065.1. Taxonomy (NCBI): domain Eukaryota; kingdom Metazoa; phylum Arthropoda; class Insecta; order Lepidoptera; family Pyralidae; genus Ephestia; species Ephestia elutella. The sequence goes on along the minus strand of CM031568.1, from coordinate 8,410,577 downwards.
TTTTCAGTCCGCTTTGCCCATTGGATACATTTATTTGTTAATTTTTAAATTGCGTACACAACAACAATTAAATACAATTAGAACTTTTAATTTCTAAAAAGCTCTATTTTATATTTAAAATTAATTAAATATTACTGAGTCTAACAGGCGTATCGTAACAGTAATTTCTGCTGAATAGAATTAATTAATTTACCAATAGCATTTTGGCTCCGACCCGTTTAGGCGGGACATAATTTTCATAGCCCGCTCTGAAAGGATGTGATCAACATAATGCCCCGGCTGCGAACGCTATCATTAAGATAATCTGTAGACCTTACAGAGCCGCAGAGATTTACAAGGGTCAATTGTTTTTGGGGTCAATAAACATCTGAATTTTTCTCTTTAGTTTAAGTTCATTATTAGATAGGTATAGTTAAAATTACACAACTAGGTACAGTTTATTAACATTAAAAAAACTACAAACTATAAATAAATTTTCAAAGCGTTTACGTAAATAATACAGGATAGAGAGTAGATGGACTTAGATTAAAACTAAGTCATGTGCAGAACCTTACGTTATCATTGCACGAGCTGAAGCGGTATGCACAGCGCACAGCACAATTGCACAACATGTTTTGGATGTGCAATAAATGAAATATCATCGGATTTTAATCACAGAGATGACGAAAAATTTTGATTGACTAGAGTCAGCCCATAGATTCGTATTCGTGTACCTACAAGAATCTTGAGCATTTTCCCTTATTTTGTTTGAGATAAGTGCTTTCGAAACACTAGTAAATTTTTTTTTTAAATCATTCAGTTGTGTTCGGAGTGGAAAGACTGCATTTGGGCTATAAGAAGTATATAGAGTTCGTGCGTAAACGAGACCGTCAATATACCGGTTACACCAAACGATACACAATTGAACATAGAAAGGCCTCATATACGTCTATTCTCTTTCCGTACAGACTTTCTTATATAGAATCCGTGCGAAAACAAGTACCCGTCAATATACCGGTTACAAACACTGTACTCAATTGAACATAGAGGCCTCTTATATGTCTATTCTCTTTCCATACAGACTCTCTTTTTTTAAAACTATAACATGAAATAAAATATTGCAGGTAAATTCACTGGAAATTTAGGACTACGTAAAATCTAAAATAAGTAAAGTGGCAGCGTACATAGGTACCTACAGCACACGTTCCTGACTTGAAACATGAGCCACAGTGGTGTGGGGACTATTAAAAACAAAGTTGCATTTCTTTTATTGCTTTTAAGATATCCCTACGTGACTCTACGACTATTCATTGAATCAAGCTGATACACGAGGCATAAATTACTGTGAAGCTTTTCTGAACAATATATAAATGGTACTATTAGATTGATGTGGAAAAAATAGTTTAAATAAGTGATGATTTTCACTTACATGAAGCTGAGGTAATAAATAATTGATTGCCAATTTTTCTAACAGCTATTGTGTTTGCTTATTTCCACGTAATGGCGAAATATTCTATTACTACTATTTCTGTTTCATTTTGATTCAAAGTGAAACAGAAAAACGTCCACTTACGTCATTTTCTTGTGATATTCACTCGGATATTCACCTTTAGTTTAAACCACCTCCTACATTGGATGGGCCACAATAGGCCGTACAAATGAAACTGCAATACCTCGGCGGCGCATCGCAAGGCTGCTTCGGTGGCGTGCTCTTCACTTACCCTCTTTGTACAACGCCTCTAAGAAATACCTAATACGAGAGGAAATTTAAAAATGCGGCCTTTGTATAATGACAATATAAAAACCTGTTAGATATAGTTATAAATAATAAATTCTGAATAAATTTCTGAATAAAGTTATTAAGATAACTGAGTAGGTCAAGAAATTTATTCAGAAATTATATAATCTATCCCATTAATTAATTTCTAAGTACCTACATAACCGAAATTAATCCGACAGAAACCTCGTCAAAATTTAAACACCCAAAATATCCGCAATAAGCTTCGTCACAATCCGTACAGCCAACTGGATAATCTCATTTTAAAACAAAAAAAAAAGAAAATTATAAAATCCTGAAACATAGTGTTCGATTATCTCGCTGAGATGATCTGATACTGCGCCCTTATGCTTATTTCATGGAGGAAAGTTATTTGTTTGTTTTAATATTTTTTAATGTTATGTAGTAATGAATATAACCTCTTATTTTATCTTATGGCCATTTTATGCAATCACTCCTTACACGACGCATAAATAACCTCCTATTCATTACAATAACTATTTAGGAGTAAATATGATTCCTGTCCGGATACCTGTAAAATATCGCGCCCAGTCGCTCCGGCGGCCACAATCTATTCAATCGGCAATAACACAATATTATGGGCCATTCCTGAATGATGGCACCCACACATTTGGACATTATCTGACCGTAATGTGGGCGTTTGTTTTGTACATTAACCACGAAATCGTTTGTTACTGATTTGATTCCTTTTGTCTGATGTTTCAGGGATTGTCTTAGTGGGTTTGATCGTTACATTGGTATGTTAATGTTAGGGTCAATTGCTATTTAGGACTCGCTTAAGAAAGGAAGTCAAGCGCGGAGTTGGTAAAAGGCTGTTTTGAAACCTTAAATTGGAAAAAGGACAGGCGGCGCGAAAATTGGACGACAATTTTTTTCCGATGTCGATTACCGGATCCTGAATATGACGAGATGATAATTGACATTTAAATGAAAGTTAGATAAAAATGTTAATGAGTAGGTTGTCGTTGCAATTTTTCTTGTAAGTATATACCATAGTCAGTTGCGAGTCAGAAATAAATGTAAGAGATTTGAAAATTTTCTTACCTATATTATTTTACATAAAATTTAAAGAGAAACATTTAGTAGTAAATCTCCATTAACCTTTCTTAGACCTAAAACAACACAATTGGTTTTTGTTATTGCAGGTGACCGGTACACTTTACCTCCGTTCTTTTGAATCCGAGAAAAATCTACACCCGACTCACCTTCATACTACTGTCACACTCACTGCACTAAAAAAAGGATAACCTACTTTGGATATTTCAGGAATAACCAACCAAAGTTTGACAAAATACTAATAAAGTTAACTTGATTTTAACAGCCAACTGGGTTTGGTTACATATTGCAAAAGGTTATGTAGTCACTTTTTGTGATATGGGTTGATGAAAGCTTGGTTGTGTATAAGTAAGTTTTTTTTGTGTGGATCATCCGTTGTGAAAGGATTGCATAATAGACCAAACTTGCCTGATAGATTACTTAGATGCAAAGTACTTTTTTCTACAATCGTGTTAGCTAAAACCACGGTCTCCGGATTACGCAGCGACGAGCTACACGTCACATCGGACACAAAATTATATGAAAACCGTTGAGAATGGTCTCTTGTAACGTCGATATCAGCGTAACGTTGAGGGGAAAGAGCGGCGAGTGCGGAGTGGCTTTGCGGCGTCTCGGATTCTCGACAGATTTTAAGTCAAACTGTTAACAAATTGGTTGCACTCTTTCGTCTTAAAAGAGCTAAAAAGAGATAGACATATTGTCACAACAACTCCACAAAAACGCAAAAACGTTATTACGAGAAGCGGCTTTCTACAAAGGAACGCAGACTGTCGCACGTACTTAAGGGGCCGCGTTTTGGATTATTTCTGATTTATTTTGAAGCCTTTTTTTAAATCACTCTGGCACGCGTGCAAAACTAAAACTACTACCTACTAGCGGCCCACCACGGTTTCGCATAGAACATTGTTTTTTTTAAATATATGTTTATTGTATGTTATTTACGTTTGTACGCCTGTTCAGAGACTTATACTGTTACAAATTACATGCAATAAAAAGCAAATATTACACATAATAAATACTTGTAACGATAGGCATGTTTGTTCATTTTGATAAGGACTAATAAATTGATGTTAATATCGCCAGTGTGTTTTTAACTTGTGATATTAACAACAATTTACTAACGAATTTAATTATTATTAAAACATAAATTTATTTTTGTGGTCTAAATATACAAGCTAGATATATACTATCGCAGACTTTTTTGTCGACCTATTAAAGATACACAAACCCCCCATACATTATTTTGTTATATCTCAAAGGGTCTCAATCTCAAAGGTTAGACAGCGATTTCGATAAAATCTGCCAGGCGGCTAAATTTGTTTCGACTTACTCAACAATGATCGTTATATTTCAACTGATATGTATAAAACCTAAACAACATTATACACTTAATTCGTTTAAAAGGCTAAACCTTCCACATGAATTGCTCTATCCATTAGTGAAAACCACATGAAAATCCGTTCAGTATTATTTGACAGACAGACAACTAAACGCCGCATATGACATGTGTTATACTTATGATACTTTTAATAAATTTTAAAATTTTTGACTCCTTTTTATTTTAATAAAAAATACTATTTCGAACATAAAGTTTCAAACGGTGTTAAATTGTGTGAAATTGTGTTCAAAACCTCACGTAAATAAAATAATAAACCAAACAATACGATGAAATCAAATATTAGGTAACCATGGATTACATCCCCTTAAGCTAGCAGCAGACGGCGTTAGCCGCTGCGACCTGCGGCCTCCGTTAACTATACCGAGACTTAGGGGTGTAGTAAAACATCGATGTTTATTATTAGTTATATCGAAGCTTTTATTTTATTTTTTGGTAGGTAAAATTTGTTTTTGTGGTAGTTTCAAGGGGTGTATTTCCATCAATCTAGAAACCTTAGAAAATCTATAAAATATACTTTAAATACTTTACTATACAAAGATAAACGTATACACAACATCTTATAAAAAACCAAAAACATTATTAAAAATGCTACTTTTAACCGACTTCAAAAAAAGGAGGTTCTCAGTTTGACCTGGATTTTAGTATGTATGTTTGTCCGCGATTATCTGGCGTTTGGCTGTACCGATTTTGATGCGGTTTTTAGAAAATCATTTTAATGCAACGCAATAGAATTATATTTATATATCGACTAGCTTATACCCACGGCTTTGCCCGACAAAATTGTACACCAAAGCTTTCCTTTATTATGACATGACCCACCCAGTCCATTAGTATAAACCGCATAAACATCTGTTCAGTAGTTTTTGAGTTTATCGCGAGCAGACAGACGGGTTGTCCCTAGTTTGAAAGTACCTGCCAAGAAAGACAAAATATCGATATATCGATGTTTTGTTTTCGTGTTTGCATACATCCCTAAGCCGGCGTCTATCAAGGTGCTGCAAGGTGCTGCAAGGTGCCGCCGATCGCAGCGACCAGCTACACTCGACAGCACCCTGCAGCACTTTGATTAACGCCGCTATAAGTTGAACTGTTGACATATTGGATGTACTCTTTCTTCATATGCACTAAATGCTGTGCTAAAAAGAGACAGATATATCACACACATTATCACTACAACTCAGTGTAGTCGTGTGCTGCAGACTCTTGCGGCTTAAAGGCGGTCTCGTGATAATCGGTGTGCTGTTAACTCTAACTAAAGTCGACGTATTCGCCAGACCCTACCTTAACCTATCGATAGAGTTCCACTATCCTCCTGGATCAATCATCAGGTCTTCGTAGCAGGAACCTTATATTTTGTTTAATTCTTCTAAAAGAATAACAATAAAACTTTACTCATCAACACCGTTAAATGATTGAAAAATTTAAAAATATTTGATTTTTATTAGGTATTTTTTTGTTATTTGAATTTTATTGTGTAAGTAAGTATATTTCATATTTATTATATACTTACATATATTTAATTCCGTATTTTTTTAGCAAACATAAGGTGTGGTAAAAATTTAAACAAATACAATAATAATAGTACCTACCTAAATATTAAAGCAATTGGGCAGGTATCGGTCGAATCCGAATTTAAACGACCATTTCCCTCGTAAGATAGGTCTACATCTTTCTACATATAGGTACTCTACTTTCAAGTCTTGGCAGATCTAGATATGTACGAAGCACGTATGATACTGCTTTTGAATGTATTCGATTCCGTGGACACGAATACGTATCTATTGTCAGCAATCCTGGGAATCGGACCTATTCCGAATTCGAACTAAACCTACCGGATAGTTTCCAAAGATGAATTCAAATAGGAATTCTATGCACATCGTATTATCTTAAAACGAATCAGCATAGAAGGCATTTGTATGGATATTTATCCAAAACTATTTTGCCATCAGTACACTGCCTACGGGAATGGAATCAAAGCCTCAAGAATCGAAGCCACAATAGAATTTGGTACGTCAGCGAAAAACTGATTGATTCTGTGAATGTAACAATTGAATTGCTGCAGGGAACATTGCTCGACGTCGTTTATCAGGAGATGGCGGTCGCTCGCTTGCTCTTTGCTCAAGTGTGTAGAATTAGGTTTTTTATAACATTTATACCTAATAAATTACGTAAGTATGTTTACGATGACAATGATGTGACTCCCATGTCTATTTCTAACTAAGTATATAGGTAATAAAAAAAATCTAACTAACATTTTAATTTCCTATAGTAAAATTCTTTTGGCCTGTGGTGTGGCCCTAGAATAGCACCAACCCATCTCTTTCCGTGGGTGTCGTAAGAGGCGACTAAGGGATTAAAAACACCGGAGGATGGGCAGCAGCATCTTTCCGCGTACTATGCCATCACACTGCGATCGCCAACCCGCCTGCCAAGCGTGGCGATTACGGCAAAACCCCCCACGGATAAAATCCTTGGGGGAGGCCTTTGTCCAGGGGTTGTTCCCAAAGTACTCCATTCTTTTGTTCTAAAAAGATAAGAATCTCATACATGTGTTCCCAAGTTACTCCACGAAATTATTATTATTTAAAAATACATATTATTTTGTTTCCATTCTACTCCATAGGTATTTTAATTTATTCTCAATGTACTCCGCAGATTATTTGATATCAATTCTCAAACTACTCCATCTAAATAATTATAAAATATTTCACTATGTACAGTCAGTCACAAAATCGTTAAACAATATCGTGATAATTAAAGTTCTGAATAAGGTTCTAAATTAAGAAGAAAAAAGTTAAAAGGAAGTTTGAATTGAAAATGTGTATTACTTGTTTGCTTATTAAAATGGATGTACAACGAATGTGAGTCGCAACACTCGCAACCTAGCCGCTAAGACGGAAATTGGATGTTTCTTTTTATGAAAATACTTTAAGTTTTTTCAAAAATATAATTTTATCGCTTATTTTTTGAGTTTCCCTCAATCCGAATTCCTACATTTACATAATAATCATGAATCTCTTTGGTGGAAAATATGTAAAAAACAGCTCATTTATGAATATGTTTTTGATTGTTGATTTTTGAATATGATTAATTGTTGAATTATAGGGAACTAGCTTTCGCCCGCGGCTTCACCCGCGTGAATTTCTCACGGGAACAGTGCTTTTTCCCGGGATGAAAGGTACCCTATGTCCTTTTCCGTACTTTCAGCTATGTGTATGCAAAATTTCAGGAAGATTGGTTTAGTAGATAAAGCGTGAAGAGGTAACAAACAAACAAACCAACAAACTCACTTTCGCATTTATAATATTAGTTAGGATTGTCTTTATACATAAAAATATTGTAAGTTTTTGAGCCTGACTGTACTATACGTCAGCTACACTTTTTATTTTAATTAATGCTTTTTGATATCAAAATCGCGTGGAGTACTTTGAGAACATTTTAATATTACCGCGGAGTAGAATGAAACTTAATTTAAAATATTATTTTTTTCATGGATTAGTTTGGGAACATTTTTTGGAGTACTTTGGGAATAACCCTCATAAAGACCGCAGTATTCCTCCGGTTGCGCTGGCATTATTACGGTCATCCACTATCATGTCGGTATTCACAAAGGGCCACTCCAGATGTCTATCCCTCCGCCCAATGATATCGTCGCAGCAGACCACTTTTTTATCGATTCAGCTAACATTAAGTGGACAATTTGCCTCTTTTGTAAGTCTGAAACAGCAGACTTATGTCTAATGTTGTTCAACTATTTTCATAACTAAGTTATAGACTTTTACTTCAAATACTTTCTATTCTAATTGACACAAAGTCAATTCTCTCTCTTTAGTCGTATTTCCTCATGACTGAGGGTAGTGGTCATTATATGGAATGAAACACACACAACGACTCTCTTGGCAATCCTAATGGCGTGGTTTGCCATTGCCTTCTCCATTTCACACACTAGCTGATAATCATCAACCAGAGTGCAGGTTTCCTCACGATGTTTTCCTTCACCGGAAGCAAGTGGTGGTCGATGAAAACTAACATGAGTCAGATTGGTATACAAACTCATGTAGCCCGGGCAGGATTCGAACCTGGGATTTTGCATCCACAGGCGGGCGCCCTACCACTCGGCCACCACCGCTTCTACAAGTCAATTCTACTTAGCAAATTTTACTGCGCATAGTAATAAATTCAAAACATGGTAGAAGTATAGTTGGATATTATACATATTGGATTATTGAAACGCAAACGGACATAAATTTCTCTGCGGCATTTTCTAACCACCAATCATTGCATGAGTGCATCCAAAATATCAGAACCAAGTAAATTGATATAATTTCTGTTGCAGCGGCGCTAAAATCAACAGTAGGGAAACAACTCTCTCTCTCAGCCACACGAGATTAAATATTCAAAGCACACGATCATGCACACTTGTTATAAGTACCTACTAGGAAAGTATGAAAAACATTTAAAAATTCAATATATTTAGTTTAATTCGATCATTGATTTTGTTAAAATTAACGATACCTTGTAGTCTTACCACAGAATTAATATTAGTACTGTCTTACCTACATTGGAAAATCTAGCTACTTTTAAAACAGATAGGTACCTACCTAATACTTACCTCCCTAATCCTGGCTGTATTCAATTATTTCGTCAATGTATGAATAATACGATGAAAAATTAATATTGAGCAGAGAATATGGGTAAAGTATATATAATTCATGAGGAAACATACATTGCTATTATTTCTGGTAGCGTGCTCAGAGTTGGCCATTAATTTTATATTAGGAAATAGTTTCTATAAACTGGCTTGGCATGTTTCAAATGTTATTTGACTTTAATAATAGAATTGTACATTAGTTTTTCTAATGAATACAAAACGGAATGAATAATAACGGTAAATATTTTTTTATATAATTAGGTACATTAGAAAATAAAGATGCAACTAAAAATAAAACATATAAAATATACGATACATTTTAGGAGTAGATAATATAAGTATTATTAAAGTTATAAGTACATAAGATAACCAATATCGAACTCTATAAAACCTTGACAAAGGAGGAAGTTTTAAAATTGCTTATCAGTATTTGGTAAACAAACTTCATGTTGCTTTAATTTAAACCAGATTCACTTTTTAAGGCGTAGTAAGATCCATGTAATTGCTTTGGGTAAGTACGAATGTAATCTGCAATTAATTGAATGCACTACCCGTTGAACCTCGGACTTCGTATAAGTCAGCGATGTTATGTCAATGTAATCAGAAATTAGTAAAATAGATAAACTCACGTCTTTAGCACAACATACGTAAATGCTGTTTCTGTAACTGTTTGCAAGTAACTTTTAGACAATAGTATGTTGAAAAGTCCCAATTGTAACATTTCAGAATTTAATACAAAACGCAAATTGCAATTTATCTAGGTTTATCTATCTTAATTAAGATTGTAAATGTATGTAAGCAAGTAAAAATGTCGTAAAATAGGATATCTATGAAATGGTTCTCGATTCACACAACGGACTCTAGATACAAATGGAGTACAGTCACTCAGTCTTGTAACCTCTTAACCTTACAGCATTTAACCAATGGAAGATGCCACTTAAATTTCATATGATCATGACCATACTTAGACTATGCATTATTTTTTTCTGCGTGTATAAATTGTTGTTTTATAATGCGACCAGATTGCGGACCTTATTAAAAAGAAAGATATTAGGGGCACCCGCATAACCGCAGAGTATGTATTAAGAGAGTGATGAGTGTAGAGGAAGCAAGAGAGATATGTAAGGATCGTAGCAAGTGGAAATCGCTAATCTCTGCCTACCCCCACGGGAAAAAGCGTGATAATATGTATGTATGTTTTACAATGCGCATAGCTTTAGTGAGCAAGTTTGCCCCGCACCGAAAGAAGCAGAATATTTTGCATAGTTTGCGCTTGCATCGTCTCCTGTTCGTTAAATGCTCTAAGCTCTCAGCATTTAGCAGCATTCAGCCGGCAAGGCGAAGCTGTCACCGCCTCGCGCACTGGTGACCTGTTAATAAATTATGGACTCTGGACTGCTGTGCTATGGAACAGCGGATATATTTCAACCAACTGGCCACGTTTCATAAATCAGTATTAGTTTGTTTCACCAAATATGTCAACTTCACGACAGGATCGAAATACGAAATGCTGTTATCGTTAGAATGTTCATGTAAAAAGTAATGTGTCAAATTGACTATGGTTACTAGGGTATTATATAAATCTGTGCTATGGTTTACATTTCTGTATTCTGAGGTTTACACATATGAAATTTGTGGTAAACAAAGTCGAGTACGGATGTATATTCAAACAGTACCGTCATGTAAAAATCAAGGTCATTTAAATATTATCCAAGCCTTCTGTATTGATAGTATTGTTGATACGTACTATAACTTTTTCCAAATCAGAATGTATGAAATGTGATTAAGATATTTAGACTTCAGCAACTCTTGTGGGATATCTCCCAGGGATATAATCGGGGTTGTTTGGATTGTACTCCCAAATAAGGTACTCCGGTTCGTTGAGGTACAGAGGTGGGATCTCGTCACTGGGCTCGGTTTCTTGTCCGATCAGGTTCTTGTTTCGGTCTAAAAGCTCATTAACTTTGGCTTGTGTTTCTTCGGATATATCTAAAATAAAGTCAGATTTACTAAAAAAAATAGTTCAATTCCAGAATTACTGTGAAATTGCAACTAAGTACTCTTCTATAGATTTCGATTCAATGGAACAATTTATGCCTCTACTTCTTGTCCCTATATTGTTATATTAATCCATATAAATAAGTGAGAGCCTAAACCGCTTAGAAAATTGACGTGACTTTTATCATGCGGGTAAATCCGCGAGCAATCGCAAATAACTCTACAGATAATTGGGCAATTAGAATATTTTAAGTTTTAATTGACGCAAAAGTTAGTGAGCGACACGATTTTCATTCTTATTTTTCCTCGGATCATAAGTCATAAGGTCATAACTCATATCCAAGTATTTTTTGGCTTGCTTTAAATAAACTTTTCGTTTTTGTATCGCTTGAGTTGTAAAAATATGATATTTTTATATCTTCTATATTAGGATCAGAAGTTTAAAATGGGACTTATTAAGTATATATAAAGTTTCTCTATATGATCCCATGTTCTTAATTTTAGAAATAATAAAGACATGACCATCGAAATACTACTACGTAGTATATAATATATCGATGGACATGACACATTGTTTAGACAAAGTAGATTCTCGACCACAAGTGTTTAAATATCCTATTTATAACACAAGATAACCCAATAAGTGTAGCTCACTATCAGAATGATCTTAGTGAATTAACGTGACCCTTACTCTTCTCACGAGATTGAAATTAAACCATATTTATGTTTTATTTTGATTTGATTATAACCACAAAATAGTAGCGGCAGAGGAAAAATTTACATGAGAAGAATATATTGTCACTAGCGACCCGCCCAGCCGCCAAGTGATATTATAAATATAAACCGCCCAGCAGAAAAAATCTAAGTTAAATTTAAAACCGCATCAAAATTCGTTGTATAGTTGAAAATATCTAAGCTTGCATAAGAAACGACATTGTTCTAACTTTGTATTGATATTAATTATCATAGAAATACTAACGAGTTCTTCTCAGATCAACAAGGAGGACTTTCTTATTTTGCTCCAAGGCGCGAATAAGGGTCTTTTCAGCCTCGCCTGATAAGTCATTTGCTGCCATGTCTAGTCTCCTCAGACCTCGGTTGAGACTGAGCAGACCTGCCATCTAACAAAAAAGAAATTGTTTTATTTAAATAAACACAGGATCTTTTACGTCTACAGAGGAGGAAGAACCTAAAATCGGACCGCCAAATAGACTAATATCCATTTAACTAATAGAATTAACAACGCCCGTAAACATTTGATAACAATGTGAACAATACACTGAATTTGCACATTACCTTCTCTGCGGAGGCACCGCTGAAACCGCACGAATTGACAATCAAAGTTTGTGGCTTCTCCTTACACCGAACAAACGCTGCGGCGAATATAGTAGCACATTCGAGGGACATCGGATTCAGACTGAAATCTATTGTGAATTATTAATAAGTGGCACAAATGTGAAGCGTCACATTATTTATTCAACCTGGAGATGTTACCCTCAGGGTTTCGAATAAACTTTGGAAAATATATTATCTATAGATACCTACTGCATCTCTAGTAATCGAGGTTTTGATTATAAACATGTTCAAATTGTATGATACTTAATATAATCCCGTTCCAGGTAAAAGGATTCCGCTTATGGATTTTGATGAGTGAATTTGTGAACATGAAAGGCTTTTGATTGCTTTAAGTACGATTTAATCTTTTCCAGCTTCCGGGAAAAAATTACGAGACAGAAAGGAAAGCGTGATGTGTGAGGTATTTTTATCGCGATATTAAAAATGTTTACCGAGCAGCTCTATCGGGGCAGCAGGCTTCATTTGCAATGCATACGCGATTCCCTGCACGCCAACTTCCTTAAAACGATTATTGGCTATCCGCACTACTTTAACGTTAGGGTGAATGTAGATAAAACCGCCCAAAGCCTTCATTCCGTAATCACCAATCTTGCAATGGTTAAAATCCAACTCTTCGATACTCTCTTTCTTTGCCAAATTTTGCAGAATGATTTTCACTTTCGAACAGTCTAAGTTGCTTCGATTAATTCTGAATAATCTTAGATGCATTAAATGTTCGAGACCCTTGCAAAGAGACTCACAATCTCCCATGGAGAATTCAAAGTATCTCGGCAAATAGCCATCAGCGACATTGTTAATGCCAAATACTAGTGATATTTCCTGCAAGTTGTACAGCTTTAAGAGTACGGGTTCGAGAGGGATGTGGTCGTACAGCTTGGGCACGCTGAAGGCGCAGGTATCCTCCACTACGTGATCGTAAGGAACGGCAGGCGTTGGTTGGCGAACAATTTGCAACTGATTGAGACCCAGCTCGTAGATATATGGACTTACCTGAAAACAAAGTATTGTGTGCCTAAATTATGTATTATTTGAGATTATCATAATGTCTAATAGTATTGGTTACATCTATGATAAGCCGCAAACATCGTACAAATCTCGATCACATAGGTAAAAAAATCTAAATCAATCAAATAAATAAATACTTCTTATGATATTTAGTGATTTTTCCGAACCCTTTTATGACTCACGTAATTATTGGACGACCCCTTACAGCAAAAAACACACGTCTTCCAGGGAGTAGACTCTACAATTTTAAAGTACAATAATTTACCAAAGTCGCCAACTCTACTGCATCTTCTTCTATAAATACATCTGGGTTTACTTTTTCTAAATAGTCTTGTAAACATGTCGATAAAAATTTCCCTTTCCAATAAGAAACGCCCAACTCTTTCCTTTCGGGAAATTTTGTTGCAAATGACCTTTTCCAATATTGCTCGTCCTAGAAAATGAGGGAAGATATACATAAACTTTTTTCTGTGCTATGTCTAGCTATCTATAGCTATCTGAATAACCTTTATTTAACGCTACTATTTTTATTTTGTGTATGTATCTGTATCTATTAGAAAAATGTACTTTATACCAGCAATTCTTGTACATGGTTTCTCTGAAACCTTTAATGATTTTGACAATTGTTTGCATAGTCTTTTTTACTATTAAAAGTTGATCTTAGCTAGAGTAATGTATAATTATAATTGTACCTTAATATGAGGAACACTATATTTGAGTGGTATTGTATCTGGGAACAAATCCATGAGCATATCTACATCCTTTTGGAGAATGCTGTGCAAGGGATTGAGTCTATGAAAAATCTTAGAGAGCTCAAGAGCAGCAAAGTACGTTAGGGGGGCTGGGGTCAAGTTGTCATCCCATTCGAAGTCCTCTGCCAAAATCTTCCTCGGAAGTTCTGCGACAGAGTTCTTCATCGTATTTGTTGTGCGGTACGCATCACGCGTATTGGTAGACACTACGTAAGGAATCTTCATTTTTAAAGTAGTCTCTTTCTCTTCTTAAATGTTATAAGGATATTATAAAAAACACCCAAATTGTTTGCCAATAGTTTTAATCAAATAGTAAATGTGACGTTGTAATTTATTTATAGATGAATGCAGAGAGAAAAAAATCACTACGTTAAAAGAGACGGGACTTCCATACAAGGTTTTGAAACTCCATTTAGCATCATTAGCAATACCAATAGACACCGCGAAAATTGACATCTATCATATTGACATGTCAGTAATGACATACGTCATTATTTACATGTCTAATACATCATTACCAACATGAAAATTGATATATCAAAATACGTCATACCAACATTAGTGATGCCCTAAAGTAATTCCAGACATCGATATCGATAAATTTCCCGCGACGGGCCTGGCCGGGGCGGCGAGGCCTTATAAGTTTCATTCTTGTACGGGTTTCAACATGTGGTATAACATTTTTGTCATAACAATGAAACAATAAACAATTTAAAATTATCTTGTTTTATTATTTACGTTATAAATTTTCATTTAAAAAATGCGAACAAATCTCTATCCTTACATATTATGGAATAAAACGTACGCCACGATAAACTTAAAATTACCCGGATCACGTTACATTGAAAAAATATTCCTAAATAGCTGAATCGATTTCCATCAATAATGGTTAAGAACACCTCTTATCTCAATTAAAAAAAAAACAAGGTTGAAATTATTATTTAATTACTAGCTTTTGCCCGCGGCTTCGCCCGCGTGAATTTCCCACGGGAACAGTGCTTTTTCCCGGGATAAAAAGTAGCCTATGTGCTATTCCAGGTCATTATCTACCGCTGTACCAAATTTCATCGAAATCCGTCCAATAGATTTTGCGTGATTGAGTAACAAACATCCTCACAAACTCACATCCAAACTTTCGCATTTATAATATTAGTATAGATTATTTCAAAAAAAATAAAAAAATAAGTTCTCTCTCCTTCACAGCGTTAAGATGGTAAACTAGTTACATTTAATAAAATCTCACAAACATACAGTTAATACACAAAATACATAGATAAATCAAACTTATAACACTTTTCTTTTTGGGTCGGGGTTGAAAAATATATCACATCAAATAAAAAAACCCTTTTGTTGAAAATAATAATAAAATCACGTGTCTTTATAAATTATAAACTAGCTTTTGCCCGCGGCTTCGCCCGCGTGAATTTCCCTTATATGATTTTTTTTTTGTGCTCCAACCAAACTGTAGTAACCTAAACTCCTGCACTCATAAAACTTTTTTCCAAAAAAATGAACCGACTTCTATCATAATACTTAAAATCATGGAAAAACATACAGGCAGATTTATCAAAAAGAAAAAATGTATTGGCTTGCCGAAAATTATTTCTGTGTTGCAAAGAGTCTTTGGTTTTCATAAAATAACGAAGCGTCGCGTCGCGGGCTTTTGCTCGTATTTTAACATATTAAGGTATCTTCAAAATTAACGAACAGATTCTAACGTGGTTAATATGGGACCAACTTGGGAATAGACTCTTTCGAATAAAAAAATAATTTCGGAAATCAGTCCACCATAGGCGGAGAAATCGGCGAACATACATAAAAAAAACATACATACAGTGGCGTAGCGTGCCTTGTCAGGGCCCCGTATAAAAATTTTTTTTGGAGGCCCTTATATGGAGGTAAAGATTTTTCACAAAAGAAAAAAAATATTGTGAGAAGAAATATTTATTTATCACATAATTTACCCATTTTACAAATAAAAATCGAATTTTAAATACTTAATATTTAACGCTTAAGGCGGGAAAAAAAGGAATTGCTTTATAGAATTTGGTCATTTGTAAAATAAAATAAATTAGAAAGTTTTTATTCTTTTTCCTTACACACTTTGGGGGCCCCCGTGGCCCGGGGGCCCCATATAATTGATACGGCAAATACGGCGATAGCTACGCCCCTGCATACATACATCAAAACATACAACCTCCTCCTTTTTTGGGAAGTCGGTTAAAAATATCAGCCATTTGTTTATCCCGTGCCCCGCGGGAATGTATTTAGTATGGTCCAGTCGACCATTTCTATCTTGTTTCCCCCTATAGGGGTGGAATTTCCGAAATTCCCTTTAAATGTTCACTTTTACGCTTTATTAGGTATGGTATATACCTTTATACAAAATTTCAAGTTCCTACACATGTTCGGTAGTTTTGTCTCTGCGTTGATTTTCCAATCTGTTTTATTTATACGGTTTTACGCCCTTAAGGGTACAATTTTCAAAAACCAATTAATGCGTCGTTATATTTTAAGAACCAAGAAAGTAAGTGTGCGGTTTTATAAGTCTTGCGTCAAAAATGGCGAAATTTTATACAAACTTTGAACCCCATTTTTAACCCCTTAAGGGATGATAAAAATTAAAAAAACCTTGACGGGAAACCCCAGCAGACGTAAAGACATCGTGTGGCTATACGGCAGGTCATAAAATTAAAAATAAGTATACCTACGAGTATTTAAAATAATCATTATTGTTACTAATACATTCATTTCATATTAACAAAAACCATTATATAAAAAACAAAGCATTCAAACTCAATTGCAAACAGTTCATTATCTGCCTTATTCATAAAAAGCTAATGAACGTTGTAGTTAAAATGTGTTTTGTCTCGTTCTTTCAATATCAAATATTGGAAAGAGAGATAAGGACAAACATATTTGAACTAAAATGTTCGTTAACTTATTTATGAATAAAACAGTAAGTCTTTGTTGTGGTATTTATATAACCAGCTTAATTAGATTAAAATTAATTTATTTGCATTAAATGTGGTTCACATACATACATACTTACATCTATCTATTCTACATTCTTTCACTTCGAAAATATTACCCGTCCGTATACAAAACATTATGGCAATTTACTCAGCCGTTTGAGAAATATATAAAATAAAAGAATATAACACATATGATACGCGCCCAATACATAACCCTTATTTTGCAGTCGGCTAAAAATTGCATTCACTTTCACGTGTTCCCAACGTTTATTTTATTAGTTTTAAAAAAGGAGGTTCCACTAGTTCTATATAAAATTAACAAGAAGTTATTTGTATTGCACTGGCCGGTTTGTCTGCAAACAAATAAAAAAACATGTCACTAAAAGAACATTTGAAATTATAAAGACCCGAATACACTAGACTACGATTTGAGGGGCACCATGGCATTCTTTCTCAGTGAGAAACAAAATGTGCTATTTCACTTTAGTCGGTAGAAGTGAGTGAGATAGCATAATATGTTGCGCGTTAATTGTTGCCTAGTGTATTAGAAGCTTTATTCGCCAGGGAGTCTAAAACTAAATATCGTAATATGATCCATTTCCTTTGAACCTTATTATTGACATTATAAGGTTCATTTTTAATTTTAATGCATCATGTTCAGATTCGTCAATGTGGCCATTTTAGACCCCAAAAATTAGAAGGCCACTTGACAAATCTGAATATGATCCCTTTTCCCATTTTCGAAAAATTCAAAAATGAATCTGGATTCACCACAAGGTTCATTTTTACACGACTGACTAAAAAATGAGTGTTGTGTTTACAGAGTTCATGTATGTTGTTGATATGGTTAAACTGTACCTCTCTTGACGTTAGAATATAGGTTTTAGTGGGGAGGGGGGAAGGGGGAGGGGGTATTTTGCCTCCCTGGTGCACTCCCCAAATGAGCAAATGCTTATTTTTCGAAAAAAAATCGAAAAATTGACTAGGATGTCGTCAAGATAGAAAAATAACACAATGATTTACGAAACTTGAACAATTTTTTTCTCAAAAACTGTTGCTTTCCGCATCTTGAAATTTTGCAGAGAGGCTTGTTTTGTGATTATCTATACACAAAAAAAAATATGGAAGGCCAACTCCCTGTCAGAGATGCTACAGTAAAGCAGTTTGTATGAATGTAAGTTTCTTTATTGCACCATAAATTCTAAACGGTTTAACATTTTTTGATGTGGGAGGTATTTTTAGATTCCTTGCATTCCGACGAGTGATATTGGCTATATGACATCATCATAAAAGCAAAGGCGGATTATATATGCGATAAATATCAGACCGAAAAAATAAAATTTTATCAATCTTATCGAGTGGGGTATCAAGGGCTTTGAAATGCGATTTCAAAATGTATAGGTATCTATATATTCTACTAGAAAAAAAAAAAGATTTGCTGATGCCCGAAACTTCGTTCGCGTGGAATATATGACCATTGCCATGAAATAAAAAGGTAATATTATTTGTGAGTTTGTTTGTGACTCATTCACGCAAAATCTACTAATCTATTTTGATGAAATTTGGTATACGGGTCAAAAATACCGGGTATAGCACATAGGATAATTTTGATCCCGAAATTCCCACAGAAGCGAAGCCCGGGGTTTGGCTAGTTATTATATATAATATATAGATATTAATAGGGAAGATAGGTGGTACTTAAACAACTTATCATTTTATAATCAAATATTAACTTAACTTACCATTTCTTTAGTCAAATTTTCTTTTGATTTTATTAAATGTATGGACTGGAAATGACCCTTACAAACATAAGTTCATATCGTGGAATTTTCCGATTGGAATATAAGCCAAGTCTTCATATCCATTAATTTGTATCCATTGTCGCAATCTTAAATTAAATTATCAATCAATAAGTACCTAGTAGTTGGTCGTGCCGTTAAAAGAGCATACGTGGGTCGTAGCGATGAGGTTATAAAAGACCTACGGAGCCTCAGAGCTAACAACTGGCGAGAGCTGGTCCAAGACCGCATAAAATGGCGGCGTCATCTCTTGCCAAAGACCAAGCAAGACCCACTTCGGGTCGCTGCATCGCAGTAGTAAGTAAGTAAGTTCAAGGGGACAGAATACTTTATTGTTTCACTCATGTTTCGTTTATCGATGAAGATTTACATCACTATTGATTACAAACACAAAATATATTTATTCTCATTTGAGAAAGATAGCGCATTATTTTAGTCTTGCTGATAGTTTAAGGGGACAAAATACTTTATTATTTTACTGATGTTGTACTCACCGGTCTTCAGAATATGGAATTTCGCCATTAATTTGTTTTACAATAAATTTTCTTGTCAATATCTTTTCTTGTGAATTATTTTATTGTTACACCGTTTAGTCGATGCCATTTTTCTGGAACAATCACTAGGAAATACCTAGTCACTCAGTATTCTTTATTCCAAATTGTAAAAAATCCACAATTTTTATTTCAAATGATCCCAAACATTCAAACATGCCGCGTGCCACTATGACAGGCAGACGACAAAAGTGACAAGACAGCATGAAACGCCATCTTGACATTCTTGACGGCCATAAAAATTGCCCTGTTTCCATACAAAGCTCCATTTAGTTCCTAGTTGCGATAGACTGGATGAATGATGTTACAAAAAGATTTTTAATGCGACTTCCACCAAAGAGAATGCATTTATTTATCATGTCAAAGCAACCTTATTGCTAAATCAGCATAGATTAATAAAAGGTCAGAGCGTGCGTAGACCTTCTAAATCAATGTAAAAAAACCAATAAATCTGTAATTTCACAAGGTATTTTTTTAGGTAATTGCACGAGGATATAACAATTTTATACTTAAATATTGATAATGTATCTTATAAAACGAAGGACTGCTTACTAAGTCAACAAATAAAATGTCGCTATCGTACACTGCATTGTAAGTAACATTAGTTGTATCAAATTAACATGATAAGTCTTTGTGTCGAGTGGACAAGGTTCACGTCGTCGTCGGCCAGTTCCGCGCCTCCTCGGGCGCGATCGGCTCAAAACAAGCGATAGCGTCCACCGGCATCTGTTTAGTTTGTTATTATCAACTAGCGTGCGCGAGAGTCACCCTTTTAAACAGTTTTCTGCTCTTACATTTTTAATTTAACAACTGATAGAATGAATTCAAATAATAAGAACGCATCCAAATCTGGAAATAGTTCACAGTTCTCTAATTACAACCCGTGGAATTTGTTGTTCACCCAAAGATCCCGTACTGACAGCGAGACCAGTAGCAGCTCTACCAACTCAAATTATCAAACTGGTAAGTTCATTTTACTTAGCTGTCTTCACAAAAAGTCCCTTCATATGTAGGATTTTCAATTTGGTAGCATATTAAAACTAGTATACGTAGGCAAAGAAAAAGTGCACTACATAAGTACGTATAGTAATACAAACGCTAATCATGCAGGTCACAATGATAAAGTCATGGTCACTTAAAAATCGATGTACCTAACAGAGTTAACAGTAATACTGAAATAAATTTATTATAAGTAAAGGCAATTTTTGAAACCTATTAATTGTTTCATATTCTTTCAAAACCCAGAAGCTAATGATACGGTCAATGGCCACTCATGTTATAATCCTACATACCTATGACCCAACTCTGCAACCAAAATTATATAATGTCAGCTTTGAGCCATAACCGACACCTGTTGCAGTATTTTTCCTCGCAAATTGTACAAACTCTTCATTTGTAACATTTAAAGCGTTGCAATACCGTTCCGGCTCGTCGACCATAGAGTACGTATTGACTGAGAGTATTATTGGTCCGTAGCATTGGTTACGAAACCCCTGAATATTTTAACATTCATTAGAAAACAGTTCTTGTTTCACATGTGAGAAAAGATATGACAATAGCTAACTAAACGTTTTCATTATTAAAATTGAAATTTTGATTTGAACGATTTTCATTCCTATTTTCACAGTCATCGCATTATCTCCTTACAATAAATTTACAGCTCGAATAAAGGATTGGTGAAAAACCTAATAAAATACATCCAAAAGGTATCAATATTGTGATTTGTGCAACTGATAAACTGTTATGTGATTTTTTTTCTGCCTCTGACTGATAAAAAGCGCACAATATTTATTTTTATTTATTACGACTCGGCTTTCAATAAAACGCCATCTGTTGAGACTTTTTATACTGATTTTTTTTTTCTTAATTTAGCTGTCAGAAAAATCGGTCATTTAGTTGAAAACCCTTTTATCAAAAAAAAAGACAAAACTTTGCGAAAGTGTAGGTCCATAAAGTTTTGACGTAATACTGGTTCTTTCAAGGCTGCTTTTATGTTTTGATTTTTTGCACTGTAAGCAATGAACCTTAAAATCCAAGTACGTAGGTAAGTGAACGTAAACCAGTTTAGTAGTTAACCCTGATCAAATAAATATCTTCGAGATCTGTAAACAAACGAAATAAATATTAATTTTACTGTGTAATGTATATATTATTTCGTAAACAAATTAATTTTACAAAAAATAATTTGTTTACGAAATAATTTATATTACAATTATAAGATAGTAAATAAAAATATAACGCCTGTATTTAAATACATTTTAAAGAATTTTTTTCGATTATTTTAGTATTACCTTTCCAAGTAAAACGACATTTCTCCGGACTTATAATAAC
This sequence comes from Ephestia elutella, assembly GCA_018467065.1. NCBI lineage: Eukaryota > Metazoa > Arthropoda > Insecta > Lepidoptera > Pyralidae > Ephestia > Ephestia elutella. The sequence goes on along the minus strand of CM031568.1, from coordinate 8,388,927 downwards.
TTTTCATGGTTAAATTCGACTAATGACCGCGCTAATGGCTCACTAAATCATATTGGAAGGACTTATTGTATCAATTAATTTCTTATTTTGGCAAAGATCTAATACGTAATCATTAATAGTAACCCTGGGTTAGACTTGAGGGAGCAGAGAAGTCTGAAGAATTTTTTAAGCAGTAAAATAATGCTGTGTCATATTTTCCTTTATATTATACTTAATAATAGGTACAGTCAGATGCAGAGAAACCTGACCTAATCCTATGTCAGGGGGTCAGGTTTATCTGCAGCCGACTGTACATCTTCGTTTTCTCTATGAACTTGCGATAATGATGGTGATCAACCACGTTATTTAGCGCGGCCTTATGGCAATCACATACATTTTATCGTTTTTGAACTTCGACTTCGTCTAAACGTTCCGCGGGGTTTGGCTTTTCCTTCTAACTTTTTGGCAGAAACTAATGGATCGGATAAAAAACCTCCTTCAACTGTTAGCCATGAAGTGTGTGCGTGTGTGTGCGCGACTCATATTACTTAAGGGACTCTATACCATAAGCTATGGACTTCAGTCGTCATCGGTTCTCTGTAGCGTGCAAGACGTTTCTGTGTATTATATTTAATTATACGGAGTTGTTGGAACATTTTGTGTCTCTTATTATTTTCGCTTTTACTACCTACCTCCGAGTGTACTTAGATGGCCTTTGCATGCACTCGATATTGGTATTGAAGATTTGAAGGCTTAGCTTTTTCATTGCGTGTGCGGTGCAATTAACTCTGTGTTCAAAACGCAATCCAGATACCAAGGGCCAATTCGTTTCTTGCGTTACATCTTACTAATAGTAATTTATATTTGCGAAAGATTGAAAATACATTTGGAAGGATATTAGTTACTTAACCACGCAAAATGTAGTGGACTGTTTTCGTTGAAATTTGCTGAACGGGCAAAATAAAACCAGGAATAGTATATGATGCTTTTAATCCCAAAACACTCATATAATTGGAGCCGCGGTGCCTATCTAGCGATGATGCTGTGCTGGTCGTTATTTATAGAATAAGCTTAATTTCTAAAAAACAGATAAAGCAACCCAATTAACTAGTCAATACAATACATATCTGTATATCAACAATATTTTATCAATATTACTATCATAAACTTATCGATGCAATGACAGTTTGACCTTATACATATACATCTCAGTAAGGATTAACCTTCAACCTCAATAACTATGAATTTATCAGCATTATCTCAATCACGAGAAGTCCACAGTTGGACATAGCAATTTATTAGGTACCTACAAATATAGAAACAAGAAAGATTAGTCTGTTGAGGTTTATTTTCTATGACCCTAAGAAGGTTTTCCTAAAACTAAATTTACCTATCTAATTTGTTAGTGTTTCGCTCGTTGACTGGAAGAGATCCCTTTATGAATAGAGATGGAATGAAGAGAGAATAAGTTTGCCCTTGTGGATTTAACTTTTCACATTTATTGATATGTATTTTTAACGTACAATATAGTTAATAAAAACAATTTATTGTGATTATCAACTTGCAGGCACTCAGCACGGATCCTTACAGAGGCAGACGAGCAAAAGCAACGAGGAGTATTTGTGGATGATGTAAGTTACATTTTAGGTGTGAAAAGAGGAAATCTTTAGAAAGGGCATGTTGTATAGCAGGCTATATCATGAGCAGTTCCACAAAAATCAGAAATAATATCAAAAACCGATTAAGACCATAATATATTAGTTTTTTCGTGATCTTGTTATGGTACAAAAATTCATTTAATATCGCTTAATATCGTATAATGGCGATACTGACATGGCGCCCGTACGTATGTTCAGAAATTATAATACATCAAATACAATACTCGATATTTTCATTATATTTTAGACAATTAATTAAAGTACATGTTCCAAACACATGATACATGCAATATCACAAAAACATATGTGTATTTCACATAAATAGATGAATAATAAATAAAATAAACAATTCTTTCCCACGGGCACGTATATAATAATAGTACATTTTTGAACGTACCGGAAATCAGAACTGTCAAATGAAGCGCGTCAACGTCAAATCATAATAGGCGTCGGCCAATTTGGCGGAACTCGCCTAACCTTCATTACGATTTTATTGACTAAAATGTACCATAGAAAGGCCGAATTTATCGGATTTACTTATAAGGCATTGATACTGACCCAAAAATGAGAAAAGTTCAGATAGGTGCTCAATGATATAGCCGGCTCCCCATACATTTGTGCAACAACCCCTTTGAAAATGATAAATTATTAAATAATAATACTACTACTGTACTCGGCTCACTGCCGGAGGTTACATGCTCCATGCAGAATATCTTATACTCACATAGTTTGTAAGTAACTCTAATATCTTTTGTGTATGAGAGTAATATACTTGAAAAAAAAAAATATGTATTAATATGAATCAAATATGAAGTCTACCTTAGTAGACTTCGAAGTTTATTCGCTAAACATATAATAAAACTAGCTATGGATTCAGAAGTAATAAAAACTTTGCTCTAAATAGGATTGAACTTTCTTACACACCACTGCCCATCCAAAACTGGACAAAATTAACATTCTTTTAGGTAGGTTTTGAACTGGACACTGATATGAAAATATACACCTACAAAGTGCACAAGAAGTCCATAATAGATCTAATAACTAAACCAAATCTCCCCACAACATAATTCAAGAGGGCTATGAGACGCCACAGACACGCATACGTCAATACAATAATCTTCTAGAAACTGGTTTTATAATCGCATCTGACCATGGCCTCGTTGGTTCCACATCTTTGATTAACGTCATTCTGCAACCAGATTTAAATAGTTCTCATAGAGTAATAACACATTATGTAATTCCTTTGTGCTGTGATGATACCATGATGGATGATAAATACATTTTGTGTATATTGCTCAAATAAAATAACTTAAAGGCCTCCTAAAAAAGTTAAAAATGTAATACATAAACGAAAACTAATAAGTAGTATTCCTGAAAATAAGTATACTTAGATTCAATTTATTACGAGAATGTTCATCAGATCAAGTAGTTGTTATAACTATATATTTCATAAACAAAAATTTTAATTTAAGTTTCTCTCCAAAAACCATATTTTATTGTCAGCTTAGTTCCACTTTCTTACTGTAATTGAATTCATTCATCTCCCAGTTCACTAATGAACTTTGCTTCAATATTTATGGTATGTTGTAAATTGTTCTTTAAATTTAGTCGACGTTAAATTCCTTAAACATTTTAAGCTATTTGGACGAAATTATGAATATATTAAGATACCTATAGCTAAGCAGTCGATATAACCAAGCCAGTAGTCACCAGTAATCGGTCTATTTTGGCAAGGAATTAATGCACTTAAGTGGCACAAGGAGGGGACTTCGAGCGAGCTATTGCAAAAGGCTCATACAGCAATCGTGGTAGATGTAGAAGGTCGGCCAGTAGTTGCAGCAGCTGAGATGCAGCGGTCTCGCCAGTATGCTGGTGCGAGCTAGTGTGTGAAGGAGACACCACGATCCGCTCACCTCTCGCCATAGTGTCGAAACCTTACATTGCGTGCGCCAGCGCACCGGCAGCCTTCTCGCGACCACGCAGTTTGCTGTTAGACCACCGAATACCAGTGCAGTGCATTGTTGAAAGTGACAGTGGAGTTTAAAATGGAGCACGTGTCTCATTGCCCAATCCCAGGATAACGACCCGCTGTCGCCTAACTCTAAGGACGTTCTTGCTACGGTTAGTAGTGTTTGTTTACATCGGTTTAGTCACGTGGCTAATCAATCTTGCCGGCAAGTGGAAAATTGTAAAACATGCAAAATGTATTACATACAAGATTGCTGTGAATTCAAGTTTTGTTGAGTAACTTAATTACATTAGGAAAAGCTATCAGTGTACCAGACTGGTTTTCCATTGTAGGACCTAGAGAGTTATCTACCTGTTATATAGGTATGTTAAAATGAGTTGATCAATTAACGCAATCAGATGAAAAAATCATAATATACTCGTAGTACCAAATTGTGACTGTAGATTTTCTTCATTGATTATGTATAAGTTATTCAATGTAGAAAATCAATGATATTTATTCAATGTAGTTGGCTGGTAGATAATGCTTCAGCATTAAGCCCTCCTATTGTACGTTTACTTTGTATTTTTGTACAATACAGGTTTAATAAATAAATAAAATCTAAAATATTAAAATCAGAAAATCTAGAGTCATGAAAACATGACAGTTTTGTTTATTATAAGATATTATTAGTATTTATTTATATTAAAGTTTAATTAACTTAAAAACATTAGCTATGATTTTATCCGTCGTCGTAACTTTGTATGTGAACTCAAGGTAAAATCACTTTGAGGTAAATTTCGTTCCACGTCTCGCATTTCATAATAATGTGATGGTTGCAATATCATTTATTTTTCTTCTTTGCGTGTCCGAATGTGTAATCATTGTACTGTACGTACAGGTTTAAATAGAGCCAGACTTTTTTTAAATAAATATTTGGCCTAGATACTCAAAAAAAATACCGAAAAGTATAAAAATATCCTGCCAATACTCGAAAAGAATTTATTACGACCAGAGGCAACTTTATAGGAATACTTTATACAACATTAACTTCGCAATTCGAATCATAGTGTTGTTTATTTTCAATTAAAACGGAATGTTAGTTCTGTAATCCAGACGGATTAGGTACTCTAAATTGTTCCTCGGATAGTATTTACATTTAACAAACTGCCTATTACAATTGTATACCTACAAATATTGGTAATAAACATACACTTTGGAATAATCGAATATTTTGTGCAACTCATAACTTAGTATCGTGTTAATAAAAACCTCCTCTTCTTCTTAATCAAGAGCTTTGCCCTTGTCGGTGCCATTAGGTACAATTTTGCCATTTGCCTTGTCTATTTCACACACTAGCTGATAAATCATAAACTATATTAATAAATAAATGTCATGACACAAAAAGGAAACAAAAGTCGTATTGAGAAACTGGTGATAATAAGACAATGCAACAACGATATTATCAACTCCCCACTAGTTAAGTAATAAGTAAGTGTTGCAGTTGCAGACGATCAGCAAAAATTATGTCACTATCAAAGTAGGTATGTAGATAGTTTTTTCTAATCGTAGTATGTACGAGTAGTATTTCTCAACTTATCCAAGCTAATAATAAGAAGTCTGGAAAAGAATGTAAAAAAACTGACGCATACTCAATGGTAAATGTGCAGAGCAACTACGGTCTGCTGCCAGAAAATGTGGCAGAGAGAATCCGGACAAACGAAGCGGCGCACAAAGCGAAATATTCGTAATCTAGCCGGACAAAATTATATTTTTCACTTGTCGTCTAGAAGTCAAATAGCTGTTTACATATAAAGTAGACATATCCTATCACAAGACACTAATATTCATTTTTAGGTAGAGGCGCTCAATAATAAGAAATAAGTCTGAACATATGGGTACTCGCATTTTGGCGATTAATTGTTTTAAGCGACCGCGCCATTCCTTTGAGTTGTGTACGTAAGTTAGCAGTGATTGTGAGTTGTAATTGTGATTTTTGAGTCATCAAGGTGAGTATAAATACTTTTCTTTAATATTATTTTCTTAAACATTGTTGTGAGTATCATTAGACAAGAGGTAATTATACAGTAAAAAAAAAGAAGAAAAATGTGTTTGTACTTTAGTTTTAGTATATTATATCGACGTATACCAATCCCGTATTACATTATTTTGGAAGACTAACATGCTGGCTTTACGATCAAAGTGTATTTACTGGCGAATTCGTGCGACACTCATACAAGTTTTATTTTTTTCAGTATCACTACGTCAATTTCACGTCGAGAGTTATTCGACATTTGGTGAGCTAATTCAAAAGAAACAAGACTAGATGCTTTAATAAGCTATATTTTGCAATAATTTGGTGTTCCGTCTTTTACGAAGATACCACGAAAAAATAGATAGTTAAAATCAGGAGCATCTGTCACAAAATCGAGCAAAAATCGAGGAGACACTAACATTGTTTTTAAAAGCAAACTCTACGTGATTGGAAGATAAAATATTATTTCCTGATTTTGTCACAGCAGCTATCAAAGGTGATTTACTACATGAAACGAGGAGGGGGCCCGAAAGACCAAAAAAATACTTTAGATGCTTCAGTCTTAAGAACAAAATACGAAGAATTCGACATCTACTGGTTTCATCAAGGAGGAGTTATCAATGGCGACTGAAATAAAGCTTAGCAGTGAGGGGCAGAGATTCGGCAGCAATCGTGAAAGAGCTTTGTCTCGCTTCACCTAAAAGAGGTACCTGCGATTAAAAAGCGCGGAAAAGTTTGGCATGTCCTAAAAAGGCGGAAGATCAAGTTTTCTCACTAATGATCGATGCCAATCTGTTGACACATCAATATAATGTGATACGAGACTAAGCAAATAAAATTAATAAATAAGTAATTGTAACTGAGTGAAGTGTAATTTTAAATAAGTTATTTTATTTTGTTGTATTACCTATTCAATTCTTTTTCAATTACAAAATATCTCAATAATCAGTCATCATCATTATTTTTATGTTGCCTTTCCTAACAATAGGTACATATAATAATACAGTAACTCGTCTGTGTCTGTACATAGGAAATATTTACGAAGAAAAACTATGAGGGATTTTTATAGGGCCAATAGAAACCAAAATCTTTTTTAATTTTTGTCTGTTTGTCAGTTTTTATGTTTATACGCAAAAACTACTGGACTAAATTTGAAGTAGTTTTCACTGTAGTATTATAGAAGGCCTAACTTAAAATCTGGCGTAGGTTTCATTTTGATTCGTCGTCGCTTAGAACTTGAGATATTAACTTTAGTAAATTGCGCGTGGACGAAGTCGCGGGCAAAAGCTAGTTGTACATAATAGACGTTTAAAATCTTGGCACAGTGTCTTTATATTCTATCCTAGAGCACGCCACTTCATATTTAATGGGTATTATAATTTTGTCCAGCTAGATTTCAAAAATATCACACTGTGCGGCGGGAAGAATTCTGTACCGGAACTTCACCGGGAAAAAACCACCGGTAAAAATAAGTACCGGGAAAAAATCTCCACGCGGCACCACGTTTGCCCGACTAGAACCTAACTAACTTAACGCAGTCTGCTACCACCGTAGCTTATGAAGGGAGCTACAGGGCCCTATATGATAACCTAACCTATAAATTAATTACAATGGAAAACCACTTACCAAGCTAAATCTTCTTTCTCTTCGGATCCAAACTTGAGTGTCTTCGGGAAGGGGGAATTCCTAATCACCCTACCTAACCCATGAGATCTCAATTCCCCAGAACACATAAATAGATTTCTTCCCGAAATCGGCTCGGCAACAGATAGATGTGAGCGAGCAGCCACGCGTCACATCCCACAGGAGAAAGTCACAATGACGGGCACACAAACACAAAGTTCAATAGTTATTTAACAAACAGGAAATTCACCAATACAACTCAAGATAATTAGCAATCAAAGACCGCGGGACCTCTCGCGTATTAAAAATCAAACCGATATCGCATAGGACAATGGCGACCGTCCGCGAGCCATCTTGCCCGCGAGCAATGTGAGAACCCCAAAACGCCTGGCGGCGATAACAGGAAACGCCTGCGTTTAGTTTTACCCAATATATTACAAACATCCCCCCGTCCCGGTCTGAGAAGCAGACCGCTAGCTTACTCTACGGGAAGGCGGGCGAGAGAGGTCACACCTCTCCTTAAAATCGAACCGTCGACCAACACCTCAGCCACACGCGGAGTGCCATCTCCGCCAAGAATCAAACGTAATATGCGAGCTCGTCGCCAAAGCAATGAGGGCAAATTTGCCTCTTTTAACAATACTAAATCACCCTCCCTGGGAGGCTCAGTCCTGTCTGTCCACTTCACTCTTTGCTGCAGCAAATGCAAATATTCAAGCGACCAGCGACGCCAAAAGTCCTGGCTCATTTGCTGCAACATTTGAAAACGCGACAACCGATATACGCGTTCGTCCTTCCACGGGTATTCGGGCAGGGCATTCAAAGGCCCTCCCACCAAAAAATGACCAGGGGTGAGAGCTTCCAAGTCATTTGGATCTGGAGATAGCGGACAGAGAGGACGAGAGTTGAGGACCGCCTCAACTTTACAAAACACTGTGGCCAGCTCTTCAAAAGTTAGAGCCGTTTCTCCGATAATGCGGCGGAGGTGGGTCTTTGCGGATTTCACAGCCGCTTCAAAAATCCCTCCCCAATGGGGGCAACTTGGGGGACTAAACTTCCAGGTTATTCCCCTTTGGGCAGCAATTTGACTTAAACTAGTACAATTTTTATCAATAAACACAGAAACATCCTTAAGATAATTTACAGTTCCTTTATAGTTTGTGCCATTGTCAGACCTAATAAGGGAAGGTAGACCTCGACGCGAAACAAAGCGATCCAACGCGGCGACGAAGGCCTCCGTAGTCAGAGCCGATACCACCTCCAAATGGACAGCCTTGGTGGCCAAACAAACAAATACACACAAATAGCCCTTCACAATACGGGCATTACGAAAGGGAGAAGCCTTGATCGAAAAGGGGCCGGCAAAATCGGTCCCAACGCCGTCAAACGGCCTCGAAGGTCGGATTCGATCAGCGGGCAAATCACCCATCTGTGGTTGCATCGTGGATGCCTTCAACCTATAACATGCAATACATCGAAACAGGACACTACGGATTGCTCTTCGGGCAGACAAAATCCAAAATTCGCGTTGCAAAATAGCCAACAAAGCATTGCACCCAGCATGGGCGTTACGAATGTGTCGATCAGACACCAAAAGCTGCACCAAGGGTCCGCCCTTGGGCAACAACAGAGGATGGCGAGTCTCATATGGAAGATCCGCCTTCCGGAGCCTGCCTCCAACCCGAAGAAGCCCATCCGAGTCGATGTACGGGTTCAAACGAGCGACCGCGCCCTTCAACTTAGCGCGTCCGTCGCGCAAGATACGAAGCTCTGACTCAAACCGTCCGGTCTGCACGACACGGACCCAATGCAACAATGCGCTCCGGCGCTCTTCTGCACCTGCAATCGGCTCCAACCGCTTTGCCTGTGGGTTTCTACAATTATGTATGAAACGCTTAATCCAACTGGTAACACCCAGAAGCTTATCCAAGCTACTATACCGAGCAAGTAGCCAATCCGGCTCCGACGTCGTCTCAGCGACTACAGCATGTACACGGAGCCCAGTCAAACTCAAAGAAGTAACATCTGTCTGACAGACAGGCCAAGAAGTTTCTGATCCCATCAGCCACTCTGGACCCCACCAGAGCGGGTGTGACACCAATTCTGGTGCCGTACAACCTCGGGAAGCACAGTCCGCTGGGTTAAGCTCTCCCGGCACATGTCTCCATGTTATATCAATTCCGATATTCTGGATTTGGGAAACCCGATTTCCCACAAAAACCTCCAAGGTATGTGGGGCCGCGCGCAACCATGCAAGCGCGACCTGGCTATCCGACCAGGCGAAGATGTCCCGTATCTCGACCGTGGCCGCCAGCTCACATGCAACGTGATGCAACAATTTAGAGAGAAGGTGAGCTCCACTCAACTCAAGCTTGGGAATAGTCAGCCTGGTCCTGATGGGGGCGACCTTGCTCTTCCCTAACAAAAGCGAGACATTGACCCGGCCATCGGCGTCAACTGTCCGCATATAGACTGACGCGGCGTAGCCTCGCTCCGACGCGTCACAAAAGCCATGCAGGCTGGCTCGATATTTCCCGGGGGCAATATTCGACGAGGCAAGGCAATCCGATTGACTTCCTTAATCGATGAAAACAACTCGAGCCAATCATCCAATGGAGGACCAAACAGCGGCTCGTCCCACGAGACGCCCAAAGTCCAAAGTCTCTGAAGAAGACACTTCGCAGAGAATATCACTGGACTGATCCAACCGCTTGGATCAAACATACGGGCTATTACGGACAACACCGTTCTCTTAGTCCAGACCTTTGGTATTTCCAAGTCCACTTGGAATGTAAAAATATCGGTTAGCGGCTGGTACTGCATGCCCAGCACCGCTATCCTGTTGGGATCATCCACATCCTCAAACAGGTGAGGGTTCTGTTGGTGATCCTCCGGGATCCCTTCTAGAACTTTAGGCTCATTAGACAACCACTTACGTAGCTCGTAGCCACCTGTCTTCAATATTTCAATCAATTCATCCCGCAGTAGGAGGGCCTCCTCAATACTTTGGGCTCCGGTGCACACGTCATCAACATACAAGTCACGTGACAGCACGGAAGCCCCACGGGGAAAGCGGATCCGTTCCCGCTCTGCCAATTCAAGCAATGATCTGATGGCGATATAGGGACTAGATTTCAAACCATACGTGTTTGTGTTGAGTTCATACACCGTCACAGGATCCTCAGGGCGCTCACGCCAGAGTATCAACTGGAATCGCCTGTCCTCAGGATGTATGACTGTCTGGCGGAACATCATCCGGATGTCCGCACCAAAAACCACTTGATGTCTTCTAAAGTTCAAGATGATGTCAATTATGTCCCTATGCAATTTGGGACCTGAATGCAAACATAGATTCAACGAAACTCCGTTCGAAGTGGGTGCGGACCCATCAAAGACAGTCCGCAACTTGCCCGTTGAGGCCTTCACCACCGCGTGGTGGGGCAAAAAATAATGCTCAGTTGAGCTCCAATCAACTCGAGCCGGAGACATGTGACCCAAATCCTCGTACTCGCGCATAAATTCAATATATTTATCGCGAAGTACGTGGTCACGCTGCATGCGTCGCTCCATGGACAGCAGTCGTTTCTCCGCAAGCGCCCTACTTTGCCCTAGGCTAGGACGAGAGGCAACAAAGGGTAACCTAGTTACAAACCGACCGGAGGGCAACCTCTCCGTGGTCGATCGAAAAAGGGCTTCGCACTCAGCGTGTTCCGGATCCATCCTGGAACTCATAGGTGGCTCCTCCACCTCCCAAAACCTTTGCATGGTCTTGGCCAAGGACGCAGATGCGACAACCGGTGGCTCCTCCGCGGTGCCATTATCAAACACAGGGCCCATCAGGGCAAAACCAAAAATCGTAGACACTGCCATCAGTGAAGACGAACCCAGAGCCTTCTGTGTACCCAACAAAATCCAACCCAATACGTCCGAGCCCAGGAGCAAGTCCACTGGGCCGGGATGAAAGACAAAGGGGTCGGCCAAATCCAGACCCGAAACCAAAGACAACACACCCGGCGGTATGTCTGTCGAGGGGTGCCAACCCGCAATGGTATCCATTACCATAGCCGAAGTCGTGATCCTCATTGTGGAGGACTTCAGCGAAGAAAAGGTGACAAGTGTCTGGCCCGTCAGACACTTCACTTGTATGCCACCAACTCCAAGAAGTGGCACAGGCGAGTCTTCCACGACTAAACCTAACTGGCGTGCCACTCGAGTGGTAACCAAACTGCTTTGAGCCCCTGAGTCCAACAGAGCTCTCAAATTAATGGCTTCCCCCCCACGACCCCATACGCGGACCACCGCGGTAGGGAGCAGAACCGTCCGCGGCTCTGTCCCAGCAAGGGAGCAAGCTAGTTACGGGCTCCCCACTCTCTCCAAACCAGGGGGGCGCCACTGACCCGGATAATATGTCGGGCGAGTGCACATCCCCATCTGAGGGGGGGCATAACCCGCGGCCCGGCCATACCTATGGTACGGCGGGTGGTACTCCAGCCGTGGGTACTCGTGCAGCGGTGGAGAAAACCGCTGCGGCTGCATGTGTTGGGCATTGGTAACCCGCGTTGTTTGTAATATATTGGGTAAAACTAAACGCAGGCGTTTCGCATTGCTGCCGCCAGAGGGCGTTCGGGGTTTTCACACTGCTAGCGTGGATGGCGTCGCGTGTGCATTGTCCGCCATTGCATTGTCCAGGGCGATATCGGTTTGATTTTAATACGCGGAGCGGTCTCGCGTCTTTTGCTTGTTGTTTAGTTTGAGTGATAATTGTGAATTTCCTGTTTGTTAAATAACTATTGAATTTGTGTTTGTGAAAAACTCTGTTATTGTGACTTTTTCTTGTGAGAGGTGAAACGTGGCTGGCTGTTCACATCTGGCTGTTCCCGAGGGAAACTACGGGAAGAAATCTATTTAGTTGTTATGGGGAATTGAGATCTCAAGGGTTAGGTAGGGTAATTAGGAATTCCCCCTTCCCGAAGACACTCAAGTTTGGATCCGAAGAGAAAGAAGATTTAGTTTGGTAAGTGTTCAATTCTAGTTAATTTATAGGTTAGGTTCTCATATAGGGCCCTGTAGCTCCCTTCATAAGCTACGGTGGTAGCAGACTGCGTATAGCTTAAGTTAGATTCTAGTCGGACAAGCGTGGTGTCGCGTGGAGATTTTTTCCCGGTACTTAATTTTACCGGTAGATTTTTTCCCGGTAAAGTTCCGGTACAGAATTCTTCCCGCCGCTTCGTTTGTCCGGATTCTCTCTGCCACATTTTCTGGCAGCAGAGCGTAGTTGCTCTGCACATTTTTCTGGTAGCAGAGCGTAGTTTATCTACCCTCTATTTGTTCGTTTGTAAAAAATAATTAATTGTTTGTAAAAATTATTAGATTTTTCTTAGTTTGTTTGTATAAGAATATTTGTAACCTTTTTTGTATTTGTTTGCGGTTTGTACCGTGCGTTCCGGGTTTGTGCCATTCTCATACCTACCGCGGTTCTTCGTGTAGTTGCTTGATTTTGTTGTTTTTTATTTACCTTTTGTTATTTTTTGTTTGTGACTTGACGCGATGGCGAAGGCCTCCAATGCTAGGGCGACACTCGCCAACGAATTGAGATGGTTTGTGACGGCCGGAGGACTCCTGTCCCGGAAGGACAGGGAGGGCGCCATACTGCTAAGAGCGGATCACCTCCACTCACGATTGATTAGCGCGGAAGCGGCCATGGCGGCGCTTACCGAAGCCGATCTTACCCCGGAGGCCTACGCAGGTCACATGGCGGACATGGACCAGATCCTGAGTCTGCACGATGATATCGCGGAGGCGGTGACCGCAATAAGGGCGAGACAGGCTGGCGGACCAGCCCCTCGCACACCTGTTAGACAGGAAGGACCAGCGGTTACTGGTCGGCTCCCCACCCTTCAGCTGTCCCACTTTGGGGGTAGGATGGAGGAGTGGGTAGCATATAAAAATATGTTTGAGTCCCTGGTCGTAGCACGACAGGATTTGTCGAAGGCCCAGAAGATGGCCTACCTCCTCTCCACTCTTGAGGATGAAGCGCGGTCGCTCATCCAGCACCTCCGGGTGGAGGACGACCAGTACGATACGGCTTGGGAGTTATTGAACTCCCGCTACCAAAACTTACGTTTGTTAGCGGATGCGCACGCCGCACAGTTGATGGCCCTGCCCAAGGTGGCCAACAGGGCACAGTTGCGCCTGCAGTTGCTCACGCCCGTTACAGTGGCCTGTAACGCGCTCCGCACACTGGGGCTGCCGGTGGACCAATGGTCTTTTTTGTTGGTGCACATTGTATTGGGCAAATTGCCCAATGACATCCGCTCGCGGTTTGAGCGCGAAAATGCGGAGCGGGATAGCACCACCCTACCAACATTCACTGACTTGGTGAAGTTTTTGGAGTTTGAGGCACGGGCTGCTGAGAATACCATGACGGACTCAGCGCCATCCAGAGCGCCTGAACGTAGGCCCTTGGAACCCTCATGGCGAGGGAGGCCCCAACAGGGACGGCAACCGCCACCGCGTGGAGCTGGTGCGCGGGTTGCACACACGGCAGCAGTCGCGAGGGACGCGGACTGCCTGCAATGTGGTCGGATGGGCCACAGCCTGCTGCAATGCAGGGACTGGCAGGGACTGCCAGTACAAGATCGGCGCCGCATGGCAAAGCGGCATGAACTTTGCTTTTATTGTTTGGGCGGTCACTATGCACGTGACTGTCCCAGTGCCATACCATGCAGTGCATGCCGTGGGCGGCACCACGCGATGCTTTGCATGAACCGCAACGGGGATGGCACCCGGATGTTGAGGCAGGGGTCCCCTATGGGCGGGGGCGCTCCTGCGCGAAGCCCTCCACCACCGGACGGAGGACGCGGCTTCGCTCGTCGCACCCCCTCGGGAGGGGGTCGCGTACCTGCGCGGGTCTTGGCGGACCGGGACCACGCGCCCCAAGGTCATGGCCAGTATGTAGCTGGCCAGGCCCCGGATAGGGCCCCCATGGGCGGGGGCCCTAGATCGGACGGGAGAGTGGGGACACCCCCCTCCACGCGGGTTACCACTACCCACCACATGCAGCCGCAGCGGTTTTCTCCGCCGCTGCACGAGTACCCACGGCTGGAGTACCACCCGCCGTACCATATGTATGGCCGGGCCGCGGGTTCTGCCCCCCCTCAGATGGGGATGTGCACTCGCCCGCCATATTATCCGGGTCAGTGGCGCGCCCCTGGTTTGGAGAGAGTGGGGAGCCCGTAACTAGCTTGCTCCCTTGCTGGGACAGAGCCGCGGACGGTTCTGCTCCCTACCGCGGTGGTCCGCGTATGGGGTCGTGGGGGGGAAGCCATTAATTTGAGAGCTCTGTTGGACTTAGGGGCTCAAAGCAGTTTGGTTACCACTCGAGTGGCACGCCAGTTAGGTTTAGTCGTGGAAGACTCGCCTGTGCCACTTCTTGGAGTTGGTGGCATACAAGTGAAGTGTCTGACGGGCCAGACACTTGTCACCTTTTCTTCGCTGAAGTCCTCCACAATGAGGATCACGACTTCGGCTATGGTAATGGATACCATTGCGGGTTGGCACCCCTCGACAGACATACCGCCGGGTGTGTTGTCTTTGGTTTCGGGTCTGGATTTGGCCGACCCCTTTGTCTTTCATCCCGGCCCAGTGGACTTGCTCCTGGGCTCGGACGTATTGGGTTGGATTTTGTTGGGTACACAGAAGGCTCTGGGTTCGTCTTCACTGATGGCAGTGTCTACGATTTTTGGTTTTGCCCTGATGGGCCCTGTGTTTGATAATGGCACCGCGGAAGGAGCCACCGGTTGTCGCATCTGCGTCCTTGGCCAAGACCATGCAAAGGTTTTGGGAGGTGGAGGAGCCACCTATGAGTTCCAGGATGGATCCGGAACACGCTGAGTGCGAAGCCCTTTTTCGATCGACCACGGAGAGGTTGCCCTCCGGTCGGTTTGTAACTAGGTTACCCTTTGTTGCCTCTCGTCCTAGCCTAGGGCAAAGTAGGGCGCTTGCGGAGAAACGACTGCTGTCCATGGAGCGACGTATGCAGCGTGACCACGTACTTCGCGATAAATATATTGAATTTATGCGCGAGTACGAGGATTTGGGTCACATGTCTCCGGCTCGAGTTGATTGGAGCTCAACTGAGCATTACTTTTTGCCCCACCACGCGGTGGTGAAGGCCTCAACAGGCAAGTTGCGGACTGTCTTTGATGGGTCCGCACCCACTTCGAACGGAGTTTCGTTGAATCTATGTTTGCATTCAGGTCCCAAATTGCATAGGGATATAATTGACATCATCTTGAACTTTAGAAGACATCAAGTGGTTTTTGGTGCGGACATCCGGATGATGTTCCGCCAGACAGTCATACATCCTGAGGACAGGCGATTCCAGTTGATACTCTGGCGTGAGCGCCCTGAGGATCCTGTGACGGTGTATGAACTCAACACAAACACGTATGGTTTGAAATCTAGTCCCTATATCGCCATCAGATCATTGCTTGAATTGGCAGAGCGGGAACGGATCCGCTTTCCCCGTGGGGCTTCCGTGCTGTCACGTGACTTGTATGTTGATGACGTGTGCACCGGAGCCCAAAGTATTGAGGAGGCCCTCCTACTGCGGGATGAATTGATTGAAATATTGAAGACAGGTGGCTACGAGCTACGTAAGTGGTTGTCTAATGAGCCTAAAGTTCTAGAAGGGGATCCCGGAGGATCACCAACAGAACCCTCACCTGTTTGAGGATGTGGATGATCCCAACAGGATAGCGGTGCTGGGCATGCAGTACCAGCCGCTAACCGATATTTTTACATTCCAAGTGGACTTGGAAATACCAAAGGTCTGGACTAAGAGAACGGTGTTGTCCGTAATAGCCCGTATGTTTGATCCAAGCGGTTGGATCAGTCCAGTGATATTCTCTGCGAAGTGTCTTCTTCAGAGACTTTGGACTTTGGGCGTCTCGTGGGACGAGCCGCTGTTTGGCTCTCCATTGGATGATTGGCTCGAGTTGTTTTCATCGATTAAGGAAGTCAATCGGATTGCCTTGCCTCGTCGAATATTGCCACCCGGGAAATATCGAGCCAGCCTGCATGGCTTTTGTGACGCGTCGGAGCGAGGCTACGCCGCGTCAGTCTATATGCGGACAGTTGACGCCGATGGCCGGGTCAATGTCTCGCTTTTGTTCGGGAAGAGCAAGGTCGCCCCCATCAGGACTAGGCTGACTATTCCCAAGCTTGAGTTGAGTGGAGCTCACCTTCTCTCTAAATTGTTGCATCACGTTGCATGTGAGCTGGCGGCCACGGTCGAGATACGGGACATCTTCGCCTGGTCGGATAGCCAGGTCGCGCTTGCATGGTTGCGCGCGGCCCCACATACCTTGGAGGTTTTTGTGGGAAATCGGGTTTCCCAAATCCAGAATATCGGAATTGATATAACATGGAGACATGTGCCGGGAGAGCTTAACCCAGCGGACTGTGCTTCCCGAGGTTGTACGGCACCAGAATTGGTGTCACACCCGCTCTGGTGGGGTCCAGAGTGGCTGATGGGATCAGAAACTTCTTGGCCTGTCTGTCAGACAGATGTTACTTCTTTGAGTTTGACTGGGCTCCGTGTACATGCTGTAGTCGCTGAGACGACGTCGGAGCCGGATTGGCTACTTGCTCGGTATAGCAGCTTGGATAAGCTTCTGGATGTCACCAGTTGGATTAAGCGTTTCATACATAATTGTAGAAACCCACAGGCAAAGCGGTTGGAGCCGATTGCAGGTGCAGAAGAGCGCCGGAGCGCATTGTTGCATTGGGTCCGTGTCGTGCAGACCGGACGGTTTGAGTCAGAGCTTCAGATTTTGCGCGACGGACGCGCTAAGTTGAAGGGCGCGGTCGCTCGTTTGAACCCGTACATCGACTCGGATGGGCTTCTTCGGGTTGGAGGCAGGCTCCGGAAGGCGGATCTTCCATATGAGACTCGCCATCCTCTGTTGTTGCCCAAGGGCGGACCCTTGGTGCAGCTTTTGGTGTCTGATCGACACATTCGTAACGCCCATGCTGGGTGCAATGCTTTGTTGGCTATTTTGCAACGCGAATTTTGGATATTGTCTGCCCGAAGAGCAATCCGTAGTGTTCTGTTTCGATGTATTGCATGTTATAGGTTGAAGGCATCCACGATGCAACCACAGATGGGTGATTTGCCCGCTGATCGAATCCGACCTTCGAGACCGTTTGACGGCGTTGGAACCGATTTTGCCGGTCCCTTTTCGATCAAGGCTTCTCCCTTTCGTAATGCCCGTATTGTGAAGGGCTATTTGTGTGTATTTGTTTGTTTGGCCACCAAGGCTGTCCATTTGGAGGTGGTATCGGCTCTGACTACGGAGGCCTTCGTCGCCGCGTTGGATCGCTTTGTTTCGCGTCGAGGTCTACCTTCCCTTATTAGGTCTGATAATGGCACAAACTATAAAGGAACTGTAAATTACCTTAAGGATGTTTCCGTGTTTATTGATAAAAATCGTACTAGTTTAAGTCAAATTGCTGCCCAAAGGGGAATAACCTGGAAATTTAGTCCCCCAAGTTGCCCCCATTGGGGAGGGATTTTTGAAGCGGCTGTGAAATCCGCAAAGACCCACCTCCGCCGCATTATCGGAGAAACGGCTCTAACTTTTGAAGAGCTGGCCACAGTGTTTTGTAAAGTTGAGGCGGTCCTCAACTCTCGTCCTCTCTGTCCGCTATCTCCAGATCCAAATGACTTGGAAGCTCTCACCCCTGGTCATTTTTTGGTGGGAGGGCCGTTGAATGCCCTGCCCGAATACCCGTGGAAGGATGAACGCGTATATCGGTTGTCGCGTTTTCAAATGTTGCAGCAAATGAGCCAGGACTTTTGGCGTCGCTGGTCGCTTGAATATTTGCATTTGCTGCAGCAAAGAGTGAAGTGGACAGACAGGACTGAGCCTCCCAGGGAGGGTGATTTAGTATTGTTAAAAGAGGCAAATTTGCCCTCATTGTTTTGGCGACGAGCTCGCATATTACGTTTGATTCTTGGCGGAGATGGCACTCCGCGTGTGGCTGAGGTGTTGGTCGACGGTTCGATTTTAAGGAGAGGTGTGACCTCTCTCGCCCGCCTTCCCGTAGAGTAAGCTAGCGGTCTGCTTCTCAGACCGGGACGGGGGGATGTTTGTAATATATTGGGTAAAACTAAACGCAGGCGTTTCGCATTGCTGCCGCCAGAGGGCGTTCGGGGTTTTCACACTGCTAGCGTGGATGGCGTCGCGTGTGCATTGTCCGCCATTGCATTGTCCAGGGCGATATCGGTTTGATTTTAATACGCGGAGCGGTCTCGCGTCTTTTGCTTGTTGTTTAGTTTGAGTGATAATTGTGAATTTCCTGTTTGTTAAATAACTATTGAATTTGTGTTTGTGAAAAACTCTGTTATTGTGACTTTTTCTTGTGAGAGGTGAAACGTGGCTGGCTGTTCACATCTGGCTGTTCCCGAGGGAAACTACGGGAAGAAATCTATTTAGTTGTTATGGGGAATTGAGATCTCAAGGGTTAGGTAGGGTAATTAGGAATTCCCCCTTCCCGAAGACACTCAAGTTTGGATCCGAAGAGAAAGAAGATTTAATTTGGTAAGTGTTCAATTGTAGTTAATTTATAGGTTAGGTTCTCATATAGGGCCCTGTAGCTCCCTTCATAAGCTACGGTGGTAGCAGACTGCGTTAAGTTAGATTCTAGTCGGACAAGCGTGGTGTCGCGTGGAGATTTTTTCCCGGTACTTAATTTTACCGGTAGATTTTTTCCCGGTAAAGTTCCGGTACAGAATTCTTCCCGCCGCTTCGTTTGTCCGGATTCTCTCTGCCACATTTTCTGGCAGCAGAGCGTAGTTGCTCTGCACACGCGTGGAGGGGGGTGTCCCCACTCTCACGTCCGATCTAGGGCCCCCGCCCATGGGGGCCCTATCCGGGGCCTGGCCAGCTATATACTGGCCATGACCTTGGGGCGCGTGGTCCCGGTCCGCCAAGACCCGCGCAGGTACGCGACCCCCCTCCCGAGGGGGGGTGCGACGAGCGAAGCCGCGTCCTCCGTCCGATGGTGGAGGGCTTCGCGCAGGAGCGCCCCCGCCCATAGGGGACCCCTGCCTCAACAACCGGGGGCCATCCCCGTTCCGGTTCATGCAGAGCATCATGTGGTGCAGCCCACGGCATGCACTGCATGGTATGGCTCTGGGACAGTCACGTGCATAGTGACCGCCCAAACAATAAAAGCAAAGTTCATGCCGCTTTGCCATGCGGCGCCGATCTTGTACTGGCAGTCTCTGCCAGTCCCTGCATTGCAGCAGGCTGTGGCCCATCCGGCCACATTGCAGGCAGTCCGCGTCCCCCGCGACTGCTGCCGTGTGTGCAACCCGCACACCTGCTCCACGCGGTGGCGGTTGCCGTCCCTGTTGGGGCCTCCCTCGCCATGAGGGTTCCAAGGGCCTACGTTCAGGCGCTCTGGATGGCGCTGAGTCCGTCATGGTATTCTCAGCCGCCCGTGCCTCAAACTCCAAAAACTTCACCAAGTCAGTGAATGTCGGTAGGGTGGTGCTATCCCGTTCCGCATTCTCGCGCTCAAATCGCGAGCGGATGTCATTGGGCAATTTGCCCAATACAATGTGCACCAGCAAAAAGGACCATTGGTCCACCGGCAGCCCCAGTGTGCGGAGCGCGTTACAGGCCACTGTAACGGGCGTGAGCAACTGCAGGCGCAACTGTGCCCTGTTGGCCACCTTGGGCAGGGCCATCAACTGTGCGGCGTGCGCATCCGCTAACAAACGTAAGTTTTGGTAGCGGGAGTTCAATAACTCCCAAGCCGTGTCGTACTGGTCGTCCTCCACCCGGAGGTGCTGGATGAGCGACCGCGCTTCACCCTCTAGAGTGGAGAGGAGGTAGGCCATCTTCTGGGCCTTCGACAAATCCTGTCGTGCTACGACCAGGGACTCAAACATATTTTTATATGCTACCCACTCCTCCATCCTACCCCCAAAGTGGGACAGCTGAAGGGTGGGGAGCCGACCAGTAACCGCTGGTCCTTCCTGTCTAACAGGTGTGCGAGGGGCTGGTCCGCCAGCCTGTCTCGCCCTTATTGCGGCCGCCGCCTCCACGATGTCATCGTGCAGACTCAGGATCTGGTCCAGGTCCGCCACGTGACCTGCGTAGACCTCCGGGGTAAGGTCGGCTTCGGTAAGCGCCGCCATGGCCGCTTCCGCGTTGTTTAATCGTGAGCGGAGCTGATCCGCTCTTTCCAGTATAGCGGCCTCCCTGTCCTTCCGGGACAGGAGTCCACCGGCCGTCACAAACCATCTCAATTCGTTGGCGAGTGTCGCCCTAGCATTGGAGGCCTTCGCCATCGCGTCAAGTCACAAACAAACAAACAAATAAGAAAAAGATAAAAAAGGTAAATAAAGAACAAGATCAAGCAACAACACGAAAAACCGCGGTAGGTATGAGAATGGCACAAACCCGGAACGCACGGTACAAACCGCAAACAAATACAAAAAAGGTTACAAATATTCTTATACAAACAAACTAAGAAAAATCTAATAATTTTTACAAACAATTAATTATTTTTTACAAACGAACAAATAGAGGGTAGATAAACTACGCTCTGCTACCAGAAAATGTGCAGAGCAACTACGGTCTGCTGCCAGAAAATGTGGCAGAGAGAATCCGGACAAACGAAGCGGCGGGAAGAATTCTGTACCGGAACTTCACCGGGAAAAAACCACCGGTAAAAATAAGTACCGGGAAAAAATCTCCACGCGGCACCACGTTTGCCCGACTAGAACCTAACTAACTTAACGCAGTCTGCTACCACCGTAGCTTATGAAGGGAGCTACAGGGCCCTATATGATAACCTAACCTATAAATTAATTACAATGGAAAACCACTTACCAAGCTAAATCTTCTTTCTCTTCGGATCCAAACTTGAGTGTCTTCGGGAAGGGGGAATTCCTAATCACCCTACCTAACCCATGAGATCTCAATTCCCCAGAACACATAAATAGATTTCTTCCCGAAATCGGCTCGGCAACAGATAGATGTGAGCGAGCAGCCACGCGTCACATCCCACAGGAGAAAGTCACAATGACGGGCACACAAACACAAAGTTCAATAGTTATTTAACAAACAGGAAATTCACCAATACAACTCAAGATAATTAGCAATCAAAGACCGCGGGACCTCTCGCGTATTAAAAATCAAACCGATATCGCATAGGACAATGGCGACCGTCCGCGAGCCATCTTGCCCGCGAGCAATGTGAGAACCCCAAAACGCCTGGCGGCGATAACAGGAAACGCCTGCGTTTAGTTTTACCCAATATATTACAAACAGTAAAACTGGGTACATTGTGCCGTAGTAGATACGATGAACATAAATACATCATCATCATCAGATTTCCATACTGCTGGATGCGTGCTTTTATCTACGCCAACCTTCTCTATCCTGGGCCATCGCAATCAAATTCTTGCCTGCAACATTCTTTACATCGTCGACCCATTTTTTCCAAAACATAAACACAAATTAATACTATTCACCCAAAATCACAGAACAAATGTACCTATAGGTATAGTAAAGATATAGTGCTCCCAAACTGGCAGTTATAAAATGTTATATAACATTTACTGTCTCTTTTTTTCATGAACTTGTAACATAAGTGTAACAGAGACAACAGATGTTATATAACATTTTTTATCTGCCAGTGTGGGAGCACCAATAGATTGATTCAGCATTGCAGTTTTATTTTATTTTCAAATATACGTAGGTTTCAATTGTTATCTTCATCCGACAATAGCAACGTTATTTCTCAACAGTTTAGACGTTATATATTAGACATTCATTAATTTATCAATGACTTCTTTGAAATTGGGATTAATTAAGAGTTTTGAAATAGATATACCTATTCAGGTTTTAAGTTTCTCATATACCTTTTTAACTTGTGAGTGGAATAAAAGTGGAAAAAAATCACCGGCATTGTTTTGCATAGAATATATTAACATTTGGTGAAGATGTTGATTATATCTTCGCCTTTTATTCTACACTCATACTTATGTGGGTCTTCCACGTTTGCTGTAAAATTCTGCGGCCATAATAAAATATCTTTTATAGCACATTCGGGATTGACGTCATCGGTTTCCTCAAATCGGATGTCGATAAATATTAGTACAGATTTCATTCACACCTTGGCCATAAATTTTGAAGGTAAACAACCTGTATTGCGCATTAGGTATGGAGGTCATGTGCTAAGGTCTTTTACGAAATAAATGCAAATATGTTAGAGACAACTGCATGTGATATACTTACTTCCGAAAATCTTCCTTATGTTTGTTTTAATGGCTATTTATCGTAGGTAGCAGACATGCTAGGAGAAACTGATTAAATAACCCTCTTTGTCTTTCGTCAAGAACATCGCTGCTTTTTGATAAAGGTAGGTAGGGCACGACCTTATAGTTCTCCGTCAAGATGAGACAAAGGAAACGAGACCTAAGTAGGTACTTAACGACTGTCGTTATTTCTTTAAATTTCGTCGTGTTTTCAATTGTTATTCGCAATTTGAACTATCTGCATAATACTAATTAACTGCCAAGGCAGTTTAATAAAACTTTATCATTTACGTGTAGTCTTGAAAGGATAAAATAAAGTCGGAAAATGTCAAAGTCAAGGGTTCATGATACACGGGTAAATTCGCTAATATGGTTTTCATAGTACAGAAACGTGTAATATTGGCAGCCTAATTACATGAGGCATCTGTCTGAGTATATTTTGGTAGTTGCCAAAAATAGCGATCCAAATACACGTGCTATAATTTATGTTAGAAATGATTTGAGAATGCGACTGCCAATAATAATTATCTGACAGGAACAAAGTAACTTGCCAAAAAACATTTACCGATATTGA
This sequence comes from Ephestia elutella, assembly GCA_018467065.1. NCBI lineage: Eukaryota > Metazoa > Arthropoda > Insecta > Lepidoptera > Pyralidae > Ephestia > Ephestia elutella. Next base: position 8,365,770 of record CM031568.1, on the reverse strand, counting down.
TTCTTGAGTGTTTTATTTAACTCTTTACTTAAGTAAAAAAAAAATTCAAAAAAAAAACCTCCTGAAAATTGTATTATTTAATAGATGCGTCCGCGCGAGGCTCCGCTTTGTTAGAAAAGAAGCTCGCTATGAAACAATTTATTTTTCTACCCGAAAATACGCAAATTTCATTGAAATCCGTCCACTTCAGTAGATTTTCCGGGATCTCTAACAAACTTCCGCACACACACACATCCAAACTTTCGCATTTATAATATCAGTGACTAAAATAAGCAAACAAAAAACCGGCGTGGGCGGAGTCCTTATATCGTATCAGGTTGAAGTTTATTACATTGATATCTACTACGTACAATAAGTAATTTAATATTTGATAGTGATAAACGGATATGCATTAATATGAAGAATTGTAACTCAGTAATATTTGTTAAAAGGATATAGATTATAGGAAAGGATATAGACCTATTAGTGTTATCTTTTAAAAAGTATTGCATTAAAAATATATCAAGATCCTGTTTCAACAGCTTAATTTGTTGAGAATTGTCCAGGGTTGGATAAAACTACCTAATTATCGTAGATAGCAAATATGTGTACATACACATTTAATACGTTCTTAAGGGGAACTAAGACGATGTGACGAGGACGTATTAAAAGTACTATCTTCTTCTTCAACCATTGGTTCAGGTCTCATGCACATTGTCACGCCTTTCTTTCCGGTCCTGAGGATTTCTCTGCCAAGATTCTTCATCCAGATCTTTCCCATTATTTGGGTTATGTAAAATTGCTATATTTTTTACGAATTTTAGTACTATCTACTTTGTATACCAATTTGTATAGTTTTTTCAGTTAGACTTTTATCTCAGGTCCGATCAACAGCTATTGTGTAACAACCGTGAAAACTGTCGCATTTAGCAACAACTCAACCCCTTTTTACAAAAGAAATATGGAAAATATTTGAAAGTCTTTATCGAATTTTTGACAAATAAATTTAAATCCGTTTTCTTCCAAAACCCGATTCACATGAACCCGCAACACAGACCTTGTTGCTTGAAACCGATTCACGATGATAATTCATTTTTTATGAATAAATTTCCTTTGTTCCAGGTGGCGTTCCTAGTCGCACGCGCACCGCTAGCGGTCAGTTCAACATTTACTATAAGTTTCAATCATTCACAACCATGAATTGTTTAGGCATAAATTGTGAATAATTTGAAATATGTTAGAGCAAATGGCTTTCATCCCGTCTTGGTTGCTGGTGGCGTGGCTTGGAGCCTGCATCCTCTTCAGTCCATTCGCCATTTTTTTTGTGGTTTGCCTCCCGCAGCTACCACTTCTTGTCATAAGGAGAGCGTGTCATATACCATTTGAGTATATTTGATGGGAAATTGATGAAAAATTCTATAGATAAGCTTGTATATAAATGTAAATATTTATTTTTAATGAATAAAATATTACTATGTTCTTAGATTGTTCGTGTTTTATTTTAGCTTTGTTTTGAATACTAAGTAAGTCCAAGCACAGGTCTGTAATTTCAATGTGTTCAATTCCCATGGGAGCGGAGTCCCGGGGCGCAGCTAATATAAGTATAATTTGTAATTGAACATCTAAGTACTTTATTTTGTACAAGAAAGATACACGAACAAAGCAAAGTCCTTTCCTAAGTGATAACATTGAATTGTTATGCAATCCGACGGAGGGGTTATCAAAACATGAACAGGCTATCTACCTAGGTTCTCGTACTTTGTAGGTAAACTAATGAATCTTCATACTAATATGATAAAAAACCTAGTTTATCCTTTTATCCCAAATTTCCCACGGGAACGCCGAGGCACAGTTATTATGAAAAACATATAAGTAAATACTTATTATTTTTTTGTGAGAATTGTCTGAACAAAAACTTGTTATGAATTTTGGGATTTTTTTTGGGAAAAGGTAATAGAAGCGGTTGATTTAAAAGTAGGTGTGCCTGATATCAATGTCAAAACGGAGACCTAGATTTGTAGTCATTACATATTACATATTGAACTGGCGGCGGCGGTAATATATATGATTAAATCTTTATAGATATAGCTTTCATTTATATGTATCTATCGATTGTTTCCTGATGAAATTGTTTAGATGGTATTCAATTTATATCAATTCAGGATTACATTTAAAATTTACCTGTAACCTCTGTTAGTTTTTTGTTGAACGATTGTGAATATTGTGACAAGTAAATTAACACATGTTTTTATTTTATAAAGTATATTTTATTGTAACATAGAATGCGGATGAATTGAGAAGAAAAGAAATGCTGAAAAAGAGATAGAAAGCTTAACAGCAAATAAAGGTATGACTGAAAATAAAGAGTTGTGAAAGGAAAAGACATTGTGAGTTAACCACTTACACTACTGTTAACTGGTGAAGGAAAAGACATTTTGAGTCAACCTCTTATACTACCTACTGTGAATTGGTAAAGAAGTAAGTTAACATTAAAATGGCTGAATGGATCCCGTCGTACCGAATGCACCATTGACCTGCACCATCAATGGTGCAGATGAGACTAATTAGTTTCGTTTGCACCATTAATCATTTTCAAGCATCTAAATAGGACGTATAAGGACACTCACGTGATCAAGCTAATAATATAACAAGCTGAATTGAAATGACTGACCATGACATGAAAAATAAGCTTCTTGAAAGGAATACTGATTGTTCAAAATTTTTTATATAGAACTGTATCCAAGTATTTTTATGTCAAACGTTTCTTAGAATAAATGTTCAATAACTTAACAAACTTCTGCCCACTCTTTCTCTAAACTCAATCGCAAAATAAACCCCTGATAGAGACTGATCTGAATGAATACCTTGAAATCGTAAAAACAATGCATTAGGAAAGTCTATGATTGAATGCATGCATATATGAATATTTGCTTTTTTTTTTCACGAAAATTCTATTGGATGGATTTCCTAGAAAATCGATAAACAAGATAGCTACCTATATAGTTCAAAATAATCTGATCCTGAAATTCGTTCAGGCCTAGGAAGGATTATATTCCATAAGATTCAATTTTGCGCTTTGCAATAGGGCAGCGCCATCTACAAGAAAAGACTGACATCATTAAAAGCTATGCAGCAAACTTTAGAAGTGAAACAAACCAAGTTTACAAACTACTGTACGATGCTGCAAGCAACATTTAATAAATGTCTAGTAATACCTATAGATGGCCTTTAAAAAAAATACTTAAATATTCTTCGTTTGACAACATGCGAGCAATAGTGAAGGTAATAATGGTCTTTTCTAAATGCTAAACTAAGTTTATAATAGCATTTGCTAATTTAGCCCCTCGTAAGCCTCTATCTCTTATAAAGGATAACGGAAATCATTTCTTCAATCACCGTTTTATCAGGGGCGTAGCTACTAGGGCCCCCGTGCTAACAAGGCCCCCAACCAGTGGCATAGTGGCCCTGAGGTTGACCTTTTTTAACCCCCGACCCAAAAAGCAGGTATCTGAGTGTGTATATCTGTGTGATTATCTGTGGTAAGTAGCTGCCAAACGGATAAACTGATTTTGATCTAGTATTTTTTTTTTGAAAAGTGACTTAATCGATAGTGCCATGAGGGCTAAAACGGCCACTTTGATGAATCGGAATATGATTAATTTCTTATTTCCAAAATAATTAAAAATGAACCTTACGCTACCATGCATAAGGTTCATTTTTAAACATGTAGGAAATCAGAAATGGATCATATTCTGATTCATCAAAGTGGCCGTTTTAACCCCCCGGTTCAGCCGTTCAGGAATAATAAGTAATTTCCAACGTGAAGTCGGTGGTTTTGTAAATTTGTAATTTATATTATTTCAACTGAGTATACCACAGGGCTCTGAAGGTTGTAGCTACCATCTATCTATACTGATTTAATATAATTGAAGAGTGCTTAATAATAACTAATAATAATACAAAATGGTAAAGTTTATGAACTGAACTGTATTTCTATGACGGATTGTGTGACACAATCCCACCCCACAGTACGGATACCAGCACCAGCATGAGGGAGCAACACCTTTAGTTTTTAAAGTATTAAAATAAATAAATATTAAAATTAACTAATCACGTCAGAATAAAGCAAAAATACTAAATATTCATACGTTTCCAAGTCTTAAAAGAAATTTTAGGCGTGTGAAATTTTCTTAGGCACAATAATGATCTATATCAGTGCATAAGTCCTTTTGCCTTTTAAGGCAAGCAATTATAACATGGTATACCCCAGAAGCTTATCGGTATCAGTTAGTAGGACAAAGCACTGTCGTTGCATTCGCCAGCAAGGACGCCGCCGCAGATATAGCGGTACTGGATGGCGTCCATTATTTTGTTTAATATTCTATGAACTTTATTTTGTTTTCAACCGCATCTAGAAATAATTTCAGCCTCTGAAATGTCTGTGATAATCGTCTGTGATTAGATAGTTTATTGGAAATAAGTGGCAATACGGTTGCTTACTTATTTTGGTTAGTATGTTAAAAATTATGACTCGATTGACTAAAACCTAGTTTTATAAATAGTACTTACTTAGTACCTTGTATGAACATAACAGCTAATGAACCTATTGGTAAGGTACCTGCATGTTCACTATCAAAAATCATAGCAACTTCACAGTCAAATTTTATTCCTAGTAAAAGCACAGAATTAATATTAGTACTACGTACAGAAAGGAAACTCCCTGCCCCTCCCGCAATATGGCAACCCCCGCTCCTTCCGCACTTCTCCCCCGTTCTTGTGTAACTGTGGGACGTTCGACTATGAAAACGCACACATTGACGTGTTACTGACGTGTTCACGGATATACAGTTTCATTTGTAGTAGTAGTAGGCATATTTGACGCGCCGTTTCTATGAAGCGCCCGCCCTGTGGTAAAAGTAGAGCCATTTAGAATGCTATTGAAAGATCAATATAATTAAATACAAATAAATCTGAACCAATTAGAAAATGCATTGTATTGGTGTCCCATCTAGGCTAGTTAGAGGGCGAGGGGCAGGCTCCATGCGCCCGCGCCGCGGCGGCCGGCGCGCAGCCCGCGGCCGCGTGCGCCACTCCTCCACCACCCGTCGGCCTGCGAGCAACATGACGACACCACTCCCGCAGGTGAGTCCGCAGCCTACTCATTAACTCAAACTTTCATTAACAAACACTCCATCTTTCTTACACAACACGTTTAACGCCTCTTTCCTAACTTATCTATTGATGTTACATAGACGTTGACATTGGCAAACTAAGGATTGCAATCTCCTTCTCATAGATCTAGAAGGTCTATGCTCGGTAGCGCGCGATGAACTCTGATTTATTTATGCTCCTTCTATATTTAACTAACTTCAATAACTTCGTATTCAAATTTTACTTTCACATTCTATAATATTATTTGTCTAAATCGATAAATCGAGTAATCGTTGACATAATAACAATATCAGCACAAGTGTTTGCATAGTCTATCTAAAATAGAATAAAAAGATTTGAATAACTTAACATACATTTTAGATCTGTCAATAAATCGTGAAAAGATATTTTAATTTTATGCCATTACTTTGTTTAATTTCCATTTATCACGTGGTCGTTTTGCATACCAAATTATAATCTAGCATATTCTATTCACATATTACCTACTAATATTATATTTAAATTGGAAAGTCACATTATGTATAATATATATTTTTACTTAATGAGTAGAAAGTATTTAATTCGTACTAAAATACTTCCTAATCCTTGAATAAAAAGTGTTATACAAATGCAACATATCTACAGTAAAAGTTCTGTTTTAGTATGGAACTAATAGGATCATTTATACATACAACCGTATGTACCTATTAGCTCCATGGTTTTTCGTTACTCTTTTTGTAAATACTTATTAGATTTCAATTACAAATTTGCTAAATCCCCAAGCGCTTTACCATAAACAGATCCTAAATTGAGTTCTTAAAAAGTTGCGAGTTGATGACTTTATTAGTCGAATTTGCCGCTTCGGGCAAAGATTCTCAGAACATTTGAAATTACCCAACTAGATGGTCTAGTTAATAAACTTGCGAAATTTCAATGAAGTGAGTATCGTGATCGATTAACGTAAACGCAATACGGTTTTAGCTTACAAGAAACATAGGTACTAGGTATCTTTGCATTTTCATAAATACATTCTAAGATGACCAAGCTTATCTGCTATTTTGATTTCGTTTCTGACCTAACTTCCTATTTTTTCGTTTAAAATTTCGTATCATAAACACAATTTAAAATCTTATTACTTATTATGGACCACAATTTATTTAAATTTCAACAATTATACTAAGTCACTATGTAAGTTAATAAACTATACTTTCTTTGAAAATTGAACAGTGCGTGCGCCTACGCAGGCGCAGCTAACACTAATCGATCTTACCATGTTTCCACCTAATAACACATCAGCATGATAAACAATACATGCTGGGAGGCGCGCCGAGACCGCTTAACTTGGTTCCCACAACTCTCTGACATTTACCAGCAAATTGTGCCAATACATTTGTATTGCTTTGTGTCAGTACTCGAGATCCACCCAGCTTCACATAAACTAACTTCGATATTTCTCAGTTTACAGTTAATTTTAAAAATATTCCTTCATCAAATTTATATTGAATTTACCTCCTGAGTTGTAAGAACTTTATTGCCTATTTCCAAAATCAAATCTTAACCAAAATAGAGTAGATTGAATCGCCTTTCTTAATCTGCCTGTACCTGGTTTCGATCTTCCGCAAAATACAAATTACCAGTTGCCGAACTTCGCAAGATGTGCCGAATTGCTGTGCAGGTGGAACTTTTCTGACAGTCGTCTGTGTCTCATCGTGAATACTTATTCAAAGTATGTTGCATCTTACTGACCACACCAATAGACCCATAAAGTTATAAACCTTGATTTCATAAAATTGATTGACAGTCTCACTTTCAGTGTGTGACTTTGCTGCAATACACTATTCGCAAATACCACCATTTCCAAAAACCATTCAACCAACCAACCATTCATTCAACTATTTCTTTTCCAAAAAAAAATTATAAACTCAAAATAAAGAAATAATATAAAAAAACTACTTACCTATGCCTAATTTTTCTTAGTTAAAATCCGCAAAGAATACTTTCATTAGATATTGAATGGTTAGAAGACAATAGTTTCGCAGTCTGCTTAGTGATGTATTGTTTATTCCTAAAATTTACTTAGACAATGTGTAATTTACGCAAACTGCCTATTCGCACTACACGCATGGCATAATAATGTAAGTAAAGTGCTTTTCACAGAACTGCATGTGAACTGAAACGTTATAAACGAAACCTAAATTCTGACCATCATATCGGATACAGGAGTCTCAACACTATAATAGAATGACAAATGGCATCGCAGTATTTTATATGATAACTAGCTACGCCCCCGGGGAATTTCGGAATAAAAAGTACCCTATATGCTATTACAGGTACTTTTCTACCCGTACACCAAATTTTATTGAGATCTGTCTAGTAGATTTTGCGTGATTGAGTAACAAGAATCCTCACAAACTCACAACCAAACTTTCGCATTTATAATATTAGTAAGATGAATGTCGCTCTTATGCTCACTTAAACAACTTTACTCATTTGTATTTTACTCACTTGTATTTTTCCCAGGTCATTTAGTTTTTCTTTACCTAAAATTTTGTTCGAGACATGAAAAATATGGTACAAAATCATAACGATAAACTTAATAAAAATCTAGTATCTCAAATAAACAAATAATTAACATAAATGAAAATTACTCCACCGACAAGAACGATTAATTGATTGATGAAGTAAACTCAGAAGGTTCACCTATTTTTTAGGGTTCCGTACCTCAAAAGGCTAAAACGAAACCCTTATAAGATCACTTTGTCGTCCATCAGTCTGTCTGTCAAACTTTTTTTCTCAGGAACGCTTAGAGGTACCTATCAAGTTGAAATTAATATCGAATACTCGGATCCACTGTCTCTTTCAGTAAAAAAAAAATATTAAAATTATTCGTCAACCCGATCAGGAGATATTCCCGTAAATGTTGCAAATTTTTGCATATTTTGCGATTTCAGACAGCAATCAAAACCTATGGGGTACTTCCCGTTGACCTAAAATTATGAAATTTGGCTAAAAGCAAGGTCTAACGGTACTGTTACAGGAATAAATCTGAAAGCTGTAAATATATTGTTAGAAGTGTTACAAACTTATTTTTGCGCTCGATCCAGTATAAATCCTAGGGATCGAACTGCAAGTTTAAGTTTGTTTTTGAAACTAGTTGGTCTTTTGGTTAGAGCTATAATGTGAGATGCTTTTTATGTACGGAACCCTCGGTGCGCGAGCTTGACTCGCACTTGGCCGGTTTTTTTTTTAATTTCACAATATATTTGATAAGTCCCACGCAGTCTGGATAACTCGAACAGGAAGTAAATGGTTGCAGCTAAAGGTCTGACACCAAAATCTAAGAAGATTTGATTTACAGCCGAATCCAACAATACTTACTCTTACAATAAGTCTCCTCATTTGACTACGTTCTTTGTCTACAATATGAATATCATCAGAAAGTAGTGTCACGTACTGAGCCGGAGCCTCGCTACAAGCCCTTATCTACTGACTCACAATAAGCTCACCTACGTTGCATTGGGAAACTGCAAGGTTTTCGATGCAATGCACTGCGTAGGTCACTGACCTTTGCCTTTGCCAACAATCGTGAATGCACAATGATGCGCTACGTTTATTTTTCTTTCATTTCCATTGCTAGGTTATTGCTAAAGCATTTTATTATAATATACTAGGCTCATAACAATATCCAAAGAAAAAGTGCAGCAAGATATAGCCCGCTTAATGGGACTTGATACATATAAAAATTTATAAGTTATGTATAGACTTATAACCGTTTAAATAGTAAGCATAAATTTTATACCTATTTAAATACTGTATATAACAACAACAACAAGAATACTTTATTAGCACACAACATTACATTTTTAGATACATAAAGTAACTTATAACTAAAAAAGGAAAGGAAGATGCGCAAAAGGCGGCCTTATAGCTGAAAGTAATATACCTACATATAAATAGCTATAAGCACAAGTGGACATTTTGAGTTGTTCGTCAACTGGCCTACTAGTTAACTCAGATATTGATAAAAAAATATCATGCAACAACAAATTGCATTACTTAATCTACCCACATAGACCCATAGTCCTGCCGTATGTCTTCAAAAATATAAAGCTTAATGATATGCTAAAAATCCTTTTTCTCTTTCACCATAGCATTTTAAACCTAGGTTTAGCATTTTAAACCTAGGTTTAAAATGCTACTAAAAAGGTCCTAGGTCTAAAATGCTAATGCTAGTCTTTCAGACTCTAGAGTCTGAAAGACTATAATATACGCATACTTACGTAGTATACATTTCAAAGGAAAAGTAGTTTCATTTATCAATCAAACCTCAAAGTAATACAAATAAAGTACTTTATAAATCAGTAAATAAAACTATTAAAATAATAATACAAAATCTGTTAAAATACTTAAATAACTTACTTATAATATATTATTTATTTACTTATACATTTTACATCTTTATCATGCACATAGAAAAAATAATCATGATCATTACAGACTAACCAAATCGATAGTGTAAATAAATAACTATAAATCAACGTGCGAAAACGAGACTTATTGTTAGTTTAATTATTCAACTGGCTAATTCTGACCTTAGTTTTTCAACACGTTCCATTTCTTAGACCTTGGGCGTGGCAGCGTGGCTTACAGACATGGCATTGTCAGCTTCCGCATCGGAGCCGGACCCACGCCACTGGCCATTATTTATATTGTTCATGACACCTCTGTCAATGCACCATGGCCATGACTCCATCATGCAGATGGGCTTTAAAAAGTTAATTGTCAATACAATTAAATACATTAGTCAAAATATGTGGCTTGGTCGTTTCACTTCAATCACTTACGGTGAATTTATTCACAGTAGAGTTACACACACGTGTAAAGTTTGTGATGTTACGCATAAACGCATACGCAAAAAAAGCAAAACGCGGAAAATTTTCACGACAACAACGAAGTTGACAATGTATATCAGTTCACAAAGTAAGTTCTTAGTGTTCTATTTTGATCCTAACATTGTGTATCTTCACCTTCTTCAATCCGGTATTACCCATTGTTGGGTATAGGCACCCCATGGATTTTCCATTTTGCCCGGTTTCTTGCAGACTTCGAGAAGGACAAGGACTTCCGCGCGCGACACTAAGGAGTCCGTATTGCTCTATGCTTGCAGATCGAATCCAGGTTTTGCCCAAAATTTTGTAGATGTCATCGGCCCAGCGCATTAGTGGTTTCCCTACTATTCTACATTGTGTATAATGTTCACATACATATCCCTAATAGTTATATATACGATTTCCAAAGGCAGTTATCCTTCATGTAGCAATTTACTGTCAGTTTGTTAGATTTTGATTTGTGTCTTTTGATTATTCCAATTGGTGTCTATCCAATTCCGAACGGGACCTACCTGCGATGTGAACAACTTTTGGTGATACTCGTATTATTTTTCACATACCAATACTTGTATCTTTATTAGGCGGGGCATTTAAATTTTTTTTACCGACAAATTCCTACAACCATGATTCTTATACTTAACATTATTTTCAACCGACTTCCCAAAAAAGGAGGAGGTTATATGTTTCGATGTATGTATGTTTTTTTTTTATGTATGTTCGCCGATTTCTCCGCCAATTGTGGACTGATTTCCAAAATTGTTTTTTTATTCGTAATGGTGTATTCCCAAGTTGGTCCCATTTTAACCACGTCAGAATCTGTTCGGTAATTTTAAAGATACCTAACAAAATATAAAAATACCAACATTGCATTATAGAGCAAAAGCCCGCGATAGCATGCCCTTCGTTATTTTATTAAAACTCAAGATTTTCTGTGTATGTCCCCAACATAGAAATAGCGATTAGCGACTATAAAAGTTGGTGCATGATTACTTAGGCAGATTACTTGTAGCAATAACATTTAAAGTGGTAACTCAATTTCCTCAAAGTAAATTTTTTTAAAGATTTTATTTTCCTAATAATATTAGAAATCACGCCATCCCTTACCAAGCAATTGGTGCAGATATAAACCCCTACTAGATATTGTAACCTTACTAAATTATAGTTATATTTGTTTTATAAAAGCTTAATTTTATATTACTTTGGGAGGCCCCAAGGTTACTTTTTTTACCTACAAAAATCATCCTTACTATCCATATTACCTGCATAAGCAACTAAGATCCAAACTTCATACCTAGTCGCTAATATTTTTTACCCGTATATACCACGCAGAGAAACATACAGCATTTTTAAAATAAGGAAGGTTTGGTCGTCACGGGATCTCGGTCTATTTATGTGCCAAAATAATAGACAATTTGACATGTTCTGACATTTCAAATCAAACTGACATAAAAAGTTTCGAATTCTTAATTCTTTATTTTCGGCTAGTGAAAGAAAAGTTTTTATTAAACTAAAAATGATAAAATAAAACTTTTTTCCAAAAAAATGAACCGACTTCCAACATAAAACTTAAAATCATGAAATAACAATAAAGAAAAATGTATTAGCATTCTACCTACTGAATGAGGTGAAGTCGGTGCCAAATTGAATATTAAATAATCTAAGTTAATATTAGAATCATGTATAATATATAAAATACCTAGCTAAACAATTACATAACACCCTTACTCCTGCACTTGGCACCGACTTCACCTCATTCAGTAGGTAGAATGCTAATACATTTTTCTTTATTGTTATTTCATGATTTTAAGTTTTATGTTGGAAGTCGGTTCATTTTTTTGGAAAAAAGTTTTGATGTTTTTAGATATCCTTATATAAAAAAAAAAGAATTTTGATGATCCGATATGAAATGGGAGGGGTAAATAAACTATACTGAATTGCTCGTAAACAAAAAAGTTTACAATAGAGATTACTGTTCACAATTAATTAATAAGACTTTATTTACCTGTAAATAAAAGTTGGCCGGTTTATAATAAGGCTTTCTAGTCATAAATAGTAGATTTTACAACAAGTGCACAAAACGAATCATTTTTATCCGAGACTTTTAGCAGCCCGAGCCGAAGGCGAGGGCTGATAGTAATGTCGAGGATAAAAATCGTTTTGTGGACGAGTTATAAACTCTGCTTTTCACTTCGATTGCGAGGAAATAAATCAAATTGAAGAAATTAATAAACGCACAAAAAAACAAGAGCTGTTTCCCGCCGCTTTATTTTTTTAATCTTACGACATTGATAGGCTTGGGCTGCACACCATACAGCCTACTATAAAATTAATTTTGTAATAATATTTTTCTTAAATTAATTAAATAACATACCGTATTTGAATTTAAATTTTAATATTTTTTATGTCTTAAAAACACATAAGGCAAATAAATTAAAAGTAAATATTATAAAATGACAAATTCTATCTATGAACTTTTTATCGTGTTTGGCTGTATGGCTCATTATCTTTGCCTTAATATAGATACATTTATGAGTAGATACGTTAATGCCCTTGTGCACAAAATCCGATTTTGTGCAGCCTATATCCTGCACAAATAAGCACTTTCAGAGCATGAGAAGTGAAAATGTATTTTTAACGTTATAAATGTCAATATGGTTTTTATTTAATTACAGGAAATTGGGTTCATAAACATGAGTCGTTTTTTAAAATTAAGATTGAATAATTCACATTACGTACGAATATACAATTTTCTCGACTGTAGAATTAAAAAAAATAAATAAAAGTTAATAAAAAAAAACTGTTGTAGTCACCCTTATAAATATTGAGGATATGGTTCATTACAATAGTATACGAATAATATATAAAAGTCACCATTGCTGGATTTTTTGTTTTTGTACAGGATGTTTTTAAAGTATAAAAATTACAACTCATTAAAAAATCCATTTCGGATTGTTATTTATTGGTGATTTTTTAAATCAAGCTTTTATTATTCGTAAGGAAACATGTAACAAAAAATCACCCTGGTAGGATTTTTTGTTTGGGAGTTATAACAATATGAGTCTTATAATAGCGTTTAAAAAAAAACGGCGGTGGTGATTTTTTTTTTACACTTAAATTTGCAGTTGTAATATCATAATCTATGTAGTTTATAAAAATCACCATCGTATGATTTAATGTGACCACCTCCATACAACTGAAAATTCACAGCCCCGACTATATTCCCTATCTCGTTTTTAACTATAGGTACCTACTTAAAAGCAAATCAAACTGGTTTTTAATTTATCCTTCAACCACGAAGAGACCTCATCGGGCATTACATCTATTGTTAAACAGTTGTTATCTAAAACACCGTTATTGAAGAATTAATAAAAGTTAATCAGTATCTGGGACTGGAGCCGGCTTATGTAATTTATTGGAATCACAGAATTTCCCATAGCTTTTTTGATGTATCGGTTCGTTAACCTTATCTGGGGTTTACATAAATTATATCACAGGCAATTGAGATATTTGTTAATCAACGCAATCTCAAAAGCCGAAAGCAAACAACGCTGCACGCACATCTAATTTGAAGATCTGACATTCACAAACCGATACCATCAAATTAATCTTTGTGCCGAGACGTCACAGCGAAAATTCAAATGTCTGAAACTTATATAAGTTAGGATATCCCGCTCATTTGCAGTAGAAGTTAGTTTAATTAGCTTTTGCAAATGACATCCTACGTCACAATAAAAGTAGTACTAGAAGTGGAAATATATTAGTGAAAACTAGTATCAAAGTGAAAAATAGGTAGTTAGGGTAAAATATCCAAAGTAAAGCTAGCTATAATGTTGTTTAAACCTGAATAAATAATAACTCTCCAAACATAAATATATTTTACCCATTTTCTTATTAATACATATATTTGTTCTATATTGCACATAATACAGGGTGTTTGTTAAACACCAGCAATCTCTCTAGGGGTGAAAGTACTCATGAATATTAGCAAGTTTTTATATGGGACCACCTCTAAAATCTCTAAAAAAAACCGTCTGATACATACATTTTACGATACCTACTCGCCCAAAATGTATGGAACAGCTGATTTTTTTTTGAGATTTAAGAGTCGGTTCCATATAAAAAGTTGCTCATATTCATGAATACTTTCCCCTCTAGAGAAGTTGTGTAGTGTTTAACCAAACACCCTGTATATGCTTTAGAAGTATAGGGTATGGGGAAGTTAGGCACTTCCTTTTTCTTCATAAGTATACTTATTTACTGTGCGCTCCGTGGCGTACGACACACACATAATTGGTTTAGCTTACTATATTAGTTGCGAGGTATACCTCGCTAATTTATGTATAGTAAAAATTTGATAATAAAAAAATTGACAAACTTTTTACTTGGTTGACTGGAAGAAATCCCTTTTTGGGATAAGTCCGCCATTGTACGCCTCTCTTTTTGTTTCACTATCTTTCATATTTTTTTTGTGTGTATATGCAATAGAGTTTACAAACAAACAACCAATATTTAACATGTAATTTTTTTTTTTTGCATAAAAACTGAAAAGACCACCACAGGATAAATAAAGTATTAGTACAAAGCGTTCAGCTTCACTCGTGTAAACTCAGCATTAAGCAATTGAAATAACATGTTGCAAGTAGTTGGGCGTGGTGTGGGTGCACCATTGAAAAACACATAAAGGATATAGAACATGACTTTAATTAACTCTTGTGGGATGATATTCAATCATAATTATGTCATTTACGTGAATAATTGTAATAAATTACGCCTCACTGGAAAATGTGTATTTAATTTGCAACATTGCTCCATGTTATTGACACAGCCTATGCGGGCACGTCATTAAAATTTTGAAAGGTCCGGGCAAGGTTCAGAGAAATATCAACGCCAAGTTTAAGAGGAAATGAGACCGACATTGAGTTTGTTTGTCATAAGATGTGTAGGTTAATGTCAATATGGTTTTATAGGCATATTTGATGTGTTGCATACACATCAAATATGAACATCTAGCTATGCTTAGGCAAACTTTATAAGCTTGGATCTAATAATCTTAATGTTATCTTTTTGCGCTTTGGAAGGGTGTAGGAGTTTATCAGAAGACTCATCGTTGTGACGTTTTTGATGTAGATATATAACTGTATATATACATATCAAAGAATTCTGAAATATAGGTACTCGTATATAGAAGGGGCTAAGAGGCTTAGGCACTTGATTTTGTCGCCGGTTTGCGCGATTTGCAATGACAGGTACAGACTTTATAGCCTAACCTGTCACAGTAATTCGCGCAGATCGTTTTAGTCGTAATTATAGGGACATAAAGTTTATTTTTGTTTGCGTGAATAAAGGTAGGTAAGGTCCAAAATTTACCGATTCTGTAATGTTTTATAGTAAATCTCTGACAATGACTTAAACTTAGTAGGTACCTAAGTAGCTTGGTAGGTATCATCAAGCCACGGCAATCTTTCATAGTCTACCTAAAACTTAACAAGATTATTTAGTAGCAACAGCTACTGATGATGTTGATAAGTAACAACTCAGCAGAACCACAAAATTAAGATGCCACGTTGAGCTCTCGAAATCTCGAATATTTTTTTTTACAAAAATTAATAATCTTTGCTTATGCTTAATATTATTGTTTTGCAATGTAAAGTTGAGTTAAATCTACTATTCACCACAAACATTTTTAATTTTATAAAATGTGTAATCTTTTGGTGGGGTACCACTAATCTCACTTTAGGGCCCTTAGTAGTGCGACGCGAACTTGGACCTCGCGATTATTTTTCTTCACTTCAGCAATAAATTATTCCTTGAAACTTTACTATGTTATTTACAGGGTTCATTTAAGTGTACAGTCAGCTGGTAAGAAACCTGACCCGCTTGAGATAGGATTCGGTGAAATAGGGTCAGGGGGGGGTCAGTATTATCTGCTGCTGACTGTACATATATGTGAAACAAAAGCAAACTTTATGTAATTGAATAACAAAAGTAACAAATTCTTATTTATGAGTGACTGTTCCATTTGAATAAGCATAGTTTACTTACTATTAGCAGTTTTTTAACACAGATCAAAATATAGTTAGTCCTACTTAATCGATTATCCTCGCTTCTACAAGCAAATTAGTCTATCCCATGAAACGAGTGCCGACTGCATGACAAATCAAAATGTCAAGGCACTGAGTTATATAGGACTTATTACAAGCCTTTACTTCAATAAAATCCTTTTCTTCTTTAAACAAAGCTCCTACAAAAGTAATGGTCGGTATTACATAATACGAAATCATATAGACCAAAATAATTTTCAAACTCTAGCTAGAGACAAATATAATCTTATCAACCTTTTTTTTATGTAATAAATTTCACACGTCGCGTCGTCATGAGTTTCATTTCTTCTCAGTTTATTCTGAATAAATTATTTGATTATGATTTTACGTTGCAGTTTGATCATAATCGCTTTAATCAAACTAATATTGAGTATGCTATACATATTATCACGAAAATCAAAATCAAAACACATACTACAATGACAAAACGTGACCCAGAATACCATAATGGGAACTTGATCCGATCGTAAGAATTCTTGCACTGTATTTTTTTAGATAATATTAGCCCTTTATCCACTTGAGGCCTAGTAGGCACATAGTTTTGTTTCTACATACTTACCACATGCCATTATAATCTTATGAATCATTAAGCAGTGCTCAAGGTAAATCTAATTGCTCTCGTTATTAGTTGGTAATGCAATTCGAAAAACAGGTTTTCTGCAGCCTGGAAAATTATAGACATTTATTAGCTGTATTTTATAAATCATACGTTACGCTAAGAGCTTCATAATTATATGCATCAATGGAAAAAATCACAGCAAGGAAATGCAAAATAAAAAAATAAATTTTAAGTTTAGAGAGATCGCGACAGGCACCTCTGTCAGCAAGTTGGTCCTACCAACAACTGTGGCTGTCGTCACGTGAACGCGTACTCATTTGAGCACACAAGTATATCCCTTCCAGTAACTGTGTTTATAAGACTTTACCTGCTTTCATTCCAGCTGCTACTTGTACTGGTGGTGGTGTCTGCCGAGCCAGCCCCCGGTCGCGTCCCGAAGGTCTACAATGCCCTCATCACGTCCAACCAGAACCTGGAGCCCAGCAAAGCATACCCTGTGTACCAACCCGTGCTGCATGAGTCGTACTTCCCTTTCCAACCCGCTCTATTTTATGGAGACTACCCGCTCGGCAATGTAAGTAGTTTTTCTTCCGATTGAGTAGCCAACAATAGTGTTAAAAAGTACAACATAAATACAAACTGTGACTTAAACTTAAAAACTGCCACTACAGTAGCTTCTGAGGTCTTCATCTTAATCCGAAATACGTTTTCATGCCATTTTGAACCATAGAGCTACTGTTCGTTGAAATTGAGAGTTTTTGAAGACTGCTACGCTACAAGGATATTGTTGTTTTGTGTGCAATTTTTGCTCATTTCGCTTAAAAAAATTGCATCAAGCTTGCTTTTGATTCAGATAAACCACTACATACTTATTATTTCGTAATATTATACTTTTAAATAAACAAAAATCCGATTGTTTTCGTCTAAATACAAGCCTTAACACCATCAATATTATTTGAATTTATAAATGAAGCGATACCGGTGGTTTTCATAACGTAAATATAATATTTCAGGGAATTCATAGAGAATCAGCGCGTCCGAAAGATCCGCAGCCTCACATTCCAAGGGAGCCCCCAGCCCAAGTACCAGAAGACATACCAGCTTCCTCAGAGCTGCCTCCCCCGCCACCGTCCCCTGAACCATCAGAGAAGCCACAAAATGAAGCACCCACGGTGCCACCACCGCCACCAAACACTGAATCGCCAATACCATTAAATCAGTTCGGTTTGCCTCCACAAGTGCTGCCTTTAGGACGAATAGACCCTGCATTTCAGGGATTCTCTCAAGTCGGTCCATTTACATACTCATATCCTAGTTTTAGATTCTATGATCCATTTGACCCTTTCAGTTTAAGCCCATATGCCCCATTACCATTGTACCGACCTCTGCCTAATGTTTTGGGGCAGCCGGCTCCGGTGCTCATAGAAAAGCAAGCCATTCCGACAGCCGCTCCGGCGCAGAGTAATCCTGAGACCGCTCAGACTCCTCCACCGGAACCGAGTGACCTAAATATTTTGAACTTCGAGTCAAAAGACCCTGCCATACCCAATGTGCCTCCACCTCCACTTCCTCAAGGAGGCCTTAAGTCTGACAAATCTGCATAGAAATAATTTTAATTGTATAAAATGAATATCAAAATAAAAGAAACCTACAGACAGATCTGAAGCAAGCAAGAGAAAGTTCCTGGATATTATATTAATTTATTGTACCATCAGGTACTTTTATATTATTATCGTTTTGTAATTTGTCGCATCCATGTATAATTTAACTTCGCGAGTAAATTTAGCTACTTAGTAATTAATTAAATGAATGTGATTTTAAAATACTTGTAGTTTATATTATACTTTTAAAGGTAATCAATAGGTATAATAATGATTAGATGTATTAAATATTACGCGCACTTATAGTAATCTGAATTATCGCCTGTAAGGTTGTTTGAGCTCAAAATGATCCTTTACAAAAGAAACCATTTTATGTTAGTTTTAGCTTTCCACCATAATTTCCATAACAATGCGTATTTATATAATGTGACTGTATGTAAAGTCAATATTAACTTAGCTAAAAGCTCAAGTTTGTGATAAGAGATTTTCCTGTTTGTTTGGTAGTTGTATGCTAAAATCAATAAACATTGATATGACTTATCTTAATATCTAATGCGTACTTGTGTTTAATGACACCGATGTTAACACACTCCTATCATTCCTCTTACAGGCTGTGATTTTTTATGTAGTTAAAATATACAGCAGACATTTTAGGAAAACGCTTTTAAGAACTGATGATAAGTGATAACATCAAAGGCAATTACTCGAAAACGGGATTGTAATGGAATTTTATTCATTAGTACTTCTTCAGTCCCCTGAATAAGGGATCGATGTGGAACTGTGAGTTCTGTACACACCCGGACTTGGAGATTGTAGTGGAATGTCCGAATATGTACGCGTTTCACGCAATAACTATTGGACGGATTTGAATGAAACTTTTTTTGTTGTATAGCTATTAAGCCTGGGCAGCATATAGGCTTAATTGATTTTGAAAACTGGAACACCTGATGAAGAACCTTAACAGAACAGCTAAACTATAAGAAATATGGAAATGGTACCTTTGCAAAAGTTTATCAATCTGACGAGCATTTTCTGTTGACTTATAAAAATCGAAGATCAGGATCATCTGATGAAGAATTCCAAGAGACCAGCTACATTATTACATATATGGAAATGGCGCCTTGGCAAAAGTCGTTCAACCTGATGAGCAAATTCTGCTGACGTATAAAAATTTAAGATTATGGAACATCTGATGAAGAACTCTAAGATACCAGCTACTCTATAAAATAAATGGAAATGGGGCCTAAGCAAAAGTCGTTTAACCTGATAAACTTTTTCTACTGACGTATAAATAGACAGGAAATGGATAGGACAAATAAAATTGTTGACAACGAGCAGACGAAGATCGTTTACTGAATGAAATATCACTTTGGATTCATTTTAACACCGCGACTGTACTACGTGTACCTAATATATTCCCCCGGGACACGGGATAAACAAATGGCTGAAATTTTGAGTAGGTACTGGAGTTTAGGTTACTACAGTTTGGAACATAAAAAGATTTTTCATCTAAGCGAAACTCACGCGGGCGAAGCCACAGGCAACAGCTAGTATAGTAATAATAATAACATTTATTTTCTCACCAAAATCAGTTACAATTTTAGCTTATAATTTTTTGTCTAATCTAGGTACAATAGATTGTGGTGGTCTACCTGAACCACACAGAAAGGAAACTCCCTGCCCCTCCCGCAATATGGCACCCCCCCGCTCCTTCCGCACTTCTCCCCCGTTCTTGTGTAACTGTGGGACGTTCGACTATGAAAACGCACACATTGACGTGTTACTGACGTGTTCACGGATATACAGTTTCATTTGTAGTAGTAGTAGGCATATTTGACGCGCCGTTTCTATGAAGCGCCCGCCCTGTGCCTGAACTAGAAAAGGTCCTTTGTCTCAGGTTACCAACCCTCCACATTTGAAATTGATGTTGTAGCATGTATAGGTGAACATTGTGTTTTTTGTTAAGTAAAATATGTAGCCTAATGTAAATTGATATATCATAAATTATGAATATCAATGTACATTCAATAATGAATTATTGTTAAATTTCAGAATATATTAATAAAATTATTAGTTAATTAAAAGCCAGATAAAATAAAATATACCATGTACATTATTATGACATATTTATATGAGACACTTTGTCGAATTATTTTATGCTCACGCATTTCCTACGCGAGTAATATAAACATCCAAGTAAAGTAAACTAGTAATATAGGTAAAATGCGATTTTATATTTTCATGTAAAATGTTGCCAAGAAGAGGCTGGCATTGACAAAAAGTTATCAGATCTTAATGTAGAGCTAAGCTTCTAACTTTACACGCCCTTCTTACAAGCCCTTACTTCACAAAGGCTTGAACCTGGACCCTTTTGATCCACGGGCGGTTGTCTTAACACCTGTACCACCGCTTCGAATTATTGTGAATTTCTTGAACGTTTTCTAATAATTTGTGAGAACAAGCAGTGAAATATTTTTTGTATGGAGGACTTTTTGACGTCATAGCTTTTACGCGCACCATTTACGCGCTTGTCATCTTATACATATATTTGTATACAGGAAATTATTATGAATATACTAATACCGAATTTATGAGTATTCATATCCGAGATGACGACAATCGATTTCTAGAAAACTTTTTGCATAAGTATACATATATTTTTTTAATTATAGATGGGTTTGCTCTTGACCACAATCTTGCCTGAGGACAGAGATGAGGTCTACGGTGTAGCGAGAATTATATGATTTAATTGAATCAACATGTATAGGGTGATATATTTACAGGCAGGGCCTATAGAGTTGTCACTATCAGACAAGTGTGTAATTCGTGATGCGCTCGTCTAAATCACAGTCGTTCCCTCTGTTGTATCAAACGTAACATTATGTCATTTGTTTAGTTATGAAAAAGCTCGAGCAATTCCTATTTATATCCGTAATTGGTATAACAGTCAACACAAGCTTACAAGTAAGTAAACAATTTAATTTAAATAATCCAAATATTCATGGACTAGCCGATTCCCTCATTTGTGCTCCGATTTGCGTTTATAATTCACAGACTTCTAGTGGCTTGCAATAAATCTGAATCTGAAACAGTAGATAGATTTATTATTTCGATTTTGAGTGTAGTACACAGGTGTAGTATCTATTTGAAGTCGGTTCATTTTTTTTGGAAAAACAAATTATCTAGTTGATACCTTTAATTTTGTATCAATATAATATAGTTTTAAAATACGTACGTTAGTGAGGGGTTAATCTTGACTTGAGTGATTTACATGAGCAATAGTGAGTTTAATATTATCTCAAAAGTACCAATAGAATCGTAAATACCATTGGTACACTTATGTCTCATCTCGATATGAGATTTAGAAGCAGGTGATATTGATCTGGGATCATGTGGAAATAGGGAGAACATTTAATGAATACAACGATTGATAGGAAATTCATTGAGAATATTTTTTCATCCTGACCCTAGGGAAGTGTAGAATCATTTTGGAAAGAGTATTAATTTTACTGGTCCACTCTAAGGAAAGTTGATTATAAATTAATTGTGTGTATTGTTTCAGGAATGTCCTACAGAGGTATCATATAACGGATTAAGCGTTACCTGGCGGAAAAGTCTTGCGGCAAATAATGTTGAGTCAGATCCTATTTGTTATCATGATGAGAAAATCGTCACCCGCAACTGTACGGATTCGCTGTGGACGCCAGCAATCCATGATGTCATTTGTTCTAAAGTCGTTCAATATTTCGACTTGTCATTATGCCCTCCTGGATTTCATGTAATCCCTGATAACAATGGTTACTGCTATCAAATTCATCAAAACTCTGCCTGGAATTTTCCATGTTTAGAAAGCGGGGGTGCATCGGTCATAACTGACTTTAACCCCAAGGAAATCAATGCATTACTAGACTCGTTGAATTTGTCGAATACCTCGCGATATTTCTGGTTACCTGCACAGCGAATGTCAACCTTTCAGCCTCTTACGTGGTACATACCCGGAAACAACTGGGGTCGTCATGTAGAAATTCATGAACATTTACCATTACGGTCACAAACCTCGAAGAATTGTCTACTGCTAGATACAAAACACAGAGAATTAGTTACAGAATCTTGTGGCAAAGAGCATCCAATATTATGTTTCTACATAAATGACTTACAATATCCAGCAAAATGCCCAGACGGTTATCACGCATTCAGATTTATGTCCGATGATGGAATATGTTTAGGAATAGAAAAAGCTGATGTAGAACCTGGTTTGACATTTACTCAATTTATGGATACAAAATGTAATAGACCTATGGGGCATAACATTGATGACAACTTAAAAAGATTTATATTCAAAAAAATTGCGGAAATGGACAATCTTTCAAATAATACGTGGTGTTGGTATACGAATATTAATAATTACGATACGAGCATTTTATTACAGAATTCATCGCATATTCTGATACCAAATTTAAATTTATTTGAAGGAGTAATTAATAGTGCAGGTACTTTAACCTTATCGAGTACTTTAGCTTTGTTATCATGTATGGCATGTGAAACTGAAATTATTTATGAACCCGCAGAGTTTAATCTGGAATATAATGATGAGGAGAAAAAACTTTTTTTGACAGTTTATAATCCATCTGGATTATGGTTAGATGATGATAACGATAACGGCATTCAATGTTTCTCTAATGCGGAAGGATTTATAACAATAATTGAAATCAATGATTTTCCATATATTGATCTATTATCTCAGGATACAGATGATAAAATGGAAAAAATTGTGTATGTCATTGATCTAGTCACAGATATGTCTGCTCAATACTGGTGTGAAGGGCATACAAAGAATTTTTCATTAATTACAACGGAGAAGATAATTGTTAATCCTCGGGGTAGTCAGGTTCATGTTTACTCGTTAATTTTACGAACAAACTCTAAAACAATTGTCGACTCTTCAGATATAATTCAATTGACTGACAATTTAACTAACATTTTTCAAGCTGAGAATACGCTTGTAATGGAAATTACTGATAGTGTTCAATTTATTGATATAATTGTACATTTACATATTGCAATTAACAGAACTTATGATACTGAAGCTCTCAATTTACAAATGACTTTACTTTATTTGAAAGAAAGCGCAGAACTGGAATTCCCGAAATATAATTACACATTAATCAAACTATCAAGTTCTACGTATTGTTTGCTTACTAATTCATCAGATTATATAACTTTAGATTGGGAACTAACTCCGATAGGACATATTGCCACTCCCACCCAGTTTTGTTTACAAAAAAATGAACTTCCTGTTAAAAGATTATGTAAAGGGTCTTATCTTTTAGGTAGTGAGTGGGGTGACGTAGAAGGAAAATGTGATAAAAATTATAAGCCATCTATAATTACTACATATCTATATGAGTTTGTCAAAGGGGAGACATCTGATAATACAACATCTCGTTTTTTAATTGATGGCCTTAATTTTGTCCTGAGTGACACTAACATAATGATTCCTGCGGATATTTATTATTTATCAATGTCTTTACTATATATATGTAAAATAGCTCAATATAATCAATCAACATTAGATATGGGTGATATTGAAAATATAGCATGGGTTATGGACCGAGTACTAGATGTTGACAGTGAATTACTAAATTTAGCGCAAACTCTTAATTCTAGTAATTTTTTACTTGATTCAGTCAAAAATATAATTGAAGTACTTGCGGAAAACATTAAATCAAATGATACCCAACTACCTCAAACCTCCCATCAATTGGCTATCAAAGATCAATTTGTTATTCAAATATCTTATCCAAAATATAATAATATAACAGGTTTAGCTATATTAAGAACAGGTTTCTCAGATAAATTCACAGATATGGAAATTCAACCATTATACTCAAGTGATACAATAGAAGATATTTTATCAATAGATAACTTAGAAATTGCTGCATGGTTACCCAATGATGTATTACAAAGTTTAAAACGAATTTCAAATCATAGTAAGGAGGAGGAATACAATTTGCATGTAATAATAAATGTTTATCACAACGATGTAGTATTTCAAGAATTAAGAGAAACCGACAATGTTATCAATAGTCGGATAATAGAGATATCGGTACCGGGATATGTATCAAATTTAGAAAATCCAATACCGCTTATATTTAGGGACATTAATAACACAGATTCTGCTAAGTTTTGCAGTTTTTGGGATTTTGAGAATTCACGAATTGGTAGGATTCCTGGACATTGGGCTACACGAGGGTGTTATTCTTTAATAATGTCTAACAATTTAACTTTATGTAAATGTTATCATTTAACGCATTTTGGTCAACTTATAGACATCAAAAATTACTTTTCTGATGATAGAACGCCTGCCAATATAAAGCACGCAGAAGTTTTGAATATGATTACTTTAGTTGGTAGTTTCTTGTCATTGTCAGGCATTATTGGTATATGGGTAACAGCAATAGTATTTGATGTTTGGAGAAAAAGGCAGGAACAAAAGTTTTATTACAACTTTCTACTGCTATTGCTTTACCTTTAGTGCTGATGATTGTATTTAATCTTGACAATACAATGTTTGAGGAATATGATGGAAAACACATTGTTGTTTCAAATATGAGAATCATTTGTGTCGTATTAGGTGCTTTGTTGCATTATTCTGTATTAGCAAATTTCATGTGGATGTTGATCACAGCAACCCTACAATTTGTCCGCTACGTGCGCGTTCTTGGGGTTTCTCGACCTTCTCGTTTTATGGTGAAATTTACTATTTTAGGTTGGGGTGTTCCATTGATTCCAGTTTTAATTACATTGATTTTAAATTATGAAAACTATGTACCGGATCCATCAATAGAACATCAAATATGTTATCCGACAGGATCCTATTTTGCGTTAGGAGTATTATTCCCAATTTGCGTCATATTATTCGTTAATGTCATTTTATTTGTACTGGTAATAAGAGCGATAGCACAATGTCCAGATATGAGAATACCTGACAAAACTTTGATTTGGGCGCAGCTTAGGGTGTCCATCATACTTTTCTTTCTATTAGGACTTACATGGGTATTTGGAATTTTTTCATTTTCCAGCAACTTTGTTTGGTCATACTTATTTTGTTTGACTTCTACTGTTCAAGGATTTGTTTTATTTGTATATTTTGTAATCTGTGATCCATCCACTAGAAATTTGTGGATCACTGTAATTAAACCCGAATTTGCACAGAATTCGTCTCGAAAATCTGTGTTGAGTATTAGTACTGGGTGATTGTATATTTATTGTTTATCTTTATTACTATTTATCAAAAGTATTAAACATAATGGTAATATAATTAAGAACATAACACATAACTAACTATAACTAGTATGTAGATTATTTAAAATACTAGGTACTAAATTAAACATATGTGGGAAAAGAGCACGCTGAGTTAGTTATTTAAGTACCTATGTATGTATGTACACTTAAGACTTGTCACCTTCTGAGGTACGAGTATAAGCCTTATTACATTTATTTTTCTCACATTTTTCTATATCTAAGTTAATTTAAGTAAATGAGTAGATTAATGGTATTTAGTTTTAGCTTTCAACAAACGTATTACTTTAGTACCTAACCTTATGTTTTGAAGGGTTCCGTTTTAGACCCTATGAGTAAGGAACCCTAAAAACAAAAAAAGGTCTTCATGTTAGCTTTGGCCCAATAAATGTCTCAAAGGACCTTCTACCCGTGATCCTGAAAAGTGTTACTACATTATATTACACATAATAATATCACAAATTAAAAAGTAATGAAATTTAATAGAACATCCCATCTATACTTATTAATTCATTTAATTTTATGAAACGATGCTCGAGTGTAAAGCGTAGGACTTTTTCTGCCAGTTTGATAAGGCAGTCGATAATGCAAATACATTAATAATGAAGAGTAAGACAAAACAACATAAATTATGAACAACTATATTATACGGTACGAGTATCTATACAAATAAAAAATAAATAAATTATAATGAGGGATTTTCCGAGACCCAAATTAAAAAAAAAGTTCCAAATAACTTCATAGATGGCGCTTAAGTAAAAGGCGAGTCCATATAAAAAGCAAAAATTTTATTTTTAAAACTAAAACTTAGTAAAAAAAAATCTAAAAGTATCAATATTGTGATTTGTGCTATTTTCAAACTGTTAGGTGATTTTTTTTTCTGCCTCTGATTGACAAAAAAAGCGCACCATGGCTGAACCTATGTTCAGCCATTATTACGACTCGGCTTTCATAAAACGCTATCTGTTAAGACTTTTTTATACTGATTTTTTTTCTTAATTTAGGTGTCAGGAAATCGCTCATTATATGAAAATAAACTTTAAATATACTTACTCTGTAGTATATATTTTTAAATTAGCAGTCTGACAGACACTGACTGAAATGTGCACGTACTTCATAAATGTGTATGTGTATAATTTGCATGAACTTTCTGTGATAGGTGCTCTCGAGTTTTTTTTTTTACATACTTAGGTATACTTATACTTAATGTAGGTACAACGCGTTGTTGCAACGTCTAGTTCGTCACAATGCTTGACATGGATTAGAGATGATCCTCCAATTGGCCTCCGATTGAGTCTTCACAATGAGCCCGCTAAAAATAAATCTACTTCTTGTTTTTTTTATTTCTCTCTCTTTAGTCGTATTTCCTCATGACTGAGGGTCAGTCGTGGTCATTATATGGAATGAAACACACACAACGACTCTCTTGGCAATTTTTAATGGAGTGGTTTGCCTTCTCCATTTCACACACTAGCTGATAATCATCAACCAGAGTGCAGGTTTCCTCACGATATTTTTCTTCACCGAAAGCAAGTGGTTGTCGATGAAAACTAACATTGGTACATGAGTCAGATTGGTATACAAACTCATGTAACAAGGGCAGGATTCGAACCTGGGACTTTGCAGCCGCACTCGGCCACCACCGCTTCCTGCGCGCTTTTTTTATTTAATAGGTATTAAATAAACAGATTATTATTTAACCACAGATTAACATGACCACCGAATATTAAAAATTGAAATGCCAAATGACAAGAGTGGGCAGAACTTTATGTTTACTAAACAACCGCGATTGTTCCGATGATGTAAGGGTACGTCCACACTATCCGATTAGCCGTGCGGCTATCGATATGAATTCTATCATACTAGTGGTTCGCCGTGAACTTAGACCTCACGATTATTATTTTAAATATATGCATATATCTCAAAAACGGCTGAACCGATTATGTTGCGCAACGAACTTAAAAATTCTATGGATAGTTGCTACACGTATTCTTAATATCATCGAATCTAATTAAACAGTTCGAGAGTTATCGCGGAACAAACATACATACATACAAACAATGTGTTTTCGCCCCAACTTGAATTATAGCCCTCGCTTGGAGTGACTTCCAACGGCCCCGGCGGGACGGCCCCGGTGACGGGGCCGTTGGAAAAAAAATTTCCAACGGCCCCGGCGGGCCCGGATTTTGCGTTGACGGGGCCGTTGAAAAAAAAATTTTGCCAACGGCCCCGGCGTGTTTTTTAAATGGGACGGATAGCATAATAAATTAATAGCATACGCTCTGGTAGTGTTTAAAGGGGGGAAAATTGTATATTATTTTGTAGACCTTAAATATGAAATGAAATTAAAAAAAGAGTTTCTATGTAACAATCGGTTAATAATACGTTAATTAGTTATAAATACTGTTTACGGAGTAAAAATACAACAGAGACAGTAAGATATTTGGTAGTTGACGGTTTGTTATCTTAATACTTGTACTATTATTTATTCTGTGTCATAATATAATACAAACATCATGTATTTTATTTTATTATATGATTGTTGATACCTAGTTGATATATTTTTTTTTTCAACAATAAAAAGTGATTGTTACATAGAAACTCTTTTTTTAATTTCATTTCATATTTAAGGTCTACAAAATAATACACAATTTCCCCCTCTTTAAACACTACCGGAGCGTATGCTATTAATTTATAATGCTATCCGTCCCATTTAAAAAACACGCCGGGGCCGTTGGCAAAATTTTTTTTCCAACGGCCCCGTCAACGCAAAATCCGGGCCCGCCGGGGCCGTTGGAAAATTTTTTTCCAACGGCCCCGTCACCGGGGCCGTTCCGCCGGGGCCGTTGGAAGTCACTCCTCGCTTGTGCCGGATATTCCTAAGAATGTTATCTCTGCGTTAGTTTATAAAACTGGCAGCTAAAAAAATTCTAAATATTTAATCTGATTCATAGACCAAGCGATGTTTTAAAGACAACATGCTCGAACAAACAAACTCAAAAATACGCGTATATATTAGGAGGTGGACAGGGCAGTCATTTTTATTGTGCACTTAACAGCATTTCACTTGTAATCAACAATTCTAGATGGCAATTAAAATGCTTATAATAACTTGTTTATTTTTATCTTTTGGTGAGTAAAATTTAACTAAAATACCTATATAATGTCGCTGGTTTTTGAGGAAATTTGGTTTTTGATCAAAAACCTAGATTTTGGAACGAGAACCGGAAGATGGCGAAAATATTAATTCATTTTACCTGATAAAATCCAGGGTGTGAGAAAACCAGGTTTTTGATCAAAAACCTAAATCAGACTTCAATGTGGGTTGCTCTTTCGTGAAATAAATAAAACAATTGCAGATTATGGTCTATTTATTCTAATTATACAATAATCCTAACTACTACAAATGCTAAAGTGAGTTTATTTATTTACTAGATTTGGCCGCAGCAAAGCCCGCGTGAAATTCCCACGGCAACAGTGCTTTTTCCCGGGATGAAAGGTACCCTATGTATGCCCTTCTCAGTTATTCTAACTATGTGTATGCAAAATTTCAAGAAGATTTGTTCAATAGATTAAGCGTGAAGAGGTCACAAATAAACAAACTCACTTTCGCATTTATAATAATATTGGTAAGGATAGTTAGGATTTGTTTGTTTATTTTTATTCAAGCCCTGTATGCCGATGGTTGGAGCGCTGTCCGTGCTAACACAGCTGTGTTCGGGTTGTTTAAGCCGGAAAATATCTTGGGTATCAGTACGCCAAAGAAACACGAGAGGCTTCCCAAAAGTAAGAAACATTTCACAAGTTTTTGATTTGTGATCAACGAGTCAATAGATCAATTCGTGTGTCTGGTTAGACAAGTTCATGGGGTTCGACTACTTACGAGTATGTTATGTCCACTTAAATATTTAAAATAGTGGTGATGGTTATTTTTGCTATAAGTACTTAAAATAAAAAAAACCGGCCAAGCCCGAGTTGAACTCGCATGAAGAGGGTTCAGTTCTTTTCTACAATGCCAATTCTTATAGGTTTCAATGTTATAGTTATCTCTCTCTCTCTCTCTCTCTCTCTCTCAGCCTAATGACGTCCACTGCTGGACAAAGGCCTCCCCCAAGGATTTTATCCATGGGGGATTAGGGCAAAACCCCCCATGGATATAGTTATCTACAGACAATAAACTATAAGTAATTATTTATTTATTTATTTAAAAGTTTATTGCACAAACTATAAAAATTATGTACAAACGGTGGACTTAACGCCATTCTCTACCAGTCAACCATTAGACCAAACAGAGAGAAGAATGGTGGTGCGATAAAGTGCAACGCGAAAATATTACGAACTCATCTATACATATAATAAAACAGTAAAAATATTTTGTCTGTACATTTAGTATTTTTGACTAAAATGGATAGAGGAACACTTAAAAAGAACAATAGAAAGCAAAAAAAATTTTTAGGAATTTCTTGTCTGTCTGTCTGTCTGTCTGTCTGTCTGTCTGTCTGTCTGTCTGTCTGTCTGTCTGTATGTATGTACGCGTTTCACGCAAAAACTACTGGACGGATTTGAATGAAACTTTTTTTGTTATATAGCTATTAAGCCTGGGCAACATATAGGCTATAATTGATTTTGAAAACTGGAACACCTGATGAAGAACCATAGCAGAACAGCTAAACTATAAGAAATATGGATATGGTGCCTTAACAAAAGTCGTTCAACCTGATGAGCATTTTCTGCTGACGTATAAAAATTGAAGATCTGGAACATCTGATGAAGAACTGTAAGAGACCAGCTACACTATAACATATATGGAAATGGCGCCTTAGCAAAAATCGTTTAACCTGATGAGCATTTTCTGCTGACGTATAAAAATTGAAGATCAGGAACATCTGATGAATAACTCCAAGAAACCAGCTACTCTATAACATATGTGGAAATGGCGCCTTAGCAAAACTTGATTAATCTGATGAGCATTTTCTGTAGACGTATAAAAATCGAAGATCCGAAACATCTGAAACAGTTTGGAACACAAAAAGACTTTTCGTCTAAGCGAAACTCACGCGGGCGAAGCCGCGGGCGACAGCTAGTAAAATATAGTCGTAATAAAAATAATGTACTTATCTTCAAAATTTTAGGCTCAGTAGTTTCGGAGATCAGGGGGGGGGCATGGTCAATTTTCGTCTTCTTTCATAAATCAAAACTATTTATTTTACAATAATAAAAAATATTTTTGAGATCCTCATAGCAAGCCCTTTCATTTGATATACAGGGTGTTTGGTAATTCGATACAAAGCCTTTTAAAACGAAGCTAGTATAGACCATTTAGAGTCATTTAAGAGAAACTTTTCTTAAACAAAGTGTTACAAACCCAAAATTTTACACTTAATTGCTAGCAGTGGCAAAAGTAATGAAAAACATAATTCTTTTTATATCCATTTTATTAAAGCAATGTATGAACATTCTAAAAAATATGTTTTGTGGATCTGTGTCATCAGAATTTATTTTTAAATTATTTTAAAGTTACCAAAAAAAAATCAATTAGGGAATCCATTTTTACAGAGATTAAGTATAAAAAAATAACGGAAGGAGCTTTTTTTAAAAAAACCTATTTAAAAACATCCTTGGTTATTGGGCGTTCTTAAGAGGTATTATTAACGTATACCTTGTAAAGTTTTGAATTTAGGACCCAAAAATCAAAGTAAGGGAGAAAAATTTATTTTTTTAGCTGAAAAATTGAACTACATTTTTTGTTAAAAATTTACTTTTCACAAAGGGAACGAGTGTAAAGTTTAGAATCACTCTATACATGCAAAAGAAAGCATTGATGTGTATACAAAGTGCTACTTAAAACAATAAAAGTCAGTTATAGGTAAATTACTCCAGACTTTTAGGGCACTCCTATCCTACGTACAATGGCAACATTTTTAAATCTTAAAGATCTTGACATTTCCAGGATTTGACTTTTCACAACTGACATTTCCCGACTTTGACAATCCACGACTTTGAAGTTTCAAGACTATGTGATTATTTGATAACATTGCTCTAATAAAATATTAAATAAAAAGAATTACGTTTTGCATACAATTTTGGGTATTTCGTGAAAAAATTAATAAAAAATCGGTAACACTTTGTTTAAGAAAAGTTTATCTTAAATGACTCTAAATGGTCTATACTAGTTTCGCTTTAAGGCTTTATATCGAACTACCAAACATCCTGTATAACACAGTAAGGTTTGCAAAACTTTTTTTTAAATTCCTAATTTGTCCCCTGAAAATGACCCTTATTTAAAAAAAATATTTATTTACTTTGCACATCTGTGTTTGGGTCACAAGATTACGCCATCCCACAAAATTTCATCTGATTTGGTCCAGTAGATTCGGAGAAAATTAGCTGTGACAGACGGACGGACAGACAGACGCACGAGTGCTTATATAAGGGTTCCGGTTTTTCATTTTTGCACAGAACCCTAAAAATTAAAAATATTAATCATAAAACGTGTGAACTTTGTTCTTCTTTATTTAAATTATATTTAAAATACATTTTAAAAAATTATCAACACCCTATAACAATAGTTGTAGGGCGTTGATAATTTTTGTGAACAGACCGTAAGATTTCATTTTTGTTATTTTTAGGGTTCCGTATCTATAAAGGTAAAAACGGAACCCTTATAAGATCACTTTGTTGTCCGTCTGTTCGTCTGTCTGTCAATTTTTTTTCTCAGGAACGCTTAAATGTAGCAAGTTGAAATTAATATCCAATACTCGGATCCACAGTCTTTTTCAGCAAAAAACTCAACGCAATCAAGAGATATTACCGTAAATGTTGCGAATTTTTGCATATTTTGCGATTTTAGGCATCAATCAAAAGCTATGGGGTACTTCCAGTTGACCTAAAATTATAAAATTTTGCCAAAAGCATGGTCTAACAGTACTTATACAGGAATAAATCTGAATATTGTAAATGTGTTGTTGGAAGTAAAAAAAAAGTGTTACAAACTTATTTTTGCGCTGAATTCAGTATGAGTCTTAGGAATCAAACTGCACAGTTAAGTTTGTTTTTGAAATTAGTAGGTTTTTTATTGAGAGCTATAATGTGAGATGCTTTGCATGTACTGAACCCTCGGTGCGCGAGTTTGACTCATAGAGCTAGATTTTTTTTCTTAATTTTACTTAAGATTTAACACACACATTATAGCTGAGGAAGCGGGATGTCAGATATGGTTTTTGTCAATGTTGGTGAAGGACAGGTTATATCTTCTCCGAAGCTAATTTTTTGTCAAGTTTGACATTTTTGGTGTGTTTTGGTTCCATAAAATCTGTAGGCAATCTGTAAAAAAAAATAATTTGGAGCACACTATTATGAACGTTTTTGGGCTTCATTAGACAGCTGAGGAAGCGGGATGTCAGATATGTTTTTTGCCTATGTTGGTGAAGGACAGGTAATATCTTCTGTGAAGTTCATTTTTTGTCAAGTTTGACATTTTTGGTGATTTGGTTCCACAGAATTCGTAGGCAATCTGTAAAAAATAATAATTTGGTGCACACTATTATATACGTTTTTGGGTTTCATTTGACAGTCAAGTTTATATCTCTATTAAATGTCTCTCTCTCTCTCTCTCTCTCTCTCAGCCAAAAGACTATATGTTATTACTATGAGGGATTTTCCGAGACCCATGATTTTCGCCCAATAAAACTTAACGTGAAAAAGCGCCTGTTAAGTTCTAATTTCTAAATATATGGTTTGAATTTGACAAGAGATATATATTCAGGAAAGTAATTAGCACTTTTTTATTATTTAAGCATATATACATTCCATCTACAAATTTGGTTATTGTACCACGGACGTTATAAATGAAAGATTTCTGAGGAGAAAAGCTAACATGACAATAGGCACTTGGAAAACAGCCATGCTTGCCCATTATGTCTACGTAAGTTGATCACATTTTTTTTTTAAATAACTAGCATTTTAAAGAGTCTTAACTAAAATGCAAAAAGTCTAAAACAATTAACTTGACACTCTTTCGTTTATTTAATTTGTGGATTGGATATATATAGCTGAATTTAATAAAACTATTTTGTATTTCAGCTGATAGAGCATCATAACACTCAGATGTATAACCTACAGTGTATAGTGATGAAAGTGTACGTCCCGTTGCAGTACATATTCTTCAGAGCTCGTATCCCCATGTACTACTGTCAGGGGCAGGTGTTTGTAATAATGTTAGACACTTATGAAAAATTAGAAATTCATGAGTTTTATACGCAATTCGTTATAGGGATACTAGCTTACGTTGAATTCGAATTTTATCATCCAATGAAGCCAATATTTGACTTTTAAGTACCTGTAGGTGACAGCACCGGAACGTGTATCATAAAACAAATTGGCCGAGCCTGCTTAACACTGATAATTTTCCTTTTTAATTTGTATTATTACATTTGCAACTGATTATGATTTTTTTCACATATCGACCCTTCACAATTTTTCCTGTTTGACGGGGGGGGGACAATTTAGCACTTATATAACAAACATATATACATTTTGTTATATATATATAGTGTTTTATTTACAGACTTAATAAAGAAACTTCTCTTTTCAACGTGCATGTACCTATTTTACTTTATTTAATTTCCAATAAAATGTGTAATGTGTATGACGTTTAAAATTGTGTATATAAACTTAATTTCTAGATTTACTTACATCTAGATATCTAGAAATTCCTTCGATGTAATCGGTTTTTATGTAGAAAAAAATAATAATTTAAGCAACTCATTCATTTAGGAACGTATTTATTGAATACTGAACATAATCTTAACTAAATAACTAATTTAGTTTTACTTAAGGAACTTATGGATAAATATTTAAAAAAGTTATATACTTATAAAAAAGACAATATTACGCAGCATCTACAGATATAGAGTCTTCATCATCAACGCCCTTATCACTGTTATCAGCCGATGGGAAGCTGGATGGCGGGGAAGGAGTAGGCTGGGGGAAAAACTGCGAAGGTAATTGTGGGAATTCTGGATAAGAGCCCTGGGGGAATTGGGGTTGCTGTGGGTATTGAGGAATTTGAGGAAATAGTGGCTGCTCAGGTTCTTGTGGATATGATACTCCAGTGTTATCCTGTTGAGGTTGCTCGGTCGGTGGTGAAACAGAACCTTGAGAAGGAAGCCCTGGGAGACTTGACTGTGGTGGCAATTGTGGTTTCGTATCATGGTTAGATTCATCTTTCTCAGGTGGAAATTCAGCCGAATCAACAACCGCTGAATCAGAATCGCCTGAAGGTTGAGTTGGAAGACTTGGTACTTCTGGCAAGGGTTGTCCAGGTGCTACCGGAGCCCGCCGGGGCCGTAGGATATAAAATACCTCCAGGTGGATAATATGAACCTCCGCCGGGGACCAGTGCACCGCCAGATGGGAAGAACGCCGCGCCAGGACCTAAGTATGAACCGTCAGCAAAGAAGGTTCCTCCATCTGGGAAAAATCCTCCTGCTATCGGGTAGTAGTCTTGAAAAGGACTGAATTGGCTAAGCTGTGGCTGGTACACGAAATGAGGCTGATAACCTGACAATGTGGAGAAGGGTATCTGTTAACAAAATAAAAATACTACATTATTTAATGTTAATATGAATTATTTTAATATCTAGTTTGCTCGCGACTTCGCCTTCAAACGTAAATTGTACACCAAAATGTCCCTGATGAATCAATAAAACAGTAAAAATATGTTTTCTGTACATTTACACAGCATCCTGATGGCTGTGGCAAGTGACCCTCAGTGTCCGATGATGTGGGCACTGACGGAGAGGACCAAGTCCAAATTAGCTATTAAGTACTGACATAGTTTTAAGTTTTTACTAATATTTGTGGGTCATAGTTGCCTGAAATAAATGCATTTTTTTTTTTTTTTTATTTAGTATTTTTGACTAAAATGGATAGAGGGTGTCCCTCTATCCATTACTCAAAAATACGTAAAATAAATAAAATTGAAGATTATGGAACATCTGATGAAGAACTCCAAGAGCTGGTCTCTTGGAGTTCTTCATCGAAACTGACAATGACAAAATTATTCTATATTAAATTACCTACCACATGATATGAATTTTATTTTTGTAGGTCTTATACTTTTTTAAGTAACATCTACCCAAATTTAATTTTTTTTTTAATTGTTACTTTATTTTCGCCATTTTATTCTGGAAACCGCTGAATTTGGAACAAAATAATGTATGCAGTAATCAATATTGATGTGTGAATTATTGTGGATGGAAA
This sequence comes from Ephestia elutella, assembly GCA_018467065.1. Taxonomy (NCBI): domain Eukaryota; kingdom Metazoa; phylum Arthropoda; class Insecta; order Lepidoptera; family Pyralidae; genus Ephestia; species Ephestia elutella. The sequence continues at coordinate 8,329,925 of CM031568.1, read as the reverse complement.
AGTCAAAAGCGCATAATTTTTTTTTGGAACTTTTTTTGGACTAGTCAGGAGATAAACATACTAAAAGACCTGGACCGTAGGATCGGAGCCAGAGGGAAGGGGGAACCATTTTCGAAATATTTAATATTTTAATTATTTTTCCCTTGTTTTAAAAAAAGTATGCATCTTATTACTTTACTTATTTATCAATTATATCATAGAAATTCTTAACCATTTTGGAACAGCAGTACGAAACAGAACGGAAATGACTAGAGATGGGTTAAGGACTGAGTATTTATCCCAGGATGAGTAAATACTCATAAATATCCATTTCTACTGAGTTTTTATCCTTAATCGACAGTAAAATTTTTTGATTAGTTAGTCTCTATAAATTGAATTGGAACTGTGAATTTACAAAAATTATAAAGGATATAGAACTTATTGGGGTGAATAATTAATCAAGTACTTGATGGAAAAGTACTAAAAATTGCAATGTATTTATTCTAAATCCACAAATACTGTCAATAATCGTTTGTAGGATGGTGTTTTTTAAGGTTCCGTACCCAATGAGTAAAAAACGGGACCCATTACCTACTAAGACTCCGCTGTCCGTCTGTCTGTTACCGAGGCTGTATCTCGCATGAACTTTGATAGCTTGACAGTTAAAATTTTTTTCATACAACAAACGTGTTTTTCTTTTTTTGCCGTTTTTGTTATATTGTCTAATGTCACAGAGTAGTTAAAAGGGTATGTTGTTAAATAATGGTATAAGCACTCCTTCGTGCGCGAGTCCTACTCGCACTTGGCCGGTTTCATTGTTACTTGCAACAACACGCGTACCTCACTTGAAAACGACATTTGGATTTCACCAGTCCTAGAAAAATGCACAGCGTTTGTTAGTAAAGGACTGAACTTAACCTTAATTTTTATAGTTAACCTTTTTATTCTAATCCCACGACGAGAACAATAAATGTACCGCGGTTAGTACTTAGAATTTTCATGTTTAGTTAACCTTTTAGTACGGCTCCTTGTCCTAACAAAAATCGATTTTATGGTCCCATCCGAAAAGAAAACATGAAACTTGGCATAAATGTAGATTTCATATATGTATTTTCATATTGATATGGAAACGCGTCGAGAAATGATTGTATCCCCTCTTCTCCTCCCTTTTATATCCTAAATCATTTTTAGGGTACCTCAAAAGGTAAAAACGCAACCCTTATAATATCACTTTGTTGTCCGTCTGTCTGTCAAACTTTTTTTTCTCAGGAACGCTTAAAGGTATCAAGTTGAAATTAATATCGAATACTCGAATCGGATCCATGGTCTCTTTCAGCAAAAAAATAATCAAAATTATACGTCAACGCGATCAAGAGATATTATCAAAAATGTTGCGATTTTTGCCATATTTTGCGATTTCAGGTAGCAATCAAAACCTATGGGGTACTTCCCGTTGACCTAAAATTATGAAATTTGGCCTAAAGCAAGGTCTAACAGTACTTATATATGAATAAATCTAAAAAATGTAAATATGTTGTTGGAAGTCTAAAAAAAGTGCTACAAACTTATTTTTGCGCTGGATTTAGTATGAGTCCTAGGGATCGAACTACAAAGTTAAGTTTGTTTTTGAAACTAGTTGGTCTTTTAGTTAGAGCTATAATGTGAGATGCTTTGCGTGTACGGAACCCTCGCGTTTGGCCGGTTTTTATTTTATGAAAACGGTAAAAGCTACGCAAAAACTGTCGAAGACCAATAAGTACTTCATTAAATTCTCTATAATATTGCCTGTCGATGTATGTTGATAGGACTTACAGTTTACAAAATATACCCATGCTAAAATACATTTTTTTTTAAAATGCGATCTTTTACTATTACTGCACGGCTGTAAAAGTGGCGGAACACTTTTCGGGTACAATGTACAATCTAAATGGATCGTTGGAATGGCATCGACACGCTAACGGTCCATAATATTATTAAACGATATAATATTTCAACAGGATAGGTTAAAATTCTTCGCTTGTAGCGCGTGGGGAGTACTCTTCCCCTCCCCAATTGGAAGAGGTATTTTTTTGGTGATGTTAATATATGTCGACACGAAGTCTGGGACCGTGCTGGGACCACTATATCAGAAATCGAATGCTGTCCGTAATATTACGAAAATACGAAATTCCACCAAAAGTAAAAGTTCGCATTAAAAAAAACATTCTTGTAGCATGGGCATATTTTATAAACGATATGTCCTTCCATTCATCAGAGAGCCGTAGCAGAGGATAAAGACGTGATTCTATGTATGTATGAGTCTTATCAACGTACATCCAAGGGCAATTTAATGAATTTAATGAATAACAATTGGTATTTGACAGTTTTAGCGTAGCTTTTACCGTTTTCATAAAAAATGAGAACAACTACGATTTGGGACATAAAAAGGGGGCAAGGGGGGAAACATTAATTTTTCGATGTGTTTCCATATCAAGATTGAAATACATATATGAAAGCTACATTCATGCCAAGTTTCATGCTTTCTTCCGTATGGGACCATATTTCACATTAAGCACCATACCTAACTATTTTATTCTAACCCGACGACGTGAACAATAAGCTTAAATGTGCCGCGGCTAGTGCTAAGAATTTTAAAGTTTAGTTAACCTTTTATTTTAACCCGACGAGAACAATAAATGTATCGCGGCCAGTACCTATGTAGAATTTTTATATTCAAGTTAACCTTTTATTTTTACCTGAAAAGAAAATTAATTGTTCTGATGTGCAGCTTTCACTACTATTTTTTTCCTGATAATCAACAGATCCCATTTTCCTTAAAATGAAAGGTTAACTTAAATAAAGTATTAAATTAGGGCTCCATTGCATACAAAAGTTTATACTCATGCTTTTAGATAAATACTCAGTAAGAATGAGTAAAAACGGATAAATACTCATATTTATCATTCTTACCCAGTAAATACTATTTAGTATTTACTGACCGCCCATCTCTACAAATGACTGATTTTTGCAACAGGTTCTATGAATGGAAATTATTAAAAAAAAATCCATATTTAATTGTGAATGAATGTAGATTGAATCAGCTTTCCAACAAGGTATACCTAAGTAACTTTACTAAATGGGCATTGGTAGAACAATCGTTAAAGACAAAGAAAGAATGTGGTATCATGTCAAAATACTAATGAGATTTCCAAACTGGTTAAGAATTTATATGATGTTATGATTGATAAATAAGTTCTACACTACCACCCTTCATAAACTGTAAAAATAAATTAATTCTGATGGATACTTTTTTCTAAAACAAAGATTGAAGGTAAGTTGGAAAAAATAATTTAAATATTAAATATTTCGAAAATGGTTAGCTTTTGGATAATACATTATAGAGACAAATCGATTCAAATAATAGTACCTACAACCCCCTGAGAGGATAGCATCTAATTACCAGTAACCCTGTAAATATATTAAAGTTTAACAATTGACACATTTTTGAAAATCGGCCGTTTTTCGGAGCTCATAGCTAGGCAACGATTAGAGATAGATAAAAAGTGTGAAATCCAAAGCTGTAGAGAATTCTATAAGCTTTCATTATGTAGTACAACAAAATTTCGTACGACGCACCGATTTCGAGATTTAAGCAACATTCGACTTAGTGCAGTACATGTCGAGTGAGACGCGCCCCGTGTCACTCGATAAATTCCACTGCGAGCTACCCACATAATATTTATATTTTAACATACTTGTTTGTAATGTGTCGAAGCTATGTGTTATTATTATTGTTTTTTTAGTTTCATTGTAAAAAAGCATGCTCATTGAATTATTTTTGTAAATATTGAGCTTTCTCAGAAAGCGAATTACTTTTCATGTAATTCTTATGAGAATAAAGCTATTCTAAACCTAAAACCTAAGCAAAAAACCAAAAAACGAAACCTTGCCCCCTAACCCAGGACTTTTAGTATGTTTATCTACTAACTAATCAAAACAAAGTTCCAAAATAAAATTTGCGCTTTCGACTTTTCCATCCACGGTATGGGAACGAGCATTCATTGACCAGACTAACCCCATTATGATCGTACGAGTTTTTGTTCACTTTCGACAACTTACAGCGCCGAACTTGCGAACATTGAACAACAATTAACCTAGTAGTTTTGAACACTTGACCAATAGTTTGAATCACGTTTGAATTATACCCAGTGATTGAAACAATTACTAGTAGAGTTCTTGTTTTGTAGTAACCATACATCAAGATTGATTAGGGCATACATCATTTTGTTCCAAATTTTGCGGTTTCCTTCCAGTATAAAATGGAGGAAAAAACAGTCAAAATTAAAAAAAATTAAAAACCTCGAAATTTGGGTAGATGTTACTCAAAAACTATTAGACCTATAAAAATAAAATTTATACCATGTGGTAGGTAATTTAATGAAAAGGGGGGAAGGGGGGGAAATTGGTCTGTCACCGGACAAAATCGTGCTCAGCAGGGTCGAATTAGTCTAAAAACATCCGGTGTCAAACTATAACATTCCATGCAGTTCAACTTCAAAAGGAGACGGACGGCTTTTCAGATTATTCTTCTAGACTATAATAGGTTCCCTCTATTACTGAGCTTTGCGATGGCTGGCCCTTGCGTCAACTCGTGAACGGGTGTTACCAGGGGGAACTGGTCTGCTCGATTCTGATTCGAATTTCATTTTTATTTTTTTGTTCTTAGTACCATTTCATTGTGGGTACTCGATCACAAACATAACATGTTTTATTATATTATATTTGTATCTAATATTTTATTTTATTTTTGACTGTATACAAAAAGATAATAAATAGCATGCAGCCTCTGGCATGTTAGGCGACCAAGACTATTTCTGTTTCTTTCGGCACTTCTTCTCAGCAGTAGTGGTCGTTCCGAAATGCTAGTAGTTTGAGACATAATATATTATGATTAAATAATTAGTTTTTGACGTGAAGAAGAACCTTCTTTAAAGGCCAAGTTTCAATAAAGAATTTTTGATTTTGAATAATGTATCCTAACTAATATTATTGCGAAAGTGAGTTTGTTTGTTTGTACCTCTTCACGCTTTATTACCGAACCAATCTTCCTGAAATTTTGAACACATAGTTAGAAGTACTGAGAAGGACATAGGGTACTTTTCATTCCGGAAAAATGCACTGTTCCTGTGGGAAATTCACGCAAGCGAAGACGCGGCCAAAAGTTTTCGCATTTATAATATTAGTTAGGATCATTATCCAACTTCGTCCAGTAATAGTAGCGTCATTCAGGAAAGGTATTGTTATGATATCTATTGACTTTAAATATTTTATACTAGCTTTTGATCGCGGCTTCGCCCGCGTGAATTTCCCACGGGAACAATGCTTTTTCCCGGGATGAAAGATACCCTATGTCCTTCTCAGTACTTATAACTATGTGATAATTAGTTCAGTAGATAAAGCATGAAGAAGTAACAAATAAACAAACAAACTCCCTTTTGCATTTATAATATTATTAAGTATTAGAATAGTTAAGATTATTTAGGGTTTATAAGGGTCCATTATTTGTGAACCGATAATATTACCCATCTTTCCTACCTGTACCATTGAGTTAAACCGTTAATGGTACTACTGGGAAATTTTGACCTAATAGTACGCAATAATGTGTTGTAACCAGGTTTAATTAATATAATTAACTAGCTTTTGCCCGCGGCTACGCCCGCGGGAACAATGTTTTTTCCCGGGATGAAAGGTATCATATGTCCTTCTCCGTACTTCTAACTATGTGTATGCAAAATTTCAGGAAGATTGGTTCAGTACATGAAACGTGAAGAGGTAACAAACAAACAAATAAACAAACAAACTCACTTTCGCATTTATAATATTAGTTAGGATTAGGATAACAGAATGTTGTCCCTATAGTATCACTGTTACTCACAGTATTTATGTATTGTGTAGTTGAGAAGGCTGTGGCCTTGGCGTGGGCTGGCGTAAGGGCCACCAGTTGCCGGGCCGCCTTCCCAGGCCAGGCCGCGCCGGGGCCGGAGAGCCCTGCCTCCGCAGCCACCGCACAACACACAACTATCACCAACACCTGTGTGATATCACATGCCGATTTTAATATTTTTGCATATATGTGTAGTTTCTAAACATTTTCACTTTTAAGTTCATTGGCATTAGACTACTTATATATATTTCGAATCTTTTCTAACAATTATTTTACAAGCTTTTATATATATAGATATTTACAATATCTGAGTAAATAAAAGCAAATATTTTCTACCTTTATGTATGTTTATATGCACATTTGATGCAGTTTTCACATTTGTATTTTTGCATAGTCTAACTTAAAACATGCGTCTTAATCCATCGCAATCCTTTTAATTGACTAATTTTATTGTTTATTTATTTAAATTTAATTATGTATGTAATAAATAGTGACGAAACATGTTGTGTACACCTCTGTATGATTAAATTTCATTTTAATTGTGACAGTAAAGATAATGAATTTAAAGTTTATAAAAAATTAAAACAAAATACTTAAGATCTGGCTCATAGTTTCATCTTGAGGACGAATAAGCTAGTCTATTATAAAAGAGGCAATGTAATTGATGGGTCACAATAACCACACGTAAAAAATCCACATGATAATTTTATAACACTTTTTAAAAGCTTTTTAGCACGGTGTTTCAATTTTAACACAATGTACGCACAGATCACACAGAAACACAAAATCAAACTAGTTTGTCGGAGCTTCGAGGCTTCGTACCTTCATTGGGAGCATTGGTGACTCGTTATCTTTATAATAAGCGCGGAGATTGATTTGACGACTCTTATATAGCCACGTGAAGACCCGCCCACAATAAAAGTAAGAAAGTCACTGATGCCTTGAGAACACAACGTCTTGAATGAATAGGTACTGTAACATCTGAACAAAATAATATAAAATATTTAAGCTTAAAATTATTTAGCTTTAGAGTATTAATAAAAAATCTTACAGAACGGTTTCCTGAAAAAAAATGTGGTCTCCCGATGCGAGCTACTACAAATTCATCGGGGCAACGCAAAGAGCAATACGGACTCCTGCCACGCGCGGAAGTCCTTGTTGCTCGAAGGGGCAACGCATTGATCTTCTTTCGATCTAGTTTACGTGCGCTAGCACATTCATACCTATCTCATCTGTCACAAATTTAAACTGTATTGGATCATGTTCTATTCTTCATTTTTGGATGTCATTCTTGACCCAGTTTCTATCGCTATCCTGTTTACATAAGTTACCTTCAATTGTGAAGATAAAATAAAACTGTTTTAAAATAATACAATTATTAATAAGACCCGGTAAGTACCTAAGTATAGTTTTGGAAAATGATTTTAAATTTATAGTGTACAATGTGTTATCTTTTTCTAGTCGTTCTTTATATTTGTTTTAGGTCTTATTCTTATGTTTTATCAATAAACAATCTATCTTCAACGACCCTGAGTTTAATATTACTTAAAACTCCGAGTCTATAGTATCCTAATTGCCCTTATCCTAAATACTAGGGTGCCGCCGCCCGACTCCTGTGAGAAGTGGGCTAGGGCTATCGTGTCCAGGGCGGACGAAACGAATAAAGACGAACGTCCCAACCCTAAAACTCCGCTTCGCAACGGGAACATCGGCTTGCTGAGCGTACGCGCGAGGGAGCTAGAAGGTGCTCACCAGGCGCAAGATGGCCATGGCGGTTCTGCAGGAGTCTTGGTGGAAAGGCAGCACATCCCGGTCTATTGGTAATGGCCGACTCTGATATCTCAAAAAATATATACCTATATTCCATACTATATACTATATAATACTCGGGTGCAAACCCGAGCGCGAGCTCGAAGTGCATTGCTCTCGCTTTTTGACAGGTGGTATGGTTTCGGAACATAAATTGTCTCTATTGTATTCATATTGCACTTATAGGTTCATATGAGTACACGAATATCAAGAGAAATAGTTTTACAATCACATTAGATGCATTTCAAAAAGATTTATTGTGTCTAAATGGATAAAAAAACTGGTTTAAAATGAACTGTCATGGATGTCCGTGTACAGCGGAGATGTATATGTGGTCACGATTGCGGCCGAAATATTAAATCTATCGGGATGATTTCTTTTCTATAAGCTTCAGAATTGCAGTGAGAGGTTTCCTATTGAAAATGGCTGTTAAATTTACTATCGTTTAATTATAATAAACGTAAAACCGTAAGTTCGATAAGAAATTTATATCAAGTATCATTGCATTCTACCGCCAAAGGCGCGCATTGGGCGCAGCTTCGTTTACTAGCTTCGAATTTTCAAGTATTACATTATAACAAGTATTACAGCGTATATACAGTATTACATTATTACAAGTACCGATAGAGATGCACCTATACGAACGAGGAACTGCGGGTATGAATGAGATGAAAACAGTCAGCCATCAAAACAAAATGCTACCCCGTTTTCAACCGACTTCCCAAAAAAGGAGGAGGTTATATGTTTCGATGTATGTATGTTTTTTTTATGTATGTTCGCCGATTTCTCCGCCTATTGTGGACTGATTTCCGAAATGATTTTTTTATTCGAAAGGGTCTATTCCCAAGTTGGTCCCATTTTAATCACGTCAGAATCTGTTCGGTAATTCTAAAAAGATACCTAACAAATATAAAAATATCAACATTGCATTATAGAGCATAAGCCCGCGACTGCATGCCCTTCCTTATTTTATTAAAACTCAAGATTTTCTGTGTATGTCCCCAACATAGAAATAGCGATTAGCGACTATAAAAGTTGGATCATGATTACTTAGGCAGATAATTTGTAGCAATAGCATATAGAGTGGTAGCTCAATTTCCTCAAAGTAAAGTTTTTTAAAGATTTTATTCCGAATAATATTAGAAATCACGCCATCCATTACCAAGCAACTGGTGCAGATATAAACCCCTGCCAGACATTGTAACTTTACTAAATTATAGTTATATTTGTTTTATTTCAAAATCTGAATTTTATGTTACTTTGGGAGGCCCCGATTGTAATTTTTATACCTATAAAAATCATCCTTGCTAGCCATATTACCTGCATAAGCAACAAAGATCCAAACTTCATACATAGTCGCTAATATTTTTTGCCCGTATATACCACGCTGAGAAAACATTCATCATTTTTAAAATAAGGAGGGTTTGGTCGTCGCGGGCTCTCGGTCTATTTATATGCCAAAAATAATAGTCAATTTGACATGTTCTGACATTTCAAATCAAACTGACATAAAAAGTTTCGACTTCTTAATTCTTTATTTTCGGCCAGAAGAAAAGTTTAAGTTTTTATTGAAGAAAATACGTGTAGAAGCACTAAAAATGATAAAATAAAACTTTTTTCCAAAAAAAATGAACCGACTTCCATCATAAAACTTAAAATCATGAAATAACAATAAAGAAAAATGTATTAGCATGCTACCTACTGAAGGAGGTAGAAGTCGGTGCCGAAAAATTTAAATAATCTAAATTTACATTAGAATCGTGTATTACATATATATAAAATGCCTAGCTAAACAATTAGATAACACCCTTACTCCTGCACTGGGCACCGACTTCACCTCATTCAGTAGGTAGTGTGACGACGGGGGGGGTTTTCGGTACTTGGGAAATCGTTTTTATTTAATACTTCTTTTAGAAATTACAAATTATATCGTGACTTGATGTTTCATCCGTAGAAGACCCTTCAATTCTCCATCTATCAAACTTCTTCATAACTATTTTAAATAATTCAAATATTGATCGAATGCCAAAGTGGCCAGAGATAGAAACATCAAACCTCTACATCAGCTACGCCCCTGGATTGGATCCTAGGTCAACAACCTGGATACAACATCAGTGGTAACTTCTAACTACCTACCTAGTGCGGAACTGACTAACTACAAAACAGTCCCATACTCTGGGATAGTTGGAAACTGGTCTCAGAGTTTAAATATGCAAATCCAAAAATATTAACTCAATCAATTTCAGTTTCAAACTTTCTTGGAACAAAACCGCAAAAAGAACCAAGACTGTCCACTACACAACGACATTAACAAAACTTAATATCCTTCCTGAAGGGATTAATTGGGCAATTACAATATAACTGAATAGCATCAAAGCCCTTACAGTGTAGTAACACGTCATCATACGTAATACGACAGAGGAAGAGATGGATATTATTTAGCTATCTCTATGGGTGAAAATGTTAATTCCATAACCTTAACGATCCAGCATTTAGAGAAAACATTTAATTATATGTGCCCAAATCAGACACACTTGCTATGACTTATATCATCTATGCAAGTTATAATAAATAAGATTCTCAAGAATCACGCAAGACACAATCACCATAGAGCTACAACAGTAAACGGACTAAAACTTTTTTCATTGGAATCTCTTCCTCCGTTTACAACTTCATCTGCTTATGGACCGCCTCCGGTCCCCGAAGAAACATGAAAAAGAGAATTTATTTAAAGCACACAAATATAAACCACAGACAAAGGATACTAGTATTAAAACTCCTCTGTGAAAATAAACATAAATAATCATAACCGCAAATAAAAAGATTTTAATCTATTTACATGCACTATGTCTCTTTACCTATCATTACCTACCCTTTTTTCCTGTTTTTGTTCCTTTTTAATAAAAGATCTAGTTTATTCAGATTTCTTTTCCTATAATCTACACAGAATCGGCATGTACTTTCATTTGTATTCGGCCATCTACTTTCGGAACTAATACTACTGGAGAAGTATATGCAGGGATATCGTCAGTTATTTTAATATCCACCGCATCGCATCGCCCTATCTCCTTCGAAGTGAACGCAAAACAATCACGATAGTCATGTAAAGAAAGTTCAACCAAATTAGATTCATCCTCAAGATTAAGACTTGGATTAATAATATTTGAGGATTCCACAATATTATTATTTTCTACAAAATTACATAATTTATCTTCCTTTTCATTCGATTTATTTACAACGTAAAGATATTCACTTTTGGTCCTTTTGGTCAAAATTCCAGGTTGACTTTTTCGTTATTATTTCACTATTCTGTTCACTGACAGAATCTTGACAAGCTGGCAAACTTGACAATTCAACACCATTCAATAAGTTTTTATCATAAAAAATTACTTTGAAACGCTCCTTCAAAATTATTTGCTTATATTTCATGTCAATAACCACATCATGTCTATGCATAAAATCCATTCCAATTACCATATCTTGTTTGATATTTTTTATTACCAACAATTCAATCTTAAATGCACACGAGTTCATTATAACATACGTATTTATTTTTCCGAGTACATCGATATACGAACCCGAAATAAATTGTAAATCCTCTCTCATCGCAAAACTTTTATCAACATGCATCTTTAATTCACCCGCAAGTTTTTCCGATATACATGAAATTGATGCGCCCGTATCTACTAACGCGATCTGGTTGTTGTTATAGATTTCTAGCTCAATAATTGGATATGACTGACCGGATTTATCACTGTCTGGGAGTGACCTATCTTCAGACACAGCTTTACACTCCTTCATCATGTCAATTGTCCGAACAGCCTGTTGTGGCTGCTGCTGCTGTGGAGCATTATACATATTAGTTTTAAGTTCAAAATTGTCATACGGCCTCGGTTGTAAATTATATCTCGGGGTAACAAATTCTTGCGGTGAGGACAAAGGTATATATTCTGCTGTCGACGGAATCGGCATCATTCTCGGTGGCGTTGATGACCATGTTCCAGGGTAACTAAATTCTTCTACATTACCTGGAGGAATCAATTTAATATTAACACAATCAGATGATTCATGTTCAAAAACTTCCTTTACTTGTATGAGAGTATCTCTCAATTCTTTTTTCGACGCATACAGCCTGTTTGCATAAATTTGTTTATCTGCAACTTGTAGGCCCTTTAAAAATGCTTTAATAAAAATATTATCATTATTAATATTTGCTTTGTGAGCTAGTTCAGACAATCTATAAAAATACGTTATGATATCCTCTTGATCGCCTGCTTTGGCGTTATAAAATATCTCAACAGGATCGCTCCTCTCCGGAAACTCTTTTTTTAATAATTCTATCACTTCGGTGATAGTGATACCATCTTTATAGGCAAATTTATAAAAACTTAGGGCAGGACCCTCTAAATATGCTCCTAAGATTAGAGCTTTGCTCTCTTCCGGCCATTTATTAATAGCTGCAACCACACGAAATTGTCGAGCAAACTCCTCAACGGATTGACTTCCCAATCCACTAAATAAACTCGCCATAGTGTTTTAATAAACAATACTCATCTTTAAATTGGATCCTTTCTTCCATTGGACTCGTCTTTTTTCAATCTAAAAAATTCGTCCTATATACGAAAATACTCTCACGACTCTATGCGGTTAAAAATTCGCGATTTGCACGCCTAGGGTACCAAATACAATATACTTTATGCGAGTGCTACCCGGCGCCTCCACCATGTGACGACGGGGGGGTTCGTCGTTGATTTAAACTGTATTCGGTACTTGGGAAATCGTTTTTATTTAATACTTCTTTTAGAAATTACAAATTATATCGTGACTTGATGTTTCATCCGTAGAAGACCCTTCAATTCTCCATCTATCAAACTTCTTCATAACTATTTTAAATAATTCAAATATTGATCGAATGCCAAAGTGGCCAGAGATAGAAACATCAAACCTCTACAGTAGCATGCTAATACATTTTTCTTTATTGTTATTTCATGATTTTAAGTTTTATGATGGAAGTCGGTTCATTTTTTTTGGAAAAAAGTTTTATATAGATCAGTTTTTTCCTTTAGAGTGATTATTCTGTTTGTAATACTGGTGAACATCAGACTTTTGTTTAACAAACAAAATTCATTGGACAAGCAACAAATAGTCAGAGATAGCCGTCCTGGATTTTGTGATTGTGTTAAAAGAATTGTGATCAAAAGTAGGTAGTGTATTTTTTTTAATTACCTATGTATCTAGTTTTTGTAAAAGTGTGTCTCAAAAGTAATAGTTGGTTTCCCATGTTGATGAAAGTATCTACCTATTGCCGTTGCATTTTACACTGGACTTCAACAAATTCATGTTCGTCCTTCCACACTAGTATAGTAACTATAATGTCCAAAAAAGCAACATTATCGTTATTCGTAGTATAAATAATAAAAAACATTTTTTTTTTTATTATTATTATTTTTTTGACAGAAGGTCACTGAAGCGTTGCCGACTTTTTGAGAAAGCGATAGGCTCTTTTTTTGAAGGCCCCAATGTCGAACCTATTCGGGAACACCGCTGAGGGAAGTTTATTCCATATTTTAGTACAGCGCAGTAAAAAGCTGCGCAAAAAACGAGCGGTGGTTGAACACCAGCCATCAAGGTGGTGGGGGTGGTACTTCTGCTTAAGGCGGGTGGTACGGTGGTGGAATAGAGCGGCTGGTACAAGGTCGAACAGCTCCTGCGAACACTCCCCATTATAAATGCGATAAAAGATGCACAGGGACGCGACATCTCTGCGTAATGCCAAGGGGTCCAAACGATCAGAGATTCTGGAATCGCCGACAATTCGAGCAGCTCTTCGTTGAATGCGGTCAAATAGGCGGAGTTGATATTCCGGTGCTCCAGCCCAGAGATGCGAGCAGTATTCCATATGTGGCCGGACTTGTGCCTTATAAAGTTGCATCCTGTGATGTGGCTTGTGGAATACCTACCTTTATAATATATACCACAAAGAGGTCAAAGAAAAAACACAATTTTGAAACCCAAGTATATAGGTATATTATTAATATCTTAAACTAACTGAGTAAAAACTTTTACCAGAAAAAAAAATTGGAGCAACTTGCAACTCCGGAAACAGCCTGAAAAATATGAAAATGGAAAATGGAGTAGATCTGGACCGAAAGGGGGAACTGCCCGCGGAAACTATAATAGATAGAGGGCGGTGCTCGACCTAATGTCATTAAGGACTCTGGGTAACGACCACAGCCGGTGGTAGAAAACCTTTCGGCTCTTCACCTAATCTTACCCTAAAAACTAAATTTCAACACGAGGGTGCACTAAATTGGATTTATCAATTTTTTTTTTACAATAAGTACTTACTCGCCCAAAAATGTGTGGAACAGATGATATTATTTTGGGTTGTGCCGCTTGTGCCGTATTCATCCTCTGACGTCTCATCCCATTTCTTTACTCATACCAAACTATGTAGTTGTCTCACCTAGTAGGTTAACTATAACATTATTTTAATATATGGTCCTAAAACTTAAAACCATAATTACTTTTGAGATCTCCGTGTCCTGCACATTTTGGTACGTCTTTTATACAATTTTGACTGATCTACGGCCATATCGCACATTTGGCTGAACATACATTCGTAGCAGTCGTTGAGAATGTGCTTCCTCGTTCTCACCCCTATTTTGTTATTTGTTTTTGTGGTCTCTTATCTATTAATAAATAAAGACAAATATAGAAATAAATATTTAATTATAAATAAAATTTATTTATTTAACATTTAGTTTATACTTAAAATCGCGAAATAACAAAATAGGCAGATTAATTAAAAACAAAAAAAAATATGCCATGCTACCTACTTAATGGGGTGAAATCGATGCCATATTGTATAATCAAAGTTGACATTCGCATCATCATCGTACATAAAACGCTACAATAAACAATTGGCACCGACTTCACCTCAGTTTGGAAGGTTCTTGTTCGTTAACTTTAGGAAATAGGAATTCTCCAATTCTCCGCTTCATCATGATTACCAGAGGCTTGGGAACATCCTTATGTAAAGGATGTGCACCGCCCACATAGGAAGTTCTCCACAAGTTGGCAAACAATTGTAGCCACAGAACAAGTACCTTTGATTGACCCATAGCCGCAGCATCCACATATTTACCTAAAACAAAAAAATATAACAGTATTTTTGCTGAAGTTCACATATTACTTTATGTTGCACCTTTATTAAAACACAAAAACTGTTTCAAAAACAATCATTTAAAAAAACAACTTCTGGCAAAATACATCGTTTAGGTATTTACCAAAACTAAAAGATGTGTAGTTTTGTTATACAAAGTTATAATTATTTTGTCATAGGTAAGTGCTTTAGTTTCCGGGCTATGATGAACAAAAGATACATAAACCAAAACGCGCGAGGCGAGCGGAGACGCTGAAGCCTAGCACCGATAATATTTTTTTTAAAACAGGGACCATGCATTTTAAATACAAGCAAAGTTACAAGTCTACATATACCAAAACCCGCAAGGTGAGCGAAAAAAAAATAATAGCTGCGACTTGGGGCTCAACTCTCTTGTGTGGGAAATTTTCAATTTGTCATCCATGTTTTTGTCAATCGAGTTGTTTGGTGAAGTAGTAGTAGTAGTGGTGGTTTGTGAAATGATTATTTATGAAATTTATTGTGAAACATTAGTGAACCATTTTTCATAAGTACTCTCATATAGAAATTAGATATGGTGAAAAAAAACCATATTTCAATAAATAAATTTTGATTTGATTTTATTTTCAACCGACTTCCCAAAAAAGGAGGAGGTTATATGTTTCGATGTATGTATGTTTTTTTTTTATGTATGTTCGCCGATTTCTCCGCCAATTGTGGACTGTTTTCCAAAATTGTTTTTTTATTCGAAAGGGTTTATTCCCAAGTTGGTCCCATTTTAACCACGTCCGAATCTGTTCGGTAATTTTAAAGATACCTAACAAATAATAAAAATATCAACATTGCATTATAGAGTAAAAGCCCGCGACAGCATGCCCTTCCTTATTTTATTAAAACTCAATATTTTCTGTGTATGTCCCCAACATAGGAATAGCGATTAGCGACTATAAAAGTTGGATCATGTTACTTAGGCAGATAATTTGTAGCAATAGCATATAAAGTGGTAGCTCAATTTCCTCAAAGTAAAGTTTTTTAAAGATTTTATTCCGTTAAATATTAGAAAACACGCCATCTATTACCAGGCAATTGGTGCAGATATAAACTTCTGCCAGACATTGTTACTTTACTAAATTATAGTTATATTTGTTTTATTACAAAATCTGAATTTAATGTTACTTTGGACGGCCCCAAGGGTGTTTTTTATACCTATAAACATCATCCTTGCTAGTCATATTATCTGCATAAACAACTAAGATCCAAAATGCATACCTAGTCGCTAATATTTTTACCCGTATGTACCACGCAGAGAAACATTCCGCATTTCTAAAATAAGGAGGGTTTGGTTGTCGC
Source organism: Ephestia elutella (assembly GCA_018467065.1). Classification (NCBI taxonomy): domain Eukaryota; kingdom Metazoa; phylum Arthropoda; class Insecta; order Lepidoptera; family Pyralidae; genus Ephestia; species Ephestia elutella. Next base: position 8,313,720 of record CM031568.1, on the reverse strand, counting down.
GGGCTCTCGGTCTATTTATGTGCCAAAAATAATAGACAATTTGACACGTTCTGACATTTCAAATCAGACTGACATAAAAAGTTTCGAATTCTTAATTCTTTATTTTCGGCCAGAAGAAAAGTTTAAGGTTTTATTAAAGAAAATAAGTGTAGAAGCACTAAAAATGATAAAATAAAACTTTTTTCGAAAAAAAATGAACCGACTTCCATCATAAAACTTAAAATCATGAAATAACAATAAAGAAAAATGTATTGGCATGCTACCTACTGAATGAGGTGAAGTCGGTGCCGAAAAAATTAAATAATCTAAATTTACATTAGAATCGTGTGTACATATATATCAAATGCCTAGCTAAACAATTACATAACACCCTTACTCCTGCACTTGGCACCGACTTCACCTCATTCAGTAGGTAGCATGCCAATACATTTTTCTTTATTGTTATTTCATGATTTTAAGTTTTATGATGGAAGTCGGTTCATTTTTTTTCGAAAAAAGTTTTATCTTAAAATTTGGAACTATTTATCTATGAGAATGGGTATCTATGATATATGAGAATATATGTGATCAATTTGTAATATTTCTATCACATAGTTTTTGACTTTTAATTTACCTGTACTTTACGAAGGTTTTATCAAATATATATAAATACCTATGTACATTATTATATTATTGTAAAATTCATAAATTCATAAGGATATTGCAGCACTTAGATGTCTTATGACCTACTTTTAAGATTTTAATTTATATATTTCAATTAAGTTTTATAAGAATGGAGTAGGTACCTGTAACTGTAATACGGAACATCGTTTTGGGTGGTATACGTACGTACCACTTGTCTCGTTTTTGAATCGCTACGTACTTACTAGTGAATTCATTATTGGCCTTACTTGAAATGTAATTCTTAGCATATAAGTTAAATCTGTAACGCTGCGAATTCAAAAATAAAGAAAATCTAAAATATACCATAAAACTTTTCCGTTACTGACTGATTGACTGACAGACCAGTACGAGGAAAAACAGTATTTTTATGCGCGTATGAAGTCGCGGACATAAACTAATAGTATATGTTACCGTTAGAGCGCATAATACGTTAATGTGCACATTAACTAGGTAATCCGCAGATGTTCTGATACAATTCGTTACAAGTGTAAAATTTGAATTAAAAAAGCTTTTATTTGCACTTTACCTAATTAATCTGCACAGTAACGAATGATACATCGTTAAATTGCGGAAGACAGTGAACGAAATACTTTTGCTTCGCTCGCCCGGTCCTCCCACGCGGTTTAGGCGCGATTGGTCCAATTCGCAATTGGTCCAAAGTTCCAAAAAATGTTAAGATCAATAGTAGTAGGTTTAAGTTATTTTTTTATGACCGCCCAGAAAGAGTTTAAGAGCGGAAAAGAAGTTAGGTTTAGGTTATTTTTTTAAGACTTGAGACAGTCTGTTTTATGCAATTTACCGTATGCATAGTCGTTAGTCGTCAGATTACCTAGGAAGTCTGCAGATTATCTAGTTAATGTAGGAACTCAATTATTTTTTTCCACTTTAACTGACTCAGCCAGATAATCTGCAGAATACGTCGTTAATCTGCACTCTAACTGATTTACGTAAATTAACAGTAACATATATACAAAGACTGGATCTTACCCCCTGGACTATCTCGTTTAGTCCGAAGTTTGGCAGTCGTTTTACTATCTTCTCTGACCGTTGTTGTGTCCGAAGTGATATTGTACGTAAGATTACGAATTGTAGTCATCTTCTCATTCTCTCTAAAGATTGTCTGAAATATAAATAATACATAAGTACTATTATTGCACGCTTCGAACGCTACTTTCACTAAGCCAAGAGAAACATGTCGCGAACTGTTTAAAAAACTTAACATTCTTTTTCTTACGGTAACTACATGTATATTGATGAATTGTGCCGCTTCGTACGGAAGCCTTCAAGATAAACAATATGACAATGAATTTAAAATATTAATGATTGCTAAAAGTTATTATAATCTAAACGACTATTGGACTGACAAACTGTGATATTACGTTACTATTCCCATATTTTTTTTTATTTATTGCTATTATTATTAATTTATTACAGATAATTTATATTTTAGGATTGACTATGTAATATGATTTGAATTTTTTTAAACTGTTTTGTTGGTAATTACTTTATTTATTGAAAAAAGTTGTATATGTAGATTTAAGATGTACAAAGTCAATTATTTTTATTTAAATATGCTTTAAAACAGCACTTATAAATCGTCAAATCCTTGTTTTTTAGTTGACGTCATAAAATTACTTAGAGCTAAGGTTACCACCGCCTCCAAAGCGCAAGTGGAGAAGAGGCGGCGCAACAAACTCCACTGCTGCATTTTCTCCAAAGACGTCACTTTACAACACTTTACAACATGTGCATGTATGTTTAAAAACTAATGTGATTAAATGAATATGAATGAATATTTACTAGCTGATTTGCCCCGAGGTTTGGAGGTAAAAAGTATATCTTATATGTTTTTCATACTAACTTTGACCCCCTATTTGAGCCCCTAGTGTTGATTTTTGAAAAAAAAAGTCATCGGTCTAGCGGGTGTACCGTGAAAGCGACAGACCGACGACAGACATACTTTCGCATTTAAAGTATTTGTATGGATATATACAAAATAACATATTCTGACTGACTGATTCATCGATTCATCATCGCGGAGTTCGAACCGTTGAATTTTTAGGTATAAACATAAAATTTAAAACGTAGATTCTTTTAAGTACCCTACGTAGGCAAGAAAAGAAAGAAAGAAAGGTAAGAAAGGATTTTTTGAAAAACGGGGGCTGTAAAATTATCCGATTTGATTCAAACTTGGAATTTAGCCTTATTAACTTAATTTATTTATTTATTTAACCTTTATTGTACAAACACAATGTATGGCACAATAGGTGGACTTAATGCAGAAGCATTATCTAACAGTCGACCTTTGGGGTAAACAGAGAAGTATATAAAGGGATTGTTAATCGATTGTTATTGGGATTGTTTGGGATTGTCGTTGTTGATTGTTATTGGGATTTATTAATCGTGAGTTTTAGATTTTTTTTTTAATTTTGCCCTTACTGTTATTTAAATGAGGTAAAATTTAAAATCGGACCCACAGAACATTCGGACCCCTGAGCCCAAACCCATGAAAATTTAACATATAATTTGGCCCGTAGGTCCCTGCCCCTCCCGCAATATGGCACCCCCCCGCTACTTCCGCACTTCTCCCCCGTTCTTGTGTAACTGTGGGACGTTCGACTATGAAAACGCACACATTGACGTGTTACTGACGTGTTCACGGATATACAGTTTCATTTGTAGTAGTAGTAGGCATATTTGACGCGCCGTTTCTATGAAGCGCCCGCCCTGTGCCGTAGGTTTATTTACGCGTAATTTAGGATTTATTAGGAAGTTTGTTAATCAATCGTTATTACTTTAAATGAAACTTTTGGGTCTCCGTGAGAAACGATTAGGTATCGCGCAGACATTAGTAGGAGAAAACTAGTAGTGTGTAAACATAATAATACCTGAGATTTGTTGACTTCATTTTCCAGGTACTGTGCCGTGGCACAATTGAGGTATTGTAATATATTTAAAACAATTAAAGCAATATTGAGGTTAACCAATAGAATCGATTGCATTATTAAAATGTACTTTCCACGCGTGTGCTCACAAATAGGTAATTCTCACCACAATAAAATCAGTTGAAAGTAATGCTGCTTTTATTGATCTCATTATATAAACATGTTATTGTCTACTTAACTGGTCATACAATATAAATAATAAACATAAATCCGAATGTGAATCGCATAATGCAATACTTTTACTAATAAAAAAACCTTCTCGTTTCTCGTTTTCCCAGATAGTTCAATTTTTCATCACCTATGTGATGAAAAATTGTCTTCATCTATGTGAACAGTTCCTATAAATCCGAAAAACATCAAACTTTACGAATCATTCTCTCTTTTCATATCATCTTTCAAGTTTCAGTGAAAAAAAACAGTCGGTCAGTTCTATACATGTTTTTTTATCGGAGGGAATTATTCAGCGAGGATATGTGATATTAGATTTCCGACCCAACTAGCAAAAATAATATACAATTAGCTGATGAACCTCTACGCACAGAAAAAAATGACTACGTCTTCTATGCGCTGCTCGCTCATGGACAAACATAGAGATCTCAACCATGACGTCGATTTTGGCGGGAAACCGATTAGATATTCTGTTGTTTTTATTGGATGCATTTGGTGTGCATTGTGAATGAATCTTGTTCAGATGGACGTTCACGCTATATTTTTGTAATATATTCCTAATGTTTTTGGTTTTTCCAATTAGTTTTAATATTATCAGCTAAATTCAGAAGTGGGATTGATTTGGATTGATTCCAAGACCACTTTCTGAGCCATCATGACATTCATGACTGTTTAAGGTTTTTGTTGATTTTCAGTTTTTTTAAGTACTTACTTAAATATTTGCTAATAGCATCGAGTGTTAGATGTACTTAATTGCTCTCAGTTTTACTGCTAGAAATAGCTATATCTGAGTCTGAAAGTAGATCTCGCTAGCGTGAACGTTCTTCCGATCCTGGTGTGGTTCAATAACTTCCAAACTATAATTTCGCGCTTGATGCGCTCGAGAATAATCCAGGAGCGGTGTTGTCGCCGTCTACGCTACGCGGAAAGTTGGCGGGAGCTTCTTTCTCGCTGGCGACGCCGCCGATGCATGATGCTGTCGCCGCGTGTGCAGCGTGCCCTGTATTTGGGCTTCAGAGTACAGCGTTTTCGAGTGCGGAAAACGGAAAATGTTATAAGTGAGGTAACAGATAGCTGATTGCTGCGATCTTCGATCAAAGCCATATCAGGTGAGATCAAACCAAATCTTTATTTCATACTAAAAATCAGTGTGATGATTATGTACTTGGCGCGCATAGGCCGCTGACGAGACGACGAGTCTCTGCTGCAGAAATTTAGTGACGGTGAACTAGACGGAACACGTTATGCTAGATGTTATAAGAGAACAATCTCGACTCGTGAGAGTATCAGACTGAGACAAATTTATTTTATATTGGGACAGAGAAAGCCAGAGATCTGTTTCTCTGTGTTGTTTGCGTAGCTCATACATTGCTTATGTGTAGGGGCAAGTGGTGGCTATGCTACTATTAGTACGTACTAACGTGTGTCCATAGAACTACTATTTCTTCTATGGTTCTGTCTTAATTATAGAAAGTCTATTCATAACATAGAAATATGAATACGCGATACAATTTCGGTACAATAGAAGTGTAATACATGGTACATAGAAATGTGAGTATCTACGCATGTGTTATGTAGGGTAGCTATCCCTATACTCATAAGATGTTTCTGTATCAACCCTGAACTAACTCCGTGTCGCCACTGTGCATTTTTAAAACATCTTTTCTGCATAAATAAATAAATAAAAAATACTTATTATTTGAGAATAGTGTAAATTAGTGTTTTGTTTTCTTAATCCGTCAATCACGGTGTTTTAGGTAACAATTGTTTAACAATCGAGGCAATACCCTATACGTTAGTGGTTGACAGACTAATAAATTTGATAGTATTCGATCACCAAGCAAGACAGCTTTTGTCAATTTAAACTTTTATTTGAGAACGCAATATCGTTAATTGGTACCTCGTAGTCAGTTAATAGTAGATAACTGATAGAGGTATGTAAAAAGTATGTACCTCGTTTTATAATTGAAGATTTGGGAAGTGATATTCACTTTTTTTACATCAAAAATCAGAAACGCACCAATGTCGGGCCGCGCCAACCTGTGTGCGTTACTTACGAATTGTTTATCGTTATTAGTATTAGGTACCGGACGGAACGCCTTCGCGTACGGTACGGTACAGGATGGTCAAGTACGGTGATGGCCCCTATACGGGACGTATGGCAAACTTAACTCTAAATGTTGTTACGTAAAAATAATTACAGCGATTGGACCACAGATCCGGAGGAAAATCACTGACACTTTATTCGGCGCCCCCAAAGGCTTGTCACCTGTGTGCGCCGCACATAGGGGTGGCTTGGGCCTGCAGCAAACTGAGCAAAGTAATCAAAGAAAGTAATGGTCAGGAGGTTGAGCGGTATTGTCGTATTCGTACCATTGTTATGATATGAATGTGGTTCGCGTAGAAACAAATTATTACTTCGCGAATGTTGGTGTATTATTATTTGCAAAAAAATACAGCTCACCTTGGGTAGGACCCAACATGAATTAACTCAATATTCACACATGATTCTTTAATTTGGCAGTGATGATGTGGAGCTTGTCATCCGAACTGAACAGTTCGCCACGTTGCGATGGAGAGAACTGGCCCTAATCGAGAGTTCCTGCGAGAACTTGCCCAGCAGCGTGCTAGTGAATTGCTGGACAAGAACCGAAAGAAACAGGATGTTCGAGTAAACGACATTGTAATGCGTACCCTGAGGGCTCTGCGCTAGAAAGTTGATAGCATCCTGAGGGCTCTGCTAATTGAGATTTGTTGCACATCCTGAGGGCTCTGTGCTGTGAATTGATATAATGTGTAACGCTGCATATTGCATCATTATTGTGGATGGCAACCTGAGGGCTCTGCCAGGTCTGGTTCGAAACTAACCTGAAGGTTTTGATTCAGACAATTGTGTGTATCCTGAGGGCTCTACACTTAGTGGGAAAGTAGACCGATCGTTGCGGAGGGAGTAAACAGATATGGATCGATTGGGTGTTGTGTGCAAGCTGAGGGCTCTGCACTACACTTAGTAACCAGCTCTGATAGTGCCATGGACTTGCTATATACTGGCACAGTATATATTAGGTCTATGACTATTGAGTTCTTTAAAAAAATTGAAATAAAATCATCATGCCAATCAAAGATAACCCGAGGAGTTCTCTGTCAATTCATGATGAACTTATTTCCGTTTCTTACCCGAAGCATACTTAACCGCGTGACACTACCAGTATAGTACCACTACCAGTTTGGTAGTGCCCACAAAGTAAATAGAGAACAAGTTGTGGTGCTTTGGGGAATTGATGTATTGTTGTAGTTGGGCCATGGGAACGTTTACATTCCCAGTGGCACAACCATGGGATGCCAGTGGTGCCTTGGGGAACTACTATTTCCTTCGGCACTACCAGTTGTTTCAGATTTCTTAATGGAAATTTTAACTGTGTTCTAATACTGATAATGTTATTTGTAGGCCATTATATGCCGTAGAGGTTCAAGCTGAGCCATCACCTTTTGCTGTTGATGCTGAAGCGGGCGAGGACGCACCGGTATCAGGAACGGCCGAATTAGCTGATGAACCTCTACGCACAGAAAAAAGATATGACTACGTCTTCTATGCGCTGCTCGCTCATGGACAAACATAGAGATCTCAACCATGACGTCGATTTTGGCGGGAAACCGATTAGATATTCTTTTGTTTTTATTGGATGCATTTGGTGTGCATTGTGAATGAATCTTGTTCAGATGGACGTTCACGCTATATTTTTGTAATATATTCCTAATGTTTTTGGTTTTTCCAATTAGTTTTAATATTATCAGCTAAATATACATATACTTATTTTTTTGCCAATTTATCCAATTATGTAAATAATGTTTACATAGACATCGAGTGCGCGAAAAGAACGTCATTGGCACGCGCAAATATTCAAAATCAACCTGTATATAAGCAGTAATTACGATACCTATGTATTTGACATTTAAAAGTTAAAATATATTGGCGTGGATCTCAATCACTTGACATTAGCTACCTATTTCTCATTGACATTTCCACGATTCTAATGTAGGATGTAAAAAATCAAATATAACCATGGAAGTAGTAAGTACTTTGTACAACCTTATTACTTCCATGAATATAACACACTTCCGTGGGAGTTTTGGGTGATTTTTTCTCTTTGGGACAAAGAGGATCGCGAGGACATTCCTTGTTTCTCTATGGTTCCTAAACATACGGACCATGGAAGTAATAAGTACGTAAGTACCATGGAAGTAGTAAGTACCTTATTACCTCCATGGTAAGTACTTATTACTCGTACTTCCATGAACACGTGGAGACAACACGTGGAGCGTAGAGATCCATTTCGTCTATGCCATCTATGAACTTTGTAAGTTTTTAAGTGTTTAAACTTTTTAATTTAAGTACTGGCTGTGGGACTTGTGACTTTAAATGACTGTTTAAAGTCAAATTGTCAAATTGACATATAAGTATAACAGTCAGTGTGTCTCAAAAAGTTGATTATTTACTATTAAATCTGGAATAAATATCTGTAATAATTTCAATGCAAAATAATAGAGTTTATATATTTTCTCATATCTTTTCTGAAATGGAATTCGTTAAACTATAATATGAAGAGAATATTAATGTCTCTACAACTTTATAAAGAAAATGTCAGGTGCGTTCATCATCATCATTTTTTTTCTTCATATTTTTTATTTTCATTGAAACATAATTGTGTCGTCAAGCAAGTCACGTATAAGGTTACGACAATTATAATTAATGACTAGCAGTTCCCGCGGCTCTTCTCCCATGGGAGTTTGGGTGGGACATGCCACACCGGAGGTCCCGGGTTCCCCGGTCGGGTCAAGATGGAAAATGATCTTTTTCAGATTGACCTGGGTCTTAAGTCTGTATCCTAACTAATATTATAAATGTGAAAGTGAGTTTGTTTGTTTGTTTGTTACCTCTTCACGCTTTATCTACTGAACCTATCTTCCTGAAATTTCGCATACACATAGCTGGAAGTACGGAGAAGGACATTTCATCCAGGGAAAAAGCTCTGTTCCCGTGGGAAATTCACGCGGGCGAAAGCTAGTATGTTATAAAAAATAGTATCGTTGAGTTAGTATTCCATAACACAAGTCTCGGACCTACTTTGGGGCTAGCCCAATCTGTGTGATTTGTCCGTATATATTTATTTATTTTATTTATGCAGGAATATCCGTGTTAAATGAAATGGAGGAAGCTACTGGGCACTTATCAAATATTATGGCATATATCTGTATATGTAAAAATCACGTGTCACGAAGTTAGTCCGCAATGAACTCAAAATTTCCACAAAAACAAAGCCCTGGGGCAGCACTAGTTTTTTAATTAATTCTCACAACAATTATTCGCCAATCAATCGTTTCTTGCAAATGTTAATACTAGGATAAACGCGCTCAAGCTGCATTTAATATATGTGTGCCATATATAAAAATCGAATTGTATTTGATATAATTTACTTCAGGCATCGAAATACAACTGTTAGTATAAATATCTCGATTATTTTAGGTAACATTTAATCCTGGTGATTATGGGACCACATTGCAAACAAGAAAGATTTTTCCAAATCGTTATTTGATATCTAATCGACTTACAAACGTAAAAAAGATGTGTACAATAAATAGATGTACTTAGTATATATTTTTTTGAAGAGATCCGTAGGAGAACTAAAGTAACCGACATAGCCCGCAGAATCGCCAAACTTAAGTGGCAGTGGGCGGGGCACATAGCTCGTAGAACAGATAGCCGTTGGGGCAGAAAAGTTCTCGAGTGGCGACCACGAACCGGAAAACGTAGTGTTGGCAGGCCTCCCACTCGGTGGACCGACGACCTGGTGAAGGTCGCGGGATGCGCATGGATGCGGGCAGCGCAGGACCGGTCGTTGTGGAAATCCTTGGGGGAGGCCTTTGTCCAGCAGTGGACGTCTTTCGGCTGAGAGAAGAAGAAAAAGAAGAATATTTTTCAAACAATGTATTTTTCAAAAATGAAGAATTAATAAAGTGCAGCTTTATAGTTAATGAAGACTAACCAATACACATTATTATTATTTTTTAGTTATAGCAGCGACTGACTCTTCTGCCCAAACTACTGAAGAACTAAAAAAACCCAAAAAAAAAAGTAAGTCCAAATGTTTTAAATTCATTGTCATATTTTACATTCAACCTATAAATGCTTGCTGCTGTGTAGGTAACTAGGTACTTTCAACACTTGCCAACAATAATTGTTTAATTATTAAACCCCTTTTGTGTCTCGATTACTGTCGTTTGAAGTGTATAGGTATTTTTATTAATATAACAAGTACCTATAATCCTAATCCTAACTAATATTATAAGTGAGTTTGTCCTCTTCACCGCTTTATGTACTGAACCAATCTTCCTGAAATTTCCTATATACATAGAAGGACGGAGAAGGACATAGGGTACCTTTCATGTCGGGACAAAGCACTGTTCTCGCGGGAAATTCACGCGGGTGAAGCCGCGGGCCAAAGCTAGTTTTATATACGGACCGGAAAGTCTCCAAATTTGAAAGTGATAAAGCAAGGTGTACGTTACCAAACAGTGGTGCTTTTTAACAAGTTGCCTATAGAATTAAAGGCTATACGTAGTCGAAAAACATTTAATGAAAAGTTAAAAAGCTCTACTTGTGAAAAAATATTGTTACTCTTTAGATGAATTTTCATGTATTAGTTTAAGTAGTATTAAGTCCTTTTATAATAAGCATTCGAACACAATATTTTTTTGTTCACGAATAAATAAATACAAATATAAGCCCATTAAAAAAATACATAAAACCAAAAAAAAAAACGTAAGTACAGTAAAATTGTAGCATTAGTTGATATTCGTTTGTTTGGGACTATTAACGCAATAGAGCGCCAATTTCCCGATGCCGCCGTTTCGTCGCCCCGCGCCCCTCGTTCTGTCGCTTTTCCTTTCAGGTCGGGAACAGTCTGGTTTCGGCCGCCGCTGCCGCGCATCGCCACTGCGAACATTATACGCGTACACAACACTGTTTATTAACAACAAATATCAACATTGTTCCTATTACCGGGAGGGGCAGCACCACACAACCACGTACGTTAAGCACTTATTCAACGGTTTGGACCCGCTACATTCTCAGTTCTACAAAACTTCTCAACGACCGCTGTCAGTGTCAAAACAACCTCATTATGTTTTAACCTAGATTTTCTGATAAATTATGTTTATGCTAGGTTTATCCTAATTGTATCGATTTTTTCTCTTATCCGAAAATACAAGGTTAAAAGCTGACAAAGTTTGGATGTAATTTGCATAGTTAAGAGCTTATAAAAATTTGTTTACATCGTATACTCACAGTTGTTTCGTAAACATTCATCAGGTATAGAGTTCATTAACCTCTCTTATCAAACAAACATGAAACTAACGCTTCTGTTTATGCATTTTTGTATGACAAAACTAAAAACAAAATAAAAGTGTTGCCAAAATATCTTAAGAAAAAAGATCATTGCAAATGTAAAACATTTCTTGTTTGTCTTAACTTTTGTGATGTTCTTTTTTCTTTGAATATTTATTTCTTTGTTTTTTTGGGGGTCAAGCTAAATATCAACATAATATAAAGTAGGTGTACTTTAACACTATACCTATGCTAATGACAACACTCCGCCTATTGATAAAATAATAGTTAGGTATTCATTCATTCCTGATTTTGTAATGTTTGTTTACTTTTTATTAATAATACATAGAAAATAATAATTTCTCTCTTGTTTAAAAAGCAATAGGTAACAATCAACGAACAACCAACCAATATAATTTTGCTGATTACAAACAATATCTGCAACTGATATTTACTTTCACATAAATTATCGCTAGTCTCTGCCTACCCCCACAGTAAAATGAAGTGATAATATGTATGTAAAAATTGGATTGTTGGAACCTCCTTTTAGGCATAGTTCCAACAACCAAGATGTAATGCTTATTGATTACCTAATAAACAATTTTTATTTTATTTTTAACAATTATCTTGAAATAGAATTATTAACCTTTCAAACTTTGGAGGATGACTTCCTTTGCCGGTATTTCAATTCTTTCATACTCTCGGTGCGCTTTTTTTAGTATGGTCTGAATGACTGATTCAGACTATCGTTTCGCAGATTTTTTTACTGACAAAAACGACTCTGTATTAACGTTTACCTACGGCATAGAACCGAAAACGAACTGAGTTCTTCAATACTTGAATTGACCCTTATACCTTATCGTGGCATTTTCCTTTTGCAGTATATCGCATGGCGGACGAATCGGCGGTGGACTGCTTGTTTGACCGGCTCCGCCTGCACCAGCAGCGAGCGCCGGACTCGGTGGAGGTAGCGCGCGCCATCACCGCCCGCATCAACGCCAGGCTCACCTCACATGGTAAGATCAAACATCATCATATCAATCGGCGGTGGACTGCTTGTTTGACCGGCTCCGCCTGCACCAGCAGCGAGCGCCGGACTCGGTGGAGGTAGCGCGCGCCATCACCGCCCGCATCAACGCCAGGCTCACCTCACACGGTAAGATCAAACATCTTCATAGCAATCGGCGGTGGACTGCTTGTTTGACCGGCTCCGCCTGCACCAGCAGCGAGCGCCGGACTCGGTGGAGGTAGCGCGCGCCATCACCGCCCGCATCAACGCCAGGCTCACCTCACACGGTAAGATCAAACATCTTCATAGCAATCGGCGGTGGACTGCTTGTTTGACCGGCTCCGCCTGCACCAGCAGCGAGCGCCGGACTCGGTGGAGGTAGCGCGCGCCATCACCGCCCGCATCAACGCCAGGCTCACCTCACACGGTAAGATCAAACATCTTCATAGCAATCGGCGGTGGACTGCTTGTTTGACCGGCTCCGCCTGCACCAGCAGCGAGCGCCGGACTCGGTGGAGGTAGCGCGCGCCATCACCGCCCGCATCAACGCCAGGCTCACCTCACACGGTAAGATCAAACATCTTCATAGCAATCGGCGGTGGACTGCTTGTTTGACCGGCTCCGCCTGCACCAGCAGCGAGCGCCGGACTCGGTGGAGGTAGCGCGCGCCATCACCGCCCGCATCAACGCCAGGCTCACCTCACACGGTAAGATCAAACATCTTCATAGCAATCGGCGGTGGACTGCTTGTTTGACCGGCTCCGCCTGCAGCACCAGCAGCGAGCGCCGGACTCGGTGGAGGTAGCGCGCGCCATCACCGCCCGCATCAACGCCAGGCTCACCTCACACGGTAAGATCAAACATCTTCATAGCAATCGGCGGTGGACTGCTTGTTTGACCGGCTCCGCCTGCACCAGCAGCGAGCGCCGGACTCGGTGGAGGTAGCGCGCGCCATCACCGCCCGCATCAACGCCAGGCTCACCTCACACGGTAAGATCAAACATCTTCATAGCAATCGGCGGTGGACTGCTTGTTTGACCGGCTCCGCCTGCACCAGCAGCGAGCGCCGGACTCGGTGGAGGTAGCGCGCGCCATCACCGCCCGCATCAACGCCAGGCTCACCTCACACGGTAAGATCAAACATCTTCATAGCAATCGGCGGTGGACTGCTTGTTTGACCGGCTCCGCCTGCACCAGCAGCGAGCGCCGGACTCGGTGGAGGTAGCGCGCGCCATCACCGCCCGCATCAACGCCAGGCTCACCTCACACGGTAAGATCAAACATCTTCATAGCAATCGGCGGTGGACTGCTTGTTTGACCGGCTCCGCCTGCACCAGCAGCGAGCGCCGGACTCGGTGGAGGTAGCGCGCGCCATCACCGCCCGCATCAACGCCAGGCTCACCTCACACGGTAAGATCAAACATCTTCATAGCAATCGGCGGTGGACTGCTTGTTTGACCGGCTCCGTCTGCACCAGCAGCGAGCGCCGGACTCGGTGGAGGTAGCGCGCGCCATCACCGCCCGCATCAACGCCAGGCTCACCTCACACGGTAAGATCAAACATCTTCATAGCAATCGGCGGTGGACTGCTTGTTTGACCGGCTCCGCCTGCACCAGCAGCGAGCGCCGGACTCGGTGGAGGTAGCGCGCACCATCACCGCCCGCATCAACGCCAGGCTCACCTCACACGGTAAGATCAAACATCTTCATAGCAATCGGCGGTGGACTGCTTGTTTGACCGGCTCCGCCTGCACCAGCAGCGTGCGCCGGACTTGATAAAGGTGGCACACGCCATCACCGCACCAGGTTCACTTCACATCATGAGATCAACCATCATCATCTCATCAATCGCAACGCCAGTTTAACAAATTCGGCGTCAGATTATCTTAATCCAGGCTGTACTGTACTTGTCAAACGATTGCAACAGCGTAATTCGTTAGACAAGATATAGGTAACAAATAAAGATCACCTCAAATAGAATTGATAGCTTTAGATCTCATATACGCGTACATATAACTAATGTATGTCAAGGCGTGACATTTCTTGCATTGGCTACCCTGGTGGCATTTAATCATATCCCATTGTCATATCCGGGCTTTGTGAGGTAAGTAATGCCATCAAGTAAGATAAAATCTACTAGACGGTAAGATCAAACATCTTCATAGCAATCGGCGGTGGACTGCTTGTTTGACCGGCTCCGCCTGCACCAGCAGCGAGCGCCGGACTCTCGGTGGAGGTAGCGCGCGCCATCACCGCCCGCATCAACGCCAGGCTCACCTCACACGGTAAGATCAAACATCTTCATAGCAATCGGCGGTGGACCGCTTGTTTGACCGGCTCCGTCTGGTGGCACCAGCAGCGAGCGCCGGACTCGGTGGAGGTAGCGCGCGCCATCACCGCCCGCATCAACGCCAGGCTCACCTCACACGGTAAGATCAAACATCTTCATAGCAATCGGCGGTGGACTGCTTGTTTGACCGGCTCCGCCTGCACCAGCAGCGAGCGCCGGACTCGGTGGAGGTAGCGCGCGCCATCACCGCCCGCATCAACGCCAGGCTCACCTCACACGGTAAGATCAAACATCTTCATAGCAATCGGCGGTGGACTGCTTGTTTGACCGGCTCCGTCTGCACCAGCAGCGAGCGCCGGACTCGGTGGAGGTAGCGCGCGCCATCACCGCCCGCATCAACGCCAGGCTCACCTCACACGGTAAGATCAAACATCTTCATAGCAATCGGCGGTGGACTGGCTTGTTTGACCGGCTCCGCCTGCACCAGCAGCGAAAGCGCCGGACTCGGTGGAGGTAGCGCGCGCCATCACCGCCCGCATCAACGCCAGGCTCACCTCACACGGTAAGATCAAACATCTTCATAGCAATCGGCGTTGGACTGCTTGTTTGACCGGCTCCGCCTGCACCAGCAGCGAGCGCCGGACTCGGTGGAGGTAGCGCGCGCCATCACCGCCCGCATCAACGCCAGGCTCACCTCACACGGTAAGATCAAACATCTTCATAGCAATCGGCGGTGGACTGCTTGTTTGACCGGCTCCGCCTGCACCAGCAGCGAGCGCCGGACTCGGTGGAGGTAGCGCGCGCCATCACCGCCCGCATCAACGCCAGGCTCACCTCACACGGTAAGATCAAACATCTTCATAGCAATCGGCGGTGGACTGCTTGTTTGACCGGCTCCGCCTGCACCAGCAGCGAGCGCCGGACTCGGTGGAGGTAGCGCGCGCCATCACCGCCCGCATCAACGCCAGGCTCACCTCACACGATAAGATCAAACATCATCTTATCAATCGGCGGTAGACTGCTTGTTTGATCGGCTCCGCCTGCACCAGCAGCGAGCGCCGGACTCTGTGAAGGTAGCGCGCGCCATCACCGCCCGCATCAACGCCAGGCTCACCTCACACGGTAAGATCAAACATCATCATATCAATCGGCGGTGGACTGCTTATTTGACCGGCTCCGGCAGCAGCAGCAGCGTGCGCCGGACTTGATAAAGGTGGCACACGCCATCACCGCATCGACCGACGCCAGGTTCACCTCACATCATGAGATCAACCATCATCATCTCATCAATCGCAACGCCGGTTTAACAAATTCGGCGTCAGATTATCTTAATCCAGGCTGTACTGTACTTGTCAAACGATTGCAACAGCGTAATTCGTTAGACAAGATATAGGTAACAAATAAAGATCACCTCAAATAGAATTGATAGCTTTAGATCTCATATACGCGTTCATATAACTAATGTATGTCAAGGCGTGACATTTCTTGCATTGGCTACCCTGGTGGCATTTAATCATATCCCATTGTCATATCCGGGCTTTGTGAGGTAAGTAATGCCATCAAGTAAGATAAAATCTTACTAGACTAGCTCAAATAAGATTTTGAGACCAGCGCTCGTAGTGGTCGCCTTCAACCAAATGGAAAAGGAAAGAAAACAAACAAAGAGTATAATTAACAGTTCTTTAACACGAATCGATTTTATGTGAGCTTATTCCTAATCACATTTTTTGGTATAATGTTCCACCTACACATAACAGTATTTATCTATCAACATAATACCATAAATACCGTATAATTAAATGACTGAATGTCCACATTCAGGCTTGATGGTGTATAATGGTTATTGTCTGGTTTTGTAACTGTTTATCTGTTATGGATTTATTTATTGACTAATGATTCATTCATTATATTCCTAAAACAAATATTTTCCTTACTCATGTAAGTGAGAAACTGGTGTTTCCAGTGGATTAGTCTCTGAACTAAGCAAATCATGGATATCGACGTATTTCAAAACTACAGTGGAGACATCCACTGAGTGCTCTAATACATTTTATGCATGACTTTTCCATTGCAATAGCCAATATATAGAAACCCGTTAATACCTTCTAAAAGGGTTCTTTCTGATTTAACAGGATCCACATTGTGGTAATACAACACTATTTGTTGTAACCACTTTCCCTAAGGGAGATCTCATATACCTAGTTAGTAGTGTACAAATTATGTGAGATTGCGTATTCATAAAAAATATACTAAGGTTTTGTGACGTAACCAATGAACACAGACGGGATTACTTTCGCATTTGAAACGTCAATTGGATGATTAAAACAAACACTCTCTCATTTGAATATTGGATAGATTGCATTTGGTCGGCACCGGCGACATAAGTTAAATTTGCATTTTTACTGATTTTCTGATCACATTATCATTCCAAGGTTACTTAATGTTTACCGATGCTCTCCAATCTACTGATATGAATATCCTGCATATTATAAACTGGACGTGGCGAAAGTGTATTATTCACGTCGTTAACTAAGAGTGGATAATTCTTTGTCGATGACATAGTAAAACACTGAATGGTCCTTTAAATTTTATTTTTAACTTGGTGCTAGTACCAAAATCTCTTGAACTGTGAAACAAAGAATTACTCTTATATCAGTATAACTAATTGTTATTAGTTCTTTTTTGTAAGTAACTAAAAACATCTTGTTTTTATTTATTTACCGACTCTATAAATAAATGACGGTGCATAATACGAGCCAGACGAACGTTGGTTTTGAATTTTTGATACATCAGTGAGTTACAAGTTTCCTACAATCGTAAATTCGTATTTCTGGCAAACAGCCCAGCATTAATTTTTGACGGCATCTTTCGCTACCGAGCAGCAAAAAAAGTACTAATGAACTAAATGAGCATTTTCACGCTGAACTGTTTCATCAGTCCTCAGTTTTGCGTAACGTCTCCAAACGGCTTCTATTACTCTGCCAATATTGGGACTCTCGCTTACTGCACTTGTACGAGAATAAATAAGTATTTCTATTACTATAAAATGTGAACGTTTGGGAAATCGTGTTTGAACAGATTTCAATGAAATATAGTAAATGATAACTAACTTCGCGTGAATTTCCCACAGGAACAGTGTTTTTTCCAGCGTGAAAGGTACCCTATGTCCTTCTCAGTACTTCTACCTATGTGTATGCGAAATTTCAGCAAGATTGAATCATTAAATTAAGCGTGAAGAGTTAACAAATAAACAAACAAACTCACTTTCGCATTTATAATATTAGTTCTCTGTATTGTAATAGAACGCCTGACACACAGCTGTTAACCGAGAATAATAAACTTCTATTGTTTTTCTTCCGATTTCAATGTCATTGCGTGACAAATAAAGGGGGAGTTTCAATTTACGAAATAACCCTTACGCTTTTTACGGTACGAATAGCTTTATCATGACACGATGCGTATATAGCAGTTCTGTTCACATACTCAACAATTATGAAGAGGCAGCTTTTTATTTGATTATAGTAAAGCATCTTTGGAGAGCAAATTACTATGAAATTTAGCGCAAAATTTAGGCAACTCTATATTCCGTAACTCCCATAGTAGAGAGATCACGTATCTAGCAAGTAGGTATAACATCAATGTCATCAAGCCGGACTGCCACATCGGAGGTCCCGGGTTCGATCCCCGGTCGGGTCAAGATGGAAAATGATCTTTTTCAGATTGACCTGGGTCTTGGATGTTTATCTATACTCTTTTAAATATGACGGGAATTGAACCACGATTACTTTCCTTATCTATATGATAATATACCATATATTATCATATAGCTTACCTATATGATAATAAACTGGTCTGCTCGATTCTGATTTGAATTTTATTTTTATTTTTTGTTCTTTACCATTTCATTGTGGTTTGGTTACTTGATCACAAACATAACATGTTTTATTATTATTTTTTTTCTTATATTTATTTTTGAGTGTACACAATCTTGTGTATGTATAAAGTTAATAAATAGCCCCTCTGGCATGTTAGGCGACCAAGACTGTAACAGTTTCATGAGTTTCTTTCAGCATTTCTTCTCAGCAGTGGTCGTTCCGAAATGCTAGTAGTTTGTAGCTTTGAGACATAATATATTATGATTAAATAATTAGTTTTCGACGTGAAAAAGAGCCTTCTTTGAAGGCCAAGTTTCAATAAAAAAAAAATTGACTTTGACTTTTGACTTTACGATGGTATTCATCATATCACGAAATCCTAACGCATACACACACAGTGCTTGGAATGAAATTTAATTTCTTTGGAGACATTTATATGGAACACACTACACTTATATATTAATGGAAGTACTTATGGTAAGAATTGGTAACCTAGTTACTTCACTGATACTATGTACTACATACTAACTACAGTTAATATTAGCCCTAAAGTCAATTTCCTACCGATCGCGTGCACCAGTTTAATTTTATCGGATCAGATAGGTGCATATTACTTCCTACTAAACGCGCGGCAGCAGAAAATGAAATAGGTTGGCATTCCTAGTTGTAGAATAGGGTGTATAGTCAGACTATATTGATCTTTTATTGTGCACTTGAATGCAATTATTGTTGTGATTTACAATGTCGACCAATAAATTCTTTAACTTTTAAACAGACACCAATTAATTAGTCCATATAAAACTAATAGCAGTGCAATAAACCTTCGACTAATATCAATTTAAAATAAGAGTATAAAAGGGACGTTTCTAAAAGTCAATGCTATTCATGCTTACGTTATAATAATTAGATTGATCAGCTGATTGTATCATTTTATTGCATCACTATCACTAAAATGTTTACAGGCTCCGCCTATGTCATTCCTTATGTCAGTTAAGTTTTTGGCTCCTCCTAACAAGTTACGGATTTCAATGAGGATACTGTTGGATAAGAAATTTCTTGAGTTTATGTAGGTACATAACTTATTTACATACCTATGTATGTAAGCATAAAATATCTAATGTGACTAAATAATACTACTTTTCCAGAGAATTCAGAACAGTAGTTGGTAAGAAATTGGCCCTGGCGTAAACCACTAACAAATAAAATAGAAATGGTTATCCAAAATTGAGTGTTTGAATAAAGCATACAAAAAAGTGCTTGACACACGCCATCCGCACGTAACTTCCCCATCGCAGCTTATCGGCTGACCTACTTGGCTTAACATTTCAGCAAGTCCAAAGTATACAGACATTTCCAAAGAAGTTTTAAAGAACATTAATTCAAAAAGAGTGTCACGTTTATACTGCAATGGTATCGCGTGCTCAGTGTATGCCTTACAGGGTTGGTACAATGGGCCCTTAGCCAAGACACCGCCCATTCCGTGCCGGCTCCGAAGTGTTACCATTAATTTATTCATGTTATTGGGGGGCTCTATCCCTATGTTAAGTTTCCAATTGGCGCTATCAGTACCAGGAGGCCTATTATCTGGCCCTCCGTCTACT